>PVJD01001555.1:0-79673 GCA_004026545.1 Mormoops blainvillei | reverse complement strand
ATTTGCCTTCTCTGTGAGACTGATGCAGAATCGGGTGGCGCCCCACCCCCAGCCCAGGCTTGCTAATAAAACAGCCCCGTTCATAACCCTGCTGAAAGCAAGGTCACATCCTTGACCATGACTCATCTCATGACACCATCTGTAAAAGTGGCCTCTCAAAACTCTCCCTACATATAAATGCCCATTAAAGGCTCTGCTTTGAACTAGTTTAAAAGAAAAAAGAAAGATTTCCTGGTAGGATTTTTAAAAGCGCAGACAGCCCGTAGTTGCCATGTGACACAACCAAAGAATTATGGCTGCTTAGCGATTTCCTGCTCTGCTTCAGAAACAGATGTTTAAAAACTTCACGTCAAAAGAGATGTCAGAAATTGGGGATAAAAGTCACTGTTCCTTGCAGCATATCAAAGTCTTTCTCTTCAGTAGGCATCTTATTGATTTGGTGTCTTCACACCACATTCCCTGGAAAGCCGGTTTAAATTAGCCGTGCGCGCTGCCCCAGCCTGCCTGGGTGCAGCCACAGTGCCTTGTGTATGTTATGCTTCATAAAGGGCCTTTGAAGACAATGTCTTAAAAAGCCACAGTTAAGAAATGTTAGAATTTAGGTTCTAGAAATGTTGGCTTATGTACAGTGCTCATGGGTATTTTTTAAGTATCTTGGGTAGCCTACTGAGTAGTAAATAATAAGGAGCAAATGTTGTCTGTCCAACATGGGAAGTGAGCTGTGCCCTGTAAAGTTGTAGTTTCTGTGTGAAGCTGGCTCAGTGCGCAGGGTTCCTGGATCACTGCTCAGCTGTGATCTGTGGAAAAGGCAGGTTTAAAGCAATAACAACTTTCTCTTCGTGTCACTGCAAGCTTTTGGCAAGCTCGCCGCTCTGTCTCTCAGCAGCTTCTTCATCCAGTTGATCATGAGGGAACTTTGAGATTGCCTGTCACCCCAAAATGAAGCACAGATCTTTTGGAACCTATCTGACTGCTCCTATCTGGAGAGCCAGATATAGTCAGACTTCCGGTTCCGGCTAAGAGGAAAGGCAGCCCCATTCATCGCAGCTCTCCCCTCTTGCAGCAGAAAGACCATGGACGTAGCACAACAAATTCACCTAAGAAAAGAGTCTGAAGAAGGCAGACTCCCTAGCGGTCTCAGCTGGAGGAACAATACACTGGTGGGTCCCCGAGTTTCTTTATTGCCTCTGTATATTCTAGACAGGGCTCTACGTGAGCCTCCAACCTGGAATTGCCAGCAGGCACAGGCCCCCAAAAGTCTTTAAGTAAAACCTGCTTCCTATAGCCAGAAAGACTGAGAAAGGGGTGATCTCACAACAGAAACCTTTTTGGCAATACTCACCCTACTCCAACCAAACAATAGTGGAAAAACCACACCCTGGAGTTTTAATACAGCCAAAGAAGGAGCTGATGCCCTACTACAACCCTCCACTCCACAGAAGCTGGAGGTGTCACTCTAATTTCCCCACTCAGGAGGGCTCAGCAGAGATCTAATCTTCCCTTGCCAACTTGGTGGAGGCAGGTGGTGCTCTAATGCTCCCACTGGGTGATGTCTGTGGGCTGAGTGGCTAGTCGATTTCACATCCTCTGCCCAGTGGAAACAGGCCATGCTCCCTGACGATCCTGTCAGTGTCGTGTGAGTGGACTTCAGTAGCTAATTGAGCCTCACGCTTGACTGGGATCAAGGATGTAGAATGGGGTGGGAGGCAGGGCTAACTAGCATGCTGGTTCCTCTCCTCCCTATCTCTGGTGACGGCAGGGCCCAGCGAGGGACCGAGTTTCTGTACCAACCCTGCAGCAACAGAGCAGTGTGAGTCAGCCCTGCACGTCTCCACTGGGGTAGACTGGGGCCACACTCACCCTTTGAGGCAATGGGGCAGTGTGAGGTGGGTACCTACTTTTGCTGGGAAGGTATTAGCGGGGTTGAGCCATAAATCTATAGGCTCAAGAGGCTGAGTGAAACCCAACTTGGGTAAACCCAAATGTTGTGAAATCCATGCCAAGACATACCAAAATTAAACTTTTATAAGCTAAAAAGGCCCCTTCACTGCCTAAACCTTGGAAGAAGCCAGAGAGAAATAATGATTATTTATATTATAAATAATATAATGCATGTCCAACCTCTTGGCTTCTCTGGCCCACACTAGAAGAAGTGTTGTCTTGGGTCACTCATTAAATACACAAACACTAGTGAAAACTGATGAGCAAAAAAAAGGCTTTAAGTAAGTTTACAATTTTGTGTTGGGCTGCATTCATAGACATCCTGGGCCACATGCGGCCCATGGGCTGTGGGTTGGACACCCCTGAATGACAGCAGATTTCTCACTTGAAACCATGGAAGCCAGAGGGATGAGGCATAACATTTGTCAGGTTTTGAAAGAACAGAAATGTTAACCACCAATTCTATATTCAGCAAAAATGTCTCTCAGGAATGAAGGAGACATAAAGGCATTCTTAGACAAATAAAAATAAAGGGATTCTATTGCTAATAAACCCATATTTTTAGCATGGCTAAAGAAAAAGTTCTCTATACCTAAAGGAAATGATAACAGAAGAAGGCTTGGAACCTCAAAAAGGAAAAAAGAACACCAGAATGGGTGAAAGGAGGGTCAACTAGACTATCAGACTTCTCATGCATTTCTTAAAACATTTTTGATGGTTGAAGCAAAAATTATAATACTATCTGAAATAGTGTTCAATATATGTGGAAGAAATACTTCAGAAAATTATATTTAAAACATCTAAAATTGTGCCTTCTGGAGCCCAGCTGCTCTCTAGCTGTAAACCCCAGCTTTCCATCTCTCTCGTTGTGGGACCCAGGGCAAGTGGTGACCCAAGGAGGCGTTTAACAAATGTTTGGCGGCCAGGACTTCCAGTTAAGATGGAGGTGTAGGTTAGGATGCTTCGCCTCCTCACACAACTACAGGGAAAAGTACCTCTAGACCACAAAACAAATATCACCCAGAACCATGAGAAAATCGAGCTGTGTGGAAGTCTGACAAACAAAGATTTAAAGAAGCCGCAATTCACCCAGATGGGTAGGAGGAGCGGAGACACGGAGAGGGATGGAGAGGCACGGGCGGAGCTGCAGGAGTGGCGCAAAGAGGTGGCAGAATGGGGGCCCCGCATTCACATGTAGTAGATAAAAATTAGGAGGGACACCTTGGGAGTGAGGGATCCTAGCCCCAAACCAGACCACCCAGAAGCCCATAGTTCCAGCACCAGGAAGATAAATTTCCATAACTTCTGGCTGTAAAAATCAGTGGGGGTCTGGTGGCAGAAGAAACGAATGGATTCTTAGGAGACATGTCTTAAATGGCCTGCATGGACCTGGGAATTACGCAGACCTTCTCTGAGATTCAGCACCAGGGCAACAGCTGGAAGGACACAAGTGGCAAGCGAGGAGAAAGTGAGGAGACTGGAAACAGGGCGAGTGCTGGGTGGCACCTTCCTCCTAGGCAAACCTCCAGAAGCCAGGCAGTAGCATTGTCCCCTCTCTGAGCCCTCCCCCAACACAGAGCCACATAGTAGTGAAATGGGTTGCCCTGCCCGGGCGATCACCTAAGGCTTTGCCCCACGCAGTTTACATGTGCACTCTTCTACCATAGGCCATGCTACTAAGACAGAGAGTCAAAGCAACTCTACCTAATACAAAGAAACGAAAACAGAGGGGCTGTCAAATTGAAGAGACAAAGAAATGTGGATCAATTGAAAGAACAGAACAAAGCTCCAGAAAAAGAATTAAATGAAATGGAGATAACCAATCTATCAGATGCAGAGTTCAAAACACTGGCTATCAGGATACTCAAAGAACTCATTGAGTGCGGTAACAGCATAAAAAAGACCCAGGCAGAAATTTACACTAAGTGAAATAAAGAAAAATCTACTGGGAACCAACAATGGAGAGGATGAAACTGAGTATCAAATCAATGATTTGGAACATAAGGAAGAAAAAAAGCATTCAATCAGAAAAGCAAGAAGAAAAAAGCATTAAAAAAAAAGAAAACGAGCATAGCGTAAGGAGCCTTCGGGACGTCTTCAAACGTATCAACATCCGAATCACAGTGGTGCCAGAAGGAGAAGAGAAAGAGCAAGAAATTGAAAACTAATTTGAAAAAATAATGAAAGAAAAATTCCCTAATTTGCTGAAGGAAATAGACATACAAGTCCAGGAAGCACAGAGAGTTGGTCCCAAAGAGGACCACACCAAGGCACATCATAATTAAAATGTCAATGGTTAAATATAAAGAAAGAATCTTAAAAGCAGCAAGAGAAAAGCAGAGACTTACTTACAAGGGAGTTCCCATAAGACTACCAGCTAATTTCTCAAAAGGAGCTTTGTAGGCAAGAAGGGACTGGCAAGAAGTATACAAAGTGATGAAAAGCAAGGGCCTAAAACCAAGATTAATCTCTCCAGCAAAGCTATCATTTAGAATGGAAGACCAGAGAAAGGGCTTCGCAGACAAGGTAAAGCTAAAGGAGTTCATCATCACCAAGCTCTTATTACATGAAATGTTAAGAGGACTTATCTAAGAAAAAGAAGATCAAAACTATGAACATTAAAATGGCAACAAATTCACATCTGTCAACAACTGAATCTAAAAAAACAAATCGAGCAAACAACCAGAACAGGAACAGAGTCATAGCTACAAAGATCATTTGGAGGGTTATCAGCTGGGAGGGGGAAGGGGGAAAATGGAGGAAAAGGCACAGGGATTAAGAAGATTAAATGGTAGGTACAAAATAGACAGGGGGAGGTTAAGAACAGTATAGGAAATAGAGAAACTAAAGAACTTATGTGCATGACCCATGTTTGTGAACTGGGGAGGTGGGGATGTTGAGGGGAATGGGGGGACTGGGCAGAGGAGTGCAAAGGGGGAAGAACTGGGACAACTGTAATAGCATAATCAATAAAATATTTATTTTTAAAAAGAAATGTTCAGCAGTCCATTGGAGTTGCAGTCTGGCTCACAAGTACACTTTGTGTCTAGGAAGGGCCTCAGAGGAACTAGGGGGCTGTGGCGATTCGTGGCAGCAGGACAGACTGCATCAACCAAGAAGCCCTCCGAAGCAGGGCATGTGTTGACTGGCTCACTCTGACTTGAGGGGGTGTGGGGACCCACTTTCCCAGAGTGCCCTCTTTTGGGGTTTGACTAGAGTCTCCCCTTGGGTAGCTGGACCCTAAGCGTGGGGAATCTGCCCTTCATCTGCTCCATGGTTCCCTGCATAGCCCCCTGGTGCTCTTGTGTAAATCACTTCTCAGCTCCCCTGAGAGGCATATGCAGATCAGGCCCCACAGTGACCCTACGCGAGCAACTACCGCCATAAATAACCCCAACTTGAAGACATGCTGGGGTCAACCTGCGCGCCATTTGATTAAGTAATGCACAGAAATGCAGTGTGAGGGCCCATCTCATGATTGAACATAAATCTGAGAGACGGGTCAGGAAAAAAATCCAAACGTTTCTTGGTTGTATCATTATGATACTTGGTGGCCGGAAAGGAAATTATTTACTTGCGAAACCTCCACAGGGACATGACAAGATCACTGTTACTTTGCCAGTGACCATCGTTCTCTTGTTCTATAGCTTAGTTTTTACTTAGTGTCTAAAATTTATAGGACGTGACGTGGTGGCAGGCTTGCTCTAAGTCATCAGCGCCCTCGGCAAGGAAGGCCTCGGAGCAAGTGAGACCGTGACTGCTGAAGGGAGGTTTTCCCCGGGGCCTTTTGTGGGGGAAACACGAAGTTGTGACCTCCCACCCAAGGGAGCTCTGGGGTCCAGCCAAAATGTTCCCTGATGAGTCCATCCTGGCTCATCTGCCTCCAGTGCCATTTTTACTGCTGGTGGCCCGACTTCAAACACCTGTGGTCATTTTACCGGGACACTGCCTAACTCAGGCCTCCTCCTCATGGCAGACCTGACCCTGTGGCCCTCAGGTGTCTCCGTCAACCGCACACCAGGAGGCTCAGCTGGGCCAACCCACTACCTGTCCGCATGGGGCCTTAGCCTTTGTTCCTCGTCCACATTGTTCTCTCAGCCCCTCCCTGGCTTCTGCACTTGTCCATATCCTCAGTTTCAGGATGCACCTAGATTTTTGCTTCCTTATGGCTCTCTTTGGTTTTGACCCTTGGCGTCCTCCTGGACTCATCCATACTGGCCCCCTGGCTGTTCTCAGTCATCACCCATGCGGCAGTAGCCTCTTTGACCAGAGTCCCTCCCGGGTGCTCCGGCTGCTCATTCTTTCCCCGCATTCATCCTCATGCATGAATAGTCCGATGGCCGTTCTTTATGTCCTGCACACGTCACTGTGTGGTTTTCCGGCTGAGGGTGGGAAAGCCCAAGGTTGCACGTGTGCATCCTGGAGCCCAGCTGCTGCCCGGGTGCAAACGCCAGCTCTCAGTCTCTGGCTGTGGGACCCAGGGCAGGTGTGACCCCTCTCAACCTCAGGTCCTTGTCTAGGAGGTGGACATGATAAGGGACCTTACAGGATTGTTGGGAAGATTAAGTGAATTAATTCATATAAAGCACTTAGAACAGGGCCTAGCCCTTCGTAGGTGCTATGTATTTATTATTTTGCCAAGTTAATCTTTAAAATCTCAGCCAGCTTTTAAAACCTGGGCCTGTAATTTGAGAAGTGTGCTGTTGTGCTATGCTTGGCGTGCCCGCCCGCCCAGCCTGACCAGGCTGGCTGGGGTCAAAACCAGGTTTCGGGGGTGGGGGGAGGGAATTCCAGGGGACTTTCTGACCAATTTTTGAAAAGGGTTTTCTTCCCTAAAAATATGGGACTCCTGAAGAACAAGTTTTAATAGAAAAGATACCTGTAAACAGTTGGTACCATTTTCTCCAATTCTTGATCTCCTTTGTCAGCCGACTCAGGGTCTCCGCGCTCTGACGTGCGTCCCTGTGCTGTGCGCTGGCTCCCGGTTGTGGCTCTGGGCCCCTGTCTCTCAGGGCTGAGCCACCGTCGCTCCTTAACCACAGGTGGCCTCTGCACCCTGCCAAGGATGTTGGCACTTTTTTTTGCAAGGAGGACCAATTATTTTTCAGTGTTCTCATGCTCGAAGTTAGTTTCCTTTCTCTAGCACAAGAGAAGATAAGGAAGTGCTTTAAAGCTGTGTGTTGCCATTGAGAGGAGACAAATTCCTGAGCAGGGCCTGAAAGCCACAGCTGGGGGCTGCATCGCCCCCAGAGAGCCCTGCCTCCCCGGCTGCCAGCCATGCTAGCACTAACTCGTGCACACTGGCCTTTGGGGGGTCCACGTTCAGCACAACCGCACAATGCACTTTCCTCTGCCTTGCGTCTGGGGCTGGCATCTCAGGCTTGGCCTTAGACTGTTCCCTGTGATGGTGGGAAGACCTGGCTCTTTGTCTCTAATTGTCCTGGCCTCACGGCAGGAATCTTTGTAGACTCCTCCCACAAATACCACAGTGGAATGACAGATGCTGAGATAGAAGTGGAAGAGTCAGTGCTCCCTGAGGCTTGGGAGTGGTGGTCAGTGGGGGAGGTTGGGGGTGGTCAGGAGAGGCTTCCTCAGCAAGATGATGCCTGACCTGCCTTTTAAAAGATGAGTAGGTGTCCACCAGTAGATTGCAAGGTGGGCGGGAGTGGGACAGAGAACCGCAGGTAGTGGAAACCCCTCGAGCACAGACGACGTTGCACAGGACTCTGTGCTGGGGGAGAGTGCAGGGGGAGGTGAGATGGCAAAGGGCACCCAGGCGCCCTGGGCTCACTCTGGGTGAAGCCCTGGCCCAGAAGTCAGCTCAGCTTTATGCTGAAAATCATTCGTGCTGGCTGGGCAAACAGCCCAAGGGGGCTGCCTGTGAAAGTTTCCGGAGCCTCCCTCCTTTGGGTCTAGGAGATTTGAAGGCCGAACCTCTAGTCTCTGACAGACCGATTCACTGCCTGGCTCCCGCCAGCATTGCCAGGCGGGTGGCCCCGAGAGAGCGTCTGGAGGGCCCTCAGGGGAACTTCAGTCTGGAGACAGGTGTTGGAGGGAGGCGTAACAGAGCCTGTAACTAAATCATGCTGACCTGCCCCTAGGATAAGCCAGACTAATTTCATCCTCCCTCAAGGCGGGAATCCTGAAGAAGGATCCTGGACAGATCCGCTAGTGATGAATAGTTTTCCATTATGATGAGTTAGCTACTTAGACATTCGTTTAATTAATTAATCAAGCATTTGTTGGATGGCATCTATGTGGCAGGCACCGCACACCCCGCAGGGCATGCGAAGAAGAGTAAAACATGCTTGCCGCTCTTTGGGATCTCATGGTAGAGACATGGAGTCATGAACATTTGCCACCAACATCCTGTGCTAGGTGTTGACAATCACAGCTACAGCCACGTAGAAAAGAAGACACTAACTTGACTAGCAAGGGGCCGGAGACTTAAGGAGGAGCAGGAGCTTAATTGGTGGACAGAATGGGAAGAACCTTCTAAGCAGCTGCAACACCATTTTCAAAAGCATGAAGTTATGAAAACCATGATATGATTGTGGCGTGTCTAGTAGACTTAATTCACAGCTTGTCAAGCCATTCCCCACTTCCTGGGCCCACAGCAGACGAACCAACTGGGAACTTCACTTCTTCTTTGATCAGCCTTTTTATAGATACCTCATATACCATGTCGACTTCATTACCAGAAAGCTGATATATCCAGGCTATATTGCATTAGCTCCCCCCAGACACCCCATGGAAGAACTACCAATCCATTCTACGTTTGACTTTGAAAGACGGTGCATGCTAAAACAATCGTATCAAAGCTCTTATATAAAGAACTGTATATGACTGATTCCTTTCCAAGTTTAGTTCTTATATATTGATGGACTTCCTTTTGCTAAAAAAGGAAGCTATACAGCTTGTGTGAGTTTCTTGTTTTGTTTTAGTTCCTAGATAAATACTGCATTCACTCATAAAAGCATGCATTGGTTTAGCATTTTGGACCAAACTCTCTCCCAGTCTTCTTTAACTTGTAGTTTTGTTCTTTTTTTTTTTTAATTTTAAAAGGGGTTCTTATATATTTTTTGACGATTCATTTTCACTGCCTATGTCTTGTACTTTAGAAATAGGTGGCATATCTTAATCACAGTTCTCTAGAAGTAATTTCACACAGTGGTTTCTATTATAAACTCTGATCTAAAGTTATCCTTTCCTTTATAAAATTTATTTTTACTTATTTAAAAAATGGAGCAGTTTTAGTTTTACAATAAAATTGAGAGGAAGGTACAGAGATTTTCCACATGCTCCCTGACCCCAGAGATGCACAGCCGTCCCTATTATCAAAGTCACCCAACAGAGGTGTTTGTTTTTGTGTTGTTTTTTTTTTAACCAAAGATGAGCCTGCAATGGTACATTGTTATCACCCAAAATCCATAGTTCACCTTAGGATTCACTCTTGGTGCTGTACATTCTGTGGGTTTAGACAAATGTATAACGACGTGTGTTCCATCCTTACAGTGTCATGCAGACTTTTCACCGCCCCCAAACTCCCCTGTGCCCAACTGTTCATCCCTCCCCACCAGCCCTAGTAACCACCAATCTTTTTGCTGTCTCCATGATTTTACCTTTTCCACAATGGCATGTACTTGCGATCAATACAGTATGTAACCTTTTCAGATTGGCCTCTTTCACTTAGTAATGGGTATTTAAGTTTGTTCCTTGTTTTTTTTTTTTTTTTCATGGCTTCATAGCTCATTTCTTTCAGCACTGAATGATATTTTATTGTCTAGATGTACCACAGTTTATTTGTCCATTCACCTCCCGAAGGACACCTTGTTTGCCTCCTGTTTGACAATTATGAATAAGCTTCTATAAACAGCCATGTGCAGGTTTTTGTGTGCAGAAGTTTTTAGCTCCTTCGAGTAAATACCAAGGAGCATGATTGCTGGATTGTATGGTAACAGTATGTTTGATTTTGTAAGAAATCACCAAAATGTTTTCATAGGTGGCTATTTCATTTGAATTCTTGTGGGTTTTTTCTTTCTACACTTTAAATATTTCAATCCACTCTCCTCTTGCTTTTGTGGTTGGAGAAGTTTGATGTAATTCTTTGTTTATGCGTAAAATGTTTTACCCGCTCTGGCTTCTTTCAGGATTTTTTCTTTATCTTTTATTTTCTGTAGTTTGAAAATGACATAGTTTTGGGGGGCATTTATTGTGCTTGGTGTTCTCTGAGCTTCCTGGATCTGTGATTTGGTGCCTGACATTAATTTTGGGGAGCATATAAGTCATTATTGTTTCAAATATTTCTTCTGTTTCTCTCTCTCTTCTCCTTCTGTTATTCCTAGTACACGTATGTCCCACCTTTATAAAATTGCCCCCCGGTCCCTGGGTAGCCTGTTCTATTTTATTCAGCCTTTGTTCTCTTCGCTTTTGAGTTTCAGAGGCTTTTTATTGATACGTCCTCAGCCATGTGCAGTCTACTAATAAGCCCATCAAAGGCACTCTTCATTTCTGTTGCAATGTTTTTGATCTCTAGCATTTCTTTTTGGTTCTTCCTTAGTATTTCTTTCTCTTTGCTGATACTGCCCATCTGTTCTTGCATGCTATCTACTTTATCTATTAGAGCCCTTGGCATATTAATCATAGTTGTTTCAAATTCCCTTTCTGATAATTCCAACATCCTTGCCATGTCTGGTCTGATGCTTGCCTTGTCTCTTCAAATTGTGTTTTTGGCCTTTCAGTATGCCTTGGAATTTTTTTTCTTTTTCTTTTTTTTTGATTGCTGAATATGATGTACCACGTAAAAGAAACTGCTATAAATAGACCTTTTGCGATATGGCTGCAAGGTGTGGGGGAGGGGAAGCCTCCCCTTGTCCCGTGACCAGATGTCAGCCTTTTGTGAACTTGTGCCTCTGGACTGAGAGATTCACAAGCATTTGTCCATTTTTTCCCCCTCTTTTTGTAGGGACAGGACAGCAAGAGTGTGCTTGAGTTGGGTATTTTTCTTCCTCAGGTCATTTAGGCTTGGATAAACCTTACCAGGTTAGGCTCTGGTAACTAGCTTTCCCCCAGAGCAACCTTGTTAAGAAGAACAGGACGCTGGGGAGCAGTTCCGAGTGGCCCCCTTTCCCCTCTGCTGCTGGAGGCCCAAGGGGATTTTTCTCCAATAATTATTGTGACAACCTGGTCGAGTTCCTGGAGGTAAATCTCACAATATTGTAGGGGCCCCTATGACTGGGTCCTCCTGGATTTTTAACCCTCTGGCTTGTCTGCACTGAGCCCCCCGCTACTTGTCAACCATGGTATAGGTTTCTTCTCTGAAGTCTCTGCTCTGTTCCCCACGAGTCCCTGATGTCTGTCTGTGGCTTTAGTCTTGGGGGTGGCAGTTTAGCCGGTGTCCCTTTCCTGCGGATCAAAGAAGTGTTGATCTTTAGCCTGATCAGCTCTTTCCTTGCTGTGAGTATGGAGCGGTGACCACCTAACTCCTTCTGTTTGGAGCAGGCAGCCAGCAGCAGTGCCATCCATTCCTTTAAACAAGCCATCCCTGCACATTTTAAAAGAGGTTGAAATAGCGCACACATGCACACTCTCGTACAGATGTAGTTTCAAAAACCTAAAAAGATGGGATATTGTGGGCAGCATTTTAAAGAAAAACTACTTAAGCCCTGGGGCATTCCTTTTTAAAAAGACCATTTGCATTCCTTTTCCTCAAATTCTTTATCTCCACACTCTAATTACAGACAAGGAAAAAGCATAACAGTTAGCATGGGGCCCCGAGTGCTGGCTGCGTCCCTGGCACTGCGCTTGGGGCCTCGCCTGGGTAATTGCTAATCCCGTCGACACCCCTGCGTAAAAGGAATTATTAACCTAGTTCCCTTGTTAAGAAACTAAGGCTCAGGAAGGCTGGGCACCTTGTGTAAGAGCACACAATTAGTCGCTTAATAACAAAATAATAATATTTTAGATCCCTATGGTTAAACCTGTCTGTCAGAGTCCTGCCGGACCAGGGTGATCAGTGACATGCCTGTTGACTGTGTAGGCCGTGACCTGAGAAGACACTGGTGGATCTGTGGGCAGTGTGTGCATGTGAGGTAACTTTGGACCACGTTGTTATTATTTCATTGTTCAATAGTCCAATTCCAAAATATGTTTTCCCAACCTGTTTTACCAGAACCCCTCATCCGGCTTCCCCCGGCCTCACCCGTTTTGCACCTCACTACCGCAATTTCCAACAATAGGATGCCTGGTTTTTAGGTGACGTTAATGAGTTACCAACAGATTTATAAACACGTGGGTTCCTCATTAGGCTAAATGCTGTTTGGTTTTAATTTTTGGTAACCCCTTATTTAACCATCCTAAAATCAAATTGTCTTTTTCAACCCAAATAAGCTATGTCCTTCTTAGAGCCAAGAGCTTTCAAGCTTTGAAGATAAAAGGACAGGCTGTTGCACAGTGCAGAACTTTCCATGACACGTTACGGAGACTGGAAGTGCCTCTGCAATCCTTGCCCTGTCCTGAGGAGCTCCTTCCGGGGGGAGGATCTGCTCCGGGAGCAGCCCCCTCGCTTTCCTGAGTGATGAGGGGCCCTGAGCGGCTCAGTGGCTCTGCGTTAGGGGTGGGCACTCGCTGCGACTGTGCCGCACACCAGCCACCACACACGACAGCTCAGAGGGGACGGCAGCACTGGCTGCAAAATGGGGAACTCCTGCTGGTCGACGACAACCCGAAGATGAAAGGTCTCATATGGAAAACTTGATTAAAATACAAATTTAATATATGAATGTTTTATCTTCTCAATGGAAACTGAAAAGGCCTAATCCACACATTTGTCATGCTCAAAAGAGCCTTAAAAGAGGTTAACATAGAACATTAAACATCATCTATTAAAGAACTGAATTTCACAATAATGACTAAAAGGAAAAAACATTAGCAAACAAAGGACACTATTCTTCCCTCCAGTTAATTTCCATGCGCAAATGACACTCTTCCTTTCAAGAGGAGAAAAAAGGCAAACTTAAAAGCTCTTAAAACTTAGGATATAATAGTATTGTTTCTTCTTGTGAAATACTGTTTTAAGTCTGTTCCAAAGTCAGGTCAGGATGCCACACCAACGTTATGAAACCCGATGGGCTCTAATACAATACTTACTACTCCTTAGTAAGGCAGGGACCTTTGCCTTGTATGGTTACAGGGATATATTTACATGACATGTTCGGGTTTTTAAGAGTTATTGAACACAAGACAAATTTGCCAACTCATAGTTGAGCCATTTTTTAAATGACCACTTGGGCGCCACCTACCGGTGTGGCATTAAACAGGTCCATTAAAGGCCATGTGTGCCCGTTGGTGACCAAGGAGGACAGAGGGTGATGCAAAAGTCATGCTGTCTCCAAATGGCAAACTATGGAAATGATGAGTGACAGCACACGGACTCTGATAACTTCACCCTGGTGACTCTTCCAGGGGCCACAGAGGCTTTTCAGTTGGATAAGCTTTTACGAGTTATCCAGTGTGGCTGGAAGACTATGTCATACAGGGACTGGCAGAAGCAGTTTTATGGTTGTAATACAGATAAATAATACAATGATGAACTCTGTGTTTTGTGTACTCACAACTGTAAACCTACTTTTGCCCACCCCTGTACAACTGTGGGTGTATAAAAAGGACAATAACATATATAGCACGTAATACATGATGACTCCTATTATTATAATTGATATAATTCTTACCCTTTGCTGAAAAGGCATTTATGTAGCTAATGAACACTTCAAACAGTTCACAAATATTTTAAAGGCACACGTGGGCGATGCCCCCCGACCCCCCGCCACATTTGCCTGTTGGAGAGAGTGGAGGTGTTGGAATTGGGTTCCCTGGGGCCCGGTCCCGCCTTCCCTGCCACTTCCGGCTGTCTGACCACAACAAGATACCTAACCTCACTGAGACTCATTTTTTAAAAATCTGTGAAGTAAGATTCATACCTTAGTCAGTGGGTGTGGGCGTTACAGAGTTGGTACCACTCGAGCCTTCTGCACAGTGCTTGGTGCAAAAAGCACCCATGGAACGGCAAGGGGGGGGGGGAACAGGGTGAGTTAGAGCATCAGAAAGCTCACTGTTCTTACCGTGATTTAACCACTTTTACCGAGTGAAAGCTTCCCGATTACTGTGAGTCTTTAGTGAGTTTCCAGGGTTCTGGCAAAGTTGATTCTGACCGTTGATTACCAGTTTTCTTGTTATGTTTTTGGAGGAGAGAACTTTTGAAAGTTCTTATCACCCAACAGATTATGTTTTGAAGACCACTCTGGCCCTAGTGTGTAGAAGACACTGGGGGTTGGGCAAGATTGGGGTCAGAGAGGTGCCTGGCAATGTCAACAAGTGACAGGGGACAGACACCTGCACGGAGGTGGTGGTGGCAGGGATAACAGCATAACTCCTATGCAGTGAGCGATCACAGTTTGCTAATTTCTGGTGCACTATGCATATGCCCGTTTGTAAATACCCATCTTAAAGATGATAAAATTACATTTAGAATAGGTTTTATCTACACCAAATTTAATATTGACCTTGACAAAGGTCACAGAGCTAAAATAGGGTTAGAGCGGGGTTTTGAATCTTTACTAGTTTGACTTTAAAACCCATGCTCATAATCACTACACTACATTTCTAGAAGCAGGCTCAATCACTACAGTAAAAAAACAAACAAACTTCATTTAGCAAATATTTATTGATGATTAACTATGTGCCAGGTACCTTGGGTGGGGGCGGGTTGGTCCCCCCCTCCCCCAAATACAGTAGTGAACAAGATAGAAAACCTTTCCTGTTCTTATAGAGCTAACATCCTACTTGGCATAAACAAAATAGAGAAGCAAACTATATCTTATGCTAGACAGCAATACATTTAAAATCAAGCCGATTACGGAGAGAAAGAGAGAGGACATTTCTAGGAAGGAGTATCTGAGTAAGGGTCCGAAGCTGAGGGTTGGAGTCAGGGTCTGTGTGTAACTAGGTGAATAGCATTCCAGACAGAAGGAAAAGCAAGTGCAAAGGCCCCAAGGCAGGGATGTGTCTGGCTTGTACGAGGAGCAGCAAGGGGCCCAGGGTGGTGGGTGAAGCTGGGAGAACAAGGAAGAAGAATATAGGGAGACAAGGTCAGAGAGGTCATGGGGATCCAGATTTCATGGGCCTTCTAGGCCACCGAGGGGAGCTGGACTGCGAAGGGGGGCGTGATGAAAAGGATTGCTGTGGCTTACATACTGAGAACAGGGAGGCAGGGACAGGAACGGGCGGCCAGGTCGGAAGCTTTGCAGGCCTCTGGGAGCGAGGAGTGTGCCTTGGACCAAGGTAGGGGAGGTGAGAAGTGGCCAGGTTCTGTATAAACCTGGAGGGAGAGCTTACAGGATAGCTGATGGTAGAGAGGAAAGAAAGTTGTCAAGGGTGACTCCAAGGTTTGAGGCTCCAGCACCTAGAGGATGGACATTGCTTTGCTGAGAGTGGGAGGGAAGAGTTTGGGGAGTAGAGCAGCGATCGTGTCTGGGAGGGTCTCGCCGAGTTACTGACTCAGCGTCCTTGTGGAGCTTTCTAGTAGGCAGTTGTATGAACAAGTCTGTTGTTGAGGGAGCGCATGGAGCCTGGGAGAGCAAAGTCGTGTAGAGAACAGGACCAAGAAATGGCCATTAATAACCCAATGGCGAAAGGGTGGAGCAGATAGAAATCACAGTCACAGATACTCAGAAAGTACAGCCCCCAATTTGTAGCTCCCCCATTTTATCTTCCACCTTAATATTTGCATCAAGGACCTTGAATTATAAACATATAAATGAGAAAAGCAACACGCATGGGATGTTGCAAGTGACCATTGCATGCCAGCTCTGTGCTACGTAGTCGCCCCTGTGCCGTCTACTGAGGTTCGGTGCCCGCTGAGAGAGGGCAGGGAGAGTGGACAGATTTCTACAAAAAAAATGCTAAACTTAACATCAATAAATATTTGAAACGTGACTTCAATAAATGCTTGAAATTTAAAAGGGCAAGCCTCAGTTTTTGGTAAAATGAATGAAGGTGGACTATCTCTTGCCCAGGGATATTGCACAAAAGAGACTTCACTTTGTATTATGCTGAGATGAAAGGAATTGGGAGGCAGGGGAAGCAACTGGGGCAGAACGTATCCCAGTCCTCCTAATCCAAGGTCAATGGCCGGCCATTACTCAGAGCTCTCCCCAGGCAGAAAACGGACGTAGTTTGCTAGAGAGGGTTCATGTTCTCCACTTGTATCAATCTTCCCTTTTTAGGGCACTTGCCAGTCGGCCGAGGAAAACGCACTCGTGTCAGCATTTCCGACGTAAATGACAGCTCTTAGTTCACCTGGTTCTTCCCGGGGCCTGGCCCGCTGCTCTTCCATACGGGAACCATCTTTCATTGGGTTGCCACATACGGTTGGCTCAACCCAACAAATCTTTTCTCTGTAGCATCCTATTGCTGCAATCTGTGGTTACAGTTTTTAAAGACTTAATAAATGGATGTGTTTTTTGCATCCCCGAGGAAGGAAATGAAGATTGTCACTTGGCGGCGCTTTCCCCCATCATGTTTTTGTTGCTGTTGTAGTAATGGGGCAGAAAATCATGCTGCTCCTTAACGCCCAGCTACCCACGCCCCTTCCAGTCCTCAGGAAGAAAAATCAATTGTTTTTGCAAAGTTTATTCAGACATTTGGATCATTATTTGCTGAAATCGCCCCCATTCTTTCTTCTAACCCATCCATAATTAATTCTGTGATGGAAAAAACAAACCACTTTTTTCATCTCAATGAAAAATCAGCTGCTATTGTATCTTTTCATTATATCTCTGCACCTCACTTTGTCATGGGATATTAGTGAAATGGATGCTACGTTTGTGCCTATGTGTTGTGCATCTTTAAATTTCTTTCAAAAGCTGTTTCTTTACTGTTCCTGAGCTTTAACTATGTACCAAAGACAGTGCTTACATCACCCATTTTATTGGTGAGGCAACTGAGGACAAAAAGCACATAATTGGCTTACAGGCCCACACAGTCCACAGTGGCCATTCTTCGCTGTGGGGTCTGCTGCCCCTTGTGCAATCAGCATTACCCCCCAGGAAGAATTTTTACATGTGTGCACTTTGTACATGAAGCACAATCTGAATAAAAATATCTCATGCTTCTTTCTTGCCACACATTTTAATACAGGGTGTGTCAGCCACTAAAGAAATACTGCGCACACATATGTGACCAATTACACAAAGAGAAACAGGCTTCTGTAGGGTGGCTAAACCTAAGACTTCCTTTAAATGATATATTTTTCAAAACTGTTACCTAGATTTACAGCAGACGTGTTGTACAACTTGAAATTTTTGATTGTTCAGCCACCAGCTAATTATAAAATTTGAGCCACAGTGGTTCAAATTAACCCCAGCGAGGGGGCTCGGGCAAAAGAAAGACATTCACACTAGCAACTAACAATTTCAATTAAATCTTAGTTTTTAAGTTTCTTCTTTTCCAGGCTTCTCATAGATACTTTTATTCTTGGAGAGGTAAAGTTGGACAAAGATATTTTGAAGTTATTGGGCAGACGTGGGTGACACATGCTTGCTAAGGTTATAGATTGAATGATTAGGGATGAATTTTGACACTGCCCTTGACTCAGCGGCCTCCTTACTTAGTGAAATGGGACAAGTCACTGACCCTGTGATGGCCTCAGTCCTGGTAAGAGCTAGAACAAGGCATCCACAGGCAGGTGTATGAAAGGAGGGGGCAGACAGAAGGCTGGGTAGCGGCAGTGCGGCACTGGGCAGGAGAAGCAGCTCCTGACTCAGGCTTTGCTGCTGGCAGAGGACTCTACCATGAGGTGGACTGGGCACAGCAAGGCTCCACGGACCATACAAAATGGAAGGAAGTGATTCAGACGTGAGAGAGTTCCGTCATCCTTCTGGCAGGAGTCAGTACTAGGGCTGCTGATTAGCCACCTGGGGCTGCAATAGCAAAGTCCCACCAACTGGGGGACTTCGACAGTGGAAATCTATTTCCTCACAGCTCTGGAGGCTACAAGTCCAAGGCGAAGATGTCAGCGGGGCTGTCTCCTCTGAGGCCTCTCTCGCTTGCTGGCAGATGGCCGCCTTCTCCTGTGCCTTCACGGGGCCTTCCTTTGGTCTGTTTGTGTCTAAATGAACTCTTCTTATAAGGACGCTTATAATTCACAGTGAATTAGGGTCTACCCCACTGATCTCATTTTACCTTACTCACCACTTCAAAGACTGTGTCTCAGAAATACAGTCACATCTCAGGTTCTGGGGATTAGGACTTCATCATGAATTTTGGGAATTTGATGGGCCATTTTCAGCCCCCCAAATGATTTTTCAGTGATCTCCAGATTAACTTTATCATGTGCTCCCACAGAAAAAAACCATTTTGAGATGAACATCCAAATAAATCTATTTAATTATTTATAAATAATATTGTACTGAACAAATATATTTTGTACACTGTAAAGCATACCCACATGTAGAAATGTTAAAGGATAAACAAGACACAAATAGCAGTTCTATATTTTATCGCATTGCCCATTGGATTGTTTTGGCACCTCCCGGGATGTCGGCACCCTGCCTTTGGGGCACCACTGACTTTGCAGGGACCCCGTCTGTCTCTCTCATTCTTATTTTTTCCAGGCTTCCTCTGGGAACCCACCTGCACTCCAGATTAACACATTCATTCCGTAGATATGAATACTTTGTATCAGATTGCAGTCAACTCTCCCTGCCTTGGAGCCATTCTCTCTTTGACGAGACTTTGTCAATTTATGGTTTACCTCTGTAATGGGACTTCCTCCAGCTCTAAGTCCCGGAAGGCGGGTCAGTCTTCCAGCAGGCGCACCACTGCCCTTCCCGTTTGCCACCTAACAAGTTTCTCTTTGATACGCTTTTCATTCTTCTTATACATAATTCCTCACCTAGGCTGTAAATACCCAAAGCGCATGAATTAGTCTAAAATCTGTTTTCTTAGTGCCAAGCCTAGTGCCTGGGAACAGCAGGGCCTTCATAGATTGTTGAGTTTATAAATGGCCACATCTTCACATGGTGACGTAGAAGACTGACGGCTCACGACGTCTGCAGAGGTTAAAAATTTGTCTTGGAATTAAGCAAAAGGTAGATGTGATTTCTAACAATGAAAAAGTAGTTGCCTTCCTAGTTGCCCTTCTACATAGTCCTGGGGCATAGAAAGTCACTACATATGCCTCTGTTAGTGTGCCCAGTACATGGCACTCGGCTACTGGTAGGGTGGCACCAGCCTCAACTTCAGCATAGAGTTGCTGCAGGTGAATTGACCGTTGGGTGTTGCCTGAACTGTCATTGACAGAAGAGCAAAGGCAAGATTGGGGGATCCGGAGAGGCTGCCATGCTGAGGAGGTCACAAGGCATGAGAAGGAGGAAGCTGTGGTAGTGCTGCCCCAGAAGAAAGGAGAGTCCGTCACGACGCTGCTGTCACGTGCCAGGCACTGCTCTAGCACTTCCCTCCGTGAGCTTCTTCAGTCCTCACCACCAAGGAGAAAGTATCTGCATTTTACAGATGTCGTTACTTACAGAAGTTGAGTAATTTTCTCAACACCACAGAGCTCGTCGGTGAGTGGAGGGCTGTCTGACTGGGAAGGGTCCAGGGTGTTGTCTAGCATCCCACCAAGACCTGGTGGCCCCAGGCAGTGGCCCGTTGTTTGGAATCTGTTCTTGACTCTCCTACCTTGTGATCAAACAGCCTTTGTCCTATTCCCCAATAGCGCTCTCTTCTAATTAGGTGGGCTGCCAGCACGAAAATGGTAATTAGTGATCACGGGCCAGCATCCCTCTCTGGAGGCGTCCTCTGACGTAAGACTCTTGGGGACCGTGTCCAACACAAATGTGGAATCAATACTTGAGGGCAGGCCAGCCTATGGGGCTTTCTCAGGTCATGTCATGCAAGGTCTTGCGTCTCCTCTTTAGGCATGGTGACTTTTGCCTGGTTTTAGTCCCGACGACGGTGGGAGACTCACCGTGGGACAGCAGACTCTCAGCAGCCCTCACCTGAGGCTACTATGTAAAGGCCACCAGCGCACAAAAAAACAGACTCTCCTTGTTATTTAGTTAGAAGGCAGGAGGAGTGAGTTCTGTATTAAGAGCATCTGTCCTTAATGGAATATATATATGAGGTCTGTCCGGAAAAAGTCTAGCCATTGTTAGTATAACAAGAACAGTTTGTGCAACATTGATGTAACTTGGCAGCCAAGGAGAGTGGACTGGAATACATGAGTGAACAATGACGACTTCACGGTACTAGTCAATGGGGGTGATAGACGTCACTGAGTGAGCGTGTGTACTGTATGGCCATCACATTCAAAATGACTGAATGAATAGAGCAATGAATCTGCATCAAAGTTTGCATGAAGCTTCAGCATTCCTCTGCAGAAACTATTCAGATGATTCAGAAGGCTGCAGCTATGGCCAACTGGTGACTGGCAGCTTCGTCGTAATTCTCCTGCCTGTGCATCACATCTTGTGCAGCATTTTTTCATGAAATGCCAAATCACCCAGGTGACTCAGCCCCACTACAGCTCAGATTTGGCACCCTGTGACTTCTGGCTTTTCCCAAAACTAAAATCAGCTTTGAAAGGGAAGAGATATCAGACTGTCAATTATATTCAGGAAAATACGACAGGGCAGCTTTTGGTGATTGGAAGAACTGTGTGAGGTCCCAAGGTGCCTACTTTGAAGGGGACTGAGGCATCATTGTCCTATGTACAATATTTCTTGTATCTCGTTTCTTCTTCAATAAATGTGTTGATATTTCATATTACATGGATGGATACTTCCTGGACAGATCATATTTTATGAGAGAGAGGGGGGAGGAGAGAGATGGAGACAGAGAAGGAGAGAGAGAGGGAGGCAGAGAGAGAGAGAGAGAGACAAGTGAGGTATATATGTATATGAGAGAGAGAGAGAGAGAGAGAGCACCTGTCCTGTGTTGGCCCCTCTTCCTGTTTAATTAAGGATTTGGGGTTGGAGTGCACTGATATGATCTCAGTGAACTTTACCCACTGACCAAAGATACCTCCTTTAGGTTTTTTTGACAACAGACTTCAGTTTCTAGGGCAAAGTTACCGAAGGGGCTTTGGTGTGTTAAGAGGCTCTCAATACACCTAATCCTGATTGCACACCTCAGTCATTGAAGGGGGCTTTAGGCATTTTAACACTTTGTATGAAATCTGCCCTTTGGTCCCTCTAAATCAAGGAAAACTAGTCTCTCCACTTTCAAACCCCATTCAGCCTCAACAAAACTCATCAATTTTTAAACTAATCAACAGTGCCTGGAGAGTGATTTTGTGTGTATGTACCTGCTTCTGGGTTCAGCAAGGGACCAGTAGAAGGTGCCGAGTTTAACACTGAAGAGCGGCAGGTACCTGCACTCCGAGCCCTGGCTGCTCACCACCATCCTTTCCTTTACTCTCCACATGCATAAGAAAGGCTTTCTACCCTTGTTTTGCAGATCGGGAAGCTGAGGGTCAGAGAAGCTTCACTGCTCAGTTGTTGGTGGAGGTGCCAGCCTCTGAGCAAGCTTGGCTCACACCTTGAACTCAGGAGGGCGTGTGCCCTCGGTGCGCTGAGCACCGGTCTGAGAACCAGTCACCCCAGCTGCTGCATGGCCATTGCTCGTCAGTCCTCGACCGACCAACAGTGCCTTGGCTGAGCAGAGGACTTCCTGGGAAGTTTCTCGCATGTCTCTCTGTATTGGGGGCCATCATTTTGTCTTCACTCAGTT
This sequence comes from Mormoops blainvillei, assembly GCA_004026545.1. Lineage (NCBI taxonomy): Eukaryota > Metazoa > Chordata > Mammalia > Chiroptera > Mormoopidae > Mormoops > Mormoops blainvillei. Next base: position 57,944 of record PVJD01001555.1, on the reverse strand, counting down.
GATGACTCATGCGTCAATCCAGCCCTGAGGCAGAAAACCCAATCAGGTGTGTTTTAGGGTCTGACAGGCAACTTCACCTTCCTGAACCAGATGGTACTTGGGTTCATTTTACCGCAATCAGAGGGAAATTGCTGGACACCGAAAAGTAGAGACCAACTGTGGGTTCCAACTATGGGAGAACCCCATAGTTTGTATTCAGGAGGAAACAAAATCGCATTTTTTTTCCTACTGAATGTGATGCCAGGCACTACCCAGGTTGTTCCTGGGCGGCTCCTGCCTTCTGCCAAGGTGGGGTTCTTCAAAGATCCAAGTGGTCTGGACCCCAGGGATGGCAGGGGTTTCTTCGTGATGAGGGCAGACACAGGATTTGCCAGCACTCCTCAGCCCAGTCCTTGCGAGGACAGCCAATGCCTCTTCTGGCAAAAGGATGTGGGTGAGCTGCCATGACCTTCCCCCCAGGGCAGAAATTGTAGCTCCCTCATAACAGCTCCTCATAACTTTATTATCCTACTCATCGATAGTTTCCCTCCACTTCATTGATGAAGACATTGTCAAAAGAAGAAACGTGAATTATTTCTAAAGAGGGTTAAGGGTCATTAAGCAGGGAATTTGCCAATTGTATTACTCTGCTGGGCTGCCATACCAAGTGCCATGCCTGGACTGGAGGTCTTAACCGCAGACACTCATGTCTCACGGTCCTGGAGGCTGGAAGTCGCAGGTTTGGTTTCTCCTGAGGCTTGTCTCCATGGCTCGCTGATGGCTGTCTTTTTGTAAGGGCATCTGTCACGTTGGGTTAGCACCCACCCTAGTGATCTCATTAACTTAACCACCCTTTTAAAGGCCCTGTCTCCAAATATAATCACATTCCGAGGTACTGGGGGGTAGGGCTTCAATGTATGAATTTCAGGGGGACACAATCCAGTCCATCCCACTGATGTGATACATTCTCCGCCCCTGATGCAGAGATATAGCTCCTCTCTTGGAAACGGCCAAGAGAAGGAAGAGTCATTCTGTGGTTTTTCATCTTATGGAGAAAACTGGGACCCGCGAGGTGGAGTGACTTGTCAATGTCCCACAGCGAGTTAGGAGAGCCAGGGCAAGCAGAGTTGCCCAGGTCCCTGGAGGCAGAGCACCGTGTGCCTCGGGTTAGCTTCGCTGCCTGTGGTGTGCCAACAGTAAACTGACAACAGCTGTGCTCACTTCCTGTCTCTCGGGGAGTTTGTGAGAAAAGCTCATAAAGCTCTAGAATAAAAGCACAGAATGGCACTCTCTAAAACATTTTTCTAAGGCAGAGAACTTTTGGGAAACTGGATCTCGGGGTGACAGCATTTGGGGTGGTGGAGACTGGGCCCAGAACAGCTGAGTTTTGTCCCGGCTCCACAGGAATCGTTTGTATGGCTCTAGGAAAGTCACTTTATCTTCCGGGGACTCAGATTATCTATAAGATGCAGCCATTGAAATCAATGAATGGCTTTCAAACTTGTTTGATGGTGGAACACTTCTCAGATTCCACATGGTAGAAACCTTTCTTAGAAACCCGGGGTATAAAATACCGGTAGATAAAATGGGAGCTTCACTCACTGGAGGTGAGGTGAAGGCAGGAGCAGGAACCCACTCACGCTGAATACCTTCCCATAGCCCCGCTCTCCGGGGACCCATGCAGGTCCCCAGCCTGAGAATGTCCCCAGCTCTCTAACACATCACCACGCTCCTCACCAGGAGATGGCTCTCTAGCCTCGTTTCTGAACAGTATTATTTGGAGGAAAAGTGATTGTTAATCAAACTAGTTTGTGGACTTGCTGAGGAGAAACACCATCAGAGGCCGGCTGCAGAGGAAAGCCCCAGCCAGTGTGCCTTTTTGACCTTGCTCCTTTGGTTTGTGATAACGTGCTACCTGCGCAGGTGCCCTCCTCACAGCCCTTTCTGCCTCCTGAGGAATTCGATCCTAGACCAAAACAGGGAATGTGGATTCCACTTCCCCAGTTAACCCCGGTGAGACCTTCTTCACATTAATGAGGCATAGGAAAATGGAACAATTAGGAAAAATACGAAAGTATTAAAATCGAGTGGAAACTTTTACCTCCAATATGGTGGACTAGCTAGTGTCAGATCAACCCCCACCTCGAGAACTAGAAAAACTGGATGAACTATTTTTAAAGACTCTGTTGAAGGTATCAGAGAGCTACCAAGACAGCCAGGACCTGAGGAGCCGAATCGAGGAGAGGAAGGGATTACAGAGAGGAGGACCTTCTGTCCTCTTCCCCTTCAGAGCGTTTGCCAAGATCTAAGTGCCGTTTAAAGGCCGAGGAATGGAGCAGAAATCTGAGAGGTTCCACAGGCCTGGGAAAGCAAACTTTTGCGTCCAGGGCCTTCCGAGGAGGAGAGGGCATGGTAAACACTCTAGGCTTTGTATGGGGGAGCTGAGGCGTTACTGCCAGGTGTTAAGGGTGAATCACAAACGGACTGGCCTTCACCCAGACTGAGACCAGCTTTGAATCGGCTTATCCTGCTGTATTAAGATAGTCTGCCCCTGGCCCAAGTGCTTGCCCAAAGCAAAAGTCAATCCTACTCAGAAATCATGTCACCTAGGACCTCAGGTTCTCTTTATAATTTTATATGCAGAATAGCGAGCATTCAAAACAGACAGGTAAGTATAAAATCCAGACTAGAAAGTCACCAGGCTGTTGGTCCCATGTTTTCTGCGGCTGTGTGCGCTGTGTGTGTGTCTCCTTAGGAGGGTGGCCACTTGGAAACAGACCCAAGTGCTGTTAATAATAATGGTAGCTGAGCTCGGCATGAGCTACACACATGCTCTCATTTACTGCAAACAACGACCCTAGGGCGTCGATATTGTTTTTCCCGTTGCACAGATGAGAAAACGGGCTGGGGGGTGTTTACCTGAGTCTGTCTGACTGTATCGCTTGGGCTCTGCTTCCCCAGACGTGTGTGTGGGACGACTTGTCGGGTGACTGGCTTAAGACTTACCAACACAGACACTCATTTATCAGGCCCTGAATGTAGGCTGACTGCTCCTGTACTGAAGCAGTGCAGGGACACTGTGTCTGTAGGGACACTCATCACACCATTGGTTAGGATCCTAGAACATCCCCTCTAAACAACTATTAGTGCTTGCTGACAGCTGCCCGAACAGGGAATGAATTCTGTGGCCTCCTGGGGAGACTTCCAGGAAAGTGAAGGTGGCGTCACCACGCCCTGGGGGAGCTGGACATCTCCTGAGAGCCCGAGGGGTGGTGGACTCTGTCCTACCTGCGACCTCTTGCTGTGCCAGCATTTTGTGCCTCCAGGGAGTCCAGGTGGGCAGCCAGGACCTGAGAGCTGCTGGAGGGAGGCTTTTTTTTTTTTTTTAATTTTAAGTTTCTTACTGTTTAAAAAAAAAAAAAATGTTGAAGGACTGCTTTCGATATAGTTAATCTTTTACTTGAAAGTTTCATGCCCAGAGAGGGCAACTGGTACGTGCAGGGTCGTGTACGGACTGGCAGAGCTACCTGGTTTCCGCAGCAGCAGACCCTGTCCATAAAGACAGTGTTAAAAACTGGACAGTGCATGTTGACACCAACCCAGAGGACTAAATGGTTTGTCCTCTATACCTGACAGAAATGAACGGTAGTAAGGCCCTCTTGGTAGGTACAGACTGGCTATCTACCACTCCATTTGAACCATGGGCCGGGATGAATGTTTCCTTCCTCTGGACTGGTTGGACACATAGCAAGATGCCTACCAGCTCCGGTCCAGAACGACCCCTGACTTTTGTGGGGAGAAGGTGGGGAGGGTCAGAGCAAGCTGCTGTGACTCTAGACAGGGTGGCCCACGCTAATCTCAGCCTTCACACATGCTGTTCCCATACCTGGGCCCTCCCCCTGGGCAGGTGGACACTGTCACGGGTCTCCCTTCATTGTTGAGATCCCTCCCTTGAACTTGCTGGTGACTCTCAGCAAAATATCACAACTTTAACTTTGGGATTAATGAAGTTGGTGTGGGTAAAAAATTCTAACTATTTTTGGGAAAAGAGGGAGTTTCAATTTGCTCTCCTTTCACTGGGTTTTGCTACCTGCTCAGGTGGCCAGTTCACGGGCGACACCATTGTGGTTTCCCAAGGAGAAACAGTCTCAGCCTCTTATGAATTCCAACAGTATTTTTGTCCCTCCCCCACTTCTTTCTTTTTTTAAAATTGAATTTATTGGGGTGACATTGGTCAATAAAATTATATAGCTTTCAGGTGCACGAGTCTACAACACATCATCTATACATTGTGTTGTGTGTTCACCACCCTGTCATGTCTCCTTTCATCACAATTTATCTCCCCCTTACCTTCTTCTACCCCTTTTTCCCTTTAACAACGTTCAATATGAATCGTCTTGGACTGTAAACATTCAGGTTTGACTGTTTTTCCTTCACCAGGCTTTACCCTTCTGGAGCAGGGTGTGTCTTCTCATTCCCATCCCAGGGCACCAGCCTGGGACCCAGGCATCACCTAGGACACTCCAGTTTTGCTCACTCCCCCCTTGCAACTACTCACCAGCTCATCGGTGCTGCTGGGGTCCATTCTCTTTTCTCCATCCCCAACACTACTACTGATATTTCAGGTGGCCGTCATCTCTGCCAGCACACTGCCCCTCTCTGGACTGCCAGGAATGGCAGGAACCCCCCACCGTGGGTTATCACGCTGTCATCTGGGCGACATCTACCCCAAACACTGAACACCTACTAACTGCATTGACACTTGTCCACCTCCTGTCCACCCCTTAGATGTGAACACCCCCGTGTGGCATTGTACTGTGCCAGTGTCAGTGTGGTGAAGGAAGCAGACTTGGACGTGTCCTCAGGATCTTGTAGACTTGCCAGGGAGACTGATGATGGCTAGGAAAACAGGCAACCCCCTGTGTTCTTACAACTTTGTCATCCCCTGGGCTAGGGGTTCATGGTGTCCTCTGGGAGGAGCTGATGTCTAGGCAGAGAGAGGTGATGGGGAGGATTCAGCCATGTGGCTGGTGGGAGGAAGACCTGGGCAGAGGCCCTCCGCAAAGGCCCCGCAGTGGGCATGTGCTCAGCCTGTTCAGGAAGGCCTGGGTGAGTGCCGTATACGGACATATGGGTAGGGAGGAAAACGGGGGCGCTGGGGCTGGTGAGCATTTCCCAGGAGCTGGTGCGGGGTCTGGAGCCATCCAAATCCAGGCCTTGCCCCACACTTGTCTGTGATTTGGGGCAAGGACCTTAACCTGTGGTGACCTCAGTTTCCTCATCTGTAAAATAGGATGGTATGATAATAGGATCTCACCTTATAAGGTTGCTGTGCGGGTCGTAGGAGTTAATGTATGTGCAGAGTTTAGAACGCTGCCTGCAGAGTGCAAGCATAATCCTGAGACCTGAAGGATTTACAGAAGACAAGTGACCAGGTGGCCTACTTTATGCTTTCAAAGCTCATCTGAGGGTCGTGTGGAGAATGCAGGGCCATGAGGCCAAAAGCAGGAGCTGGGAGACAGTGGGTAGCTGATGTAGACTCCGGCTGGGGGCCATGGCGACGGGTGCAGCGTGGTGGTGGGGGATGCAGGGAAGGGGCAGTCTGGAGAGCTGTTTGCGGGGAGGAATTAAGGGCACTTGCAGATGGATTTGGTGTGGAGTGGACTGTGGTGAGGTGATTTGAACACTAGGTTTTTGGCCTTGGAACTTGGGAGTGTGAGGAGATGGCATTTGGAAAAGTTTCTGTAACTTGCCCAGGTCACAGAGGGTGTAGATGGTGAAGGTGGGACTCAGATCCAGGTTGTTCTGACAACAGAGGTGCCAGCCAGTTTCTTGGGCTCATGGATCTGCTGGTCAGAGCGATCTGGGGAGAGCCCAGTGAGCCATCTGCCTTTCACAGTAGAACAGTAACAGTGATGGCAATCTGGAGGTGACATGGTCATCTCCCTGCTTGGGCCGGCACCCTCTGTTATATGCCACACAGAAACCCTCTACCCCAAACAGCCCACAAGTCTTACTGAAAAGCCTTTCACAGTTCTTCTGAGACAAACAACCTGCCTTCTCGAGGGCTCTGGGTAGGAAGAGTCGAAGGGGCTGCTCCCCTACCTCTTGGCACAAAAGTGACCTCAAGGGTCAAGCACAATTCAACCATTAGCCAACTGGGAGGGATGGTAGGAGCTGGCAGGGTAGGGACAGCCCCTTGCAGCTGGGAGTGCAGAGCCCGCTCAGCCTCCGGACTTCACAGTGAAGGGCGGGTGGTGAGCAGCATCTGCCTGGTGAAGCCCTCACCCTCGCTCTCCATTTGTAAAATGGAGTGTGGTATCCTAGGTCTGCTGGGATGGCGTATTCAGGCCTCTCTGCAAGGTGAAGGCAGGCTGACCCGTGTCCTTCCCCACGGCTCCCTTCCACCTTGCACGTGGCCCCTGTCCCCATGCTCAGCTCGCTGCAGAGTGTCCTCTCTCCAGGTTGTCATGACAATTCTCACTGAGAAGCTGTTTCTGGGGAAGGAGCGGGAAGAGAAACAGGGGCGAGAATGCTTATTTAAGTCGGGCCTACTGGATCTCGGGATTTCAATGGCATTGATGCATTTCGTAATGGTTCCTCATGAAAAAAATGAGAATTTTTGCCTCCTCCCAGCCAGATGCTGTAACTCTGCCATTATATAGCAGCCAAGCCCAAAGCCCAGAATCCATTAGATATTGCTAATTACAGTAATAATGGCAATAATAATGAAATGTGAGTCTCAAAGCCAGGGTCCCCGCTGGCACAATCCATTGAAGAAAACGGCGGAGCCCTGGCCAGGCGGCGTTGGTTGGCTGGAGCGCCGTCCCACACCCCATAAGGCTGTGGGCTGCGTTCCTGGTCAGGGCACACGCCCGGGCTGTAGGTTTGGTCCCTAGTTAGGGTGTGTAAGACAGGCAACCGATCAATGTTTCTCTTTCCCATCGATGTTTCTCTCTTTCTTTCTCCCTCTCTTCCTACCTCTCTAAAAATAAATAAATATAATCTTAAAAAGAGAGAGAGAGAGAGAGAGAGAGTGGTGGAATTACTCAGGCAATACAAGCAACAGCGTCATTTTGGGGGGTGGTTAGTGTTCTCCTAGTAACGAGCGCATCGTCTGCCCCATCGTCATTGGCCACCTGGCCTTACCGTGTCTTTCTCCCCTTCCCAGATCTCACTGATCAGTCCAGAATGTCTCACTAGTCCCTGCAAACAAAACCGCGTGAGACGAGGAGCAAAAGCTACCCTCCGCCACCGTTTCACAGGTTACTCATTCAGTCTCTCAATGGCTTCGAGGGAGCTCAGGGCGAGTGGCCCTGGCAGGAACCTCAGCTTGTCCCACAGAAGAGCAGGACCCGGGGTCCAGTTTGGACCAGCCATGGTGACAGTCACAGGCTGAGTAAGCTTTTTCATATTTTAGTCTCTTTTTCTCTCATTACTAAAAAATACATGTTCATTGTGATAAATCTGAAAAATACAAAAAAGAAAGACACCCCCCCCTCAAAAAAGTCAAAATCATCCACAATCTTAATATTGGTTTATCCTACTATGGGGGAGGGAAGAGTTTGGTCACATTATCTGTGTCCACCCAGGCTTGGCAATGGACATGATCAAGACAGGGTGGGTCTGGAGGAGGTTGAGGACCTGGGCACAGTTGTGTGTTAGTGGCCCTGTGTGGTCCCTGCAGTTCCCTGAAGGGTTGCATCTACACCCATCCAGCTAAAGCCCACACAGTCTTGGGCTGTGTGCACGGACTTCAGCCTGTTAGAGCACCGGACAAAGTGGACATTGTGCTTTCCTTGCCAGACAACATCCAACCTTTCAACCCTCTCATCTAACGTGTGTTGAGGCATTGTGAGGAGACAGACATGAAGAAGCTCACAAACTAGCCTGGAAGCAGATACTTACCTTCACTAGTTAGATGGTGCTGAGCAATGTTCTTCATTTTCACAGATGAGCAGATGGAGGTAGAAATGCAACATGGATCACAAGGTCTGGAAGAAGCAATTTTCAATTTCAAGATCAAATGTCACGTGATGTCGGTGGGACCAAGCCTCCCAGATGCTCCCCTATGGTCCTCACCACCTAGTATCTGCTTCCTGTGTACATTCTGCCCAACGGAGTCAGGGCTGGCCTGTGAGCTCAGTAAGGTGGATGATTTGTGGCTTCTGAGGCACCGAGGCTTCTTTTGGCCTTGTTCTCTGGATCACTCACTCTGGGAACAGCCAACAGCATGTCTTGTGGACACTCAGGTAGCCCTGGGGGAGGTTCACGTTGAGGAGAACTGAGGCCTTTTACCAGCAGCCAGCACCACCTTGCCAGCCACATAAGTGAGTCACTTTGGAAGGAGAGCCTCTAGTCCCAGGGGGCCCTTCAGATGGGACCATAGCCCTGGCCAACATCTGCCTGCAGCCTCAAGAGAGAGCCTGAGCCGGAGCCCTGTAGCCAAGCCACTCCTGAACTCTCCCCACAGACACTGTGAGAGCTCTAAGTGGATGTAACTCATTCCCATTGCTTTGAAGGTACTACGTTTAGGATGATTTGCTACGTAGAGTTAGATGTTAAATACAGTACCTCTTGTTGCTCTTTGGGGAGAAATCCCATGTAGCTCACATTTGTACAGTTCTTACTTTGTGCCATGCATTAGGCAGAGGGACCGACATTCATAGTCCTCACAACAGTGAGGCAGCGATGCTCAGCAGGTGTCATTTCTCTCTGCATCTAACAGATGAGGGCAAGAGGGCCTGGAGGGGGAAAGGAATGTTCCCAAGGTCAGGCAGATGTGAGGTGGCCATGCCAGCATTTGAACCCAAAGCTCGAGGTCGTAACCCACATGATGTTATGTTTCCTTGTAAAGGAGATCCAGGAAACAGTGAGGCCCTGCCACGGGCCAAGCGCTCTGTCAGGCCTTGGAGGATGCGTCCTGCCCTGTGAGGCCAGGAGGTGGCCCCGGCCCTTCCGTGTGGCCCTCGGCCTTTCCGCTGCAGGCCCCGGGCATCCCCACAAGCCTATGCCTCTTCTTCCCCACAGGCCCAAGAACTCACCTGCCGCCTTACCCTCGGGACCCGTTCCCCTCAGCAGCTCCCCCGCAGGCAGCAGAGAGATACGGTTAGGCTGTCCACGAAGACACACCTCAGTCTCTGCTCTTGATGAGCATTTCCAGGGCACATGCTAATGGTGAGAAACAACTAATAGTGAACACAACTGAGAGTGAAAAGTTGCAGAGTTCACAGATGCTCATGGTTTTAAGGTCCTGATCCCTCATACGACAACATTTGTTAAGCATCTACCATGTTCCAGGCATCGTTACCACAGTAAAAAAAGCAAAGACCCCAGTCCTAAAGTAGCTTGACAATAAACAATATACTAAATTAAATGGAATGTTAGGAGCATACACTAAGTTAGTAGTATGCTATGGAACCAAGGAAACAGAGGGCAGAGCTACAGGATTTGGGGATGCGAGGAGGCTGGTGGTGAAAGCTGAAGTATTCATGGATTGCTCAGGGAGGGCCTCGTGCGCAATAAGGGGAAGGAGTTGGCAGGGGGACCAGCTGTCCCAGCTTGCCTGAGGGGATGGGAGAATTTCAGTACTTAAACCCTAAAGTTCTGGGCAATCTGGGAAGAGGTGGCCATCCTAGGAGTTGGCCCAGCAGACACGGGGGGAAGACAGCTCTGGGAAACACCTGTCTCTGTGGTAGTCAGCCAGGAGGGATGTGGTCCCTGGGGGACATTTGGCCGTACCTGGAGACATTTTTGGCTGCCAAAGCTGGGGTGGGCCATGCTATTGTCATGTAGCGGGCAGAGGCCGGAGAGGCTGCTGAACACTTCCCAGTGTACAGGACAACCCCACAGCAAAGGACTAATGAGCTGATCCCTGATGTCCAGACTGCCGAGGCTAAGATACCTTGAGCCAGACTCTCGGTCCTTAGTTCTGGATTCACTTCTGAAATTTCATTTGCCTTCTGCTTCCCTTTCTTTTCCTGGGGGCAGAATAGTCCTCTGACCTAAAGTAAAGGCCTTGTCTCCTCTTCCTCCGGAGTGTGCCCCACTCTGACTGCCTCAGTGCAAGGGCCTGGAATGTCAACCCAGACAGGTCAACCGGCCTCCTTGCCTGGCACTGTCCCCATCTTTCTGTGCCTCTGTCTGGGCACTGACAGATCATCTTCCTGAAGAGGATCTTGTAGGTCACCATGGTGTCAGGCTTGTCCAGGAGGGACAGTGGTGGCATGGTGGCTTTTCGGAGGTCACAGACATGAACTGGATTCTCCTTTGCACTAGGCCTGCCTCTTCTGCAATGGGTGGTAGTTCTTCGGTAGAGTTCTGAGAAGCCTGTGGGCTCTGGAAGTGGCTGAGCTCTACCGAGAGAGTAGATTGCATTGACCCTTTTGCTACATTGGGAATTTGAGACTCTAAGATACCATCCTAGTTCCTTAGAACTTAATTGGGGTCAAGACTTTCTGGCACCAGGAATTTGAATATAACTCTCTCCCAGCACCTCACTCGCACACTTATGGTTTCACGATAGCTTCAGACACACCTTCCTTCTACCTCTGACCAAACCTGTGCTGCCTGCAGGTAAGGGGAGCAGGCAGGACAACGTCCTTTGGGATGGGGCAGACTGAATAGTTTGCCTCAGAGCCTATTTGTGAGACAGAGGCTGGGTTTTGTAGAGCCCCAATTTCACTGGAATATTCTCAAGTCAAGAAGGATTTAAAAATATTCAGGTTGCAGTTTTCAGATTCACTGGGGTCTTAATATAAGTTCTGTGAGGGCTGAGATCTTCCTAAATTCATCAATGAAACTCAAGTTCTCAGAAAGTGCCCAGCCCATCGCAGACATGTGATAAACTCTCATGGAAATGAGTGTCATTAACAGACTCTGTGACTGGACCAGCTCCCTCCCAGGCCTCCCGAGGACGGTCCCGCAAAGACTCCTTGTACATGGAGAGGCTCAGGGAAGCTGGCCCCTGGCCTGGCCTCAGTCGCTGACTCTTTATTTTGGATCCAGGTCTAGATAGTTCCTGACTATGCTTATAAAGACCCCCTTCCCCCATTCTTGATCATTTCTGTGTCACTGGGTCTGAACACAGCCCTGGCACAGAGTCGTTGCTCAGTAAATACTGGTTGATTGATTGAAGAAAAGAATGAATGAGTGATGTGGCCTCTGGTCAAGCTCTCCTTGACCAGAGGAGGTCAAGGGCCAACCAAGATGGGCACAGACATAGCTCTTCACTCAGGCCTGGGGCTTAAGAACTATTTGATTGTATATATTTTCTGCAAGTTCTTCTTAAATATGAAACCGGAGACTAGCTTCTGGCTCCTCACCCACTTGCCTCTTCCCATGGTCAGGTTGGAAATCGCCACTGCTGACAAACACTGGATGGCATGGCTGACAGGGTGGGTCCATGGCACTGACACTTCTGAGTGCCAGGTTTTTGCTTCCTGTGCATTTGGGGCCAGTGTTTGGAGAGGAGCCACCACTTAGCGGAGCAGAGCTGCAGGAGTGACAGGCAGCCTCCCCGAGCCAGGAGGGCCTTACTGCCCAGAACGTATGGTGCATGTCCAAGGGCTCTCAAGGTGCCCGAAGCCATGCCAATTTGTAGTAATTAAGCGGTAAGACCCAAGTGAATGGGTTTGCAGTTGCTGCGTGAGAGCCAGATGCCTGGGGTGGGAACGGAGGCCCAGCAAACAGTGACCAGCCTCATGCTGAAATCCAGCTTGTTGAAATAGTGATGAATCGATGGAAAAATAATGATGATGATTTGATGCTAACGTGGCAGCTCACTCCAAGGGTTTCACACATCATCTCTTTCCCTGAAAACATCCCAGGAAGGCAGGGATTTGGCTTGGCCTCTGCCTCCCATTATTCAGAGAGACAAACTGCCTTAGAGAGCCTGGGCCTCAGCCAGATTGCAACTGCACAGGTGGGTGGAGAAGCCCCTGCTTCCCAGTCAAAGCCTTGTCCATCACTTGCCCCTGGGCTCCGGAAGGGCCCCTGAGAGCTGCACCCTGGGGAAGTGCTTCTCAAGAATCACCTGTTTCAAGCCTCGTAGCAGCTCTATGAAGTAGGGCATTGACATCCCCACTTTGCAGATGAGCTAGCTGAGTCTCAGGGCTGTCTCACAGCCAGTCACAAGGAGGGGTGGAACGCAGCTCTGCTTGACACCCAAGCCCACACTCTCGACAATCATGATCACCGCCTCTTTTAACGGAAGAAGTGGACATTATGACTTGGTTTGTATTCATTTCCAGGGCTGCTATAACAAAGCGTTCCTAGCTTGGTGGCTTCAAGCAACAGAAATTTATTCTTTCAATTCTGGAGACAAGAAGACCAACATCAAGGTGTCTGCCAGGCTGTGCTCCCTCGGAGACTCTAACAGAGGCTCTGTCTCATGCCTTTCTTGAAGCTTCTTGTGTTGCCAGCAACCCCTGGTTCCCTTCAACTTCATGTGACATTTCCCTGAGTGTATCTGTCTTTACAGGGTCATCCTCTTTAAGGACCAAGTCATATCTGCTTACTCCCGTGACCATATCTTAATTTAACCAATTACATTTATAAGGATCCCATTTCTAAATCAGGGCACATTCAGAAGCACGGGGGGTTAGGACTTGAACACGTCTAATTTGGGGGACATATTCATTCCAAACAGGTGTTATAATTCTCTTTACTCTACATTGAACATAGAACAAAGAGGAGATAAGTTGTATTTATAGCTGGGTAGAGGTACCTGACCCTAAAGAAAGTCATGCAAGCATCCCAATACAAGTGGCAAATTCTTAAAAGAGCTGTATGGTCCCTTCCCTGGACTTGACAAACACAAGTGCCAGCCCTCTGTCCATGGCCCTCGAGGGCCATCATGCCTGGAACCAGGACTTGGACCAGGGATCTCCAGAGGTTCTTTGGACTTCCCAGGTTCTGCAACACCTCCTCGGGTTAAATTTAATGTGTTGACCACGAACTCTCTCCCAAACAGCTCCTCCATCAGAAACAAAACAAAATGAAACAAAACAGCCCTATGAGGACCAGGATAACTTTCAAAATAATGGGGACTTAACAGAATACCTGTTTGAAGAGAAGAAAGGGATTATATGTGGAGATTTGTCGGGAGCAGAGACAGGGTGACTTGTTGGTGACAGTTGTTTATCCTACTTAGGAGTAAAGAACAGTTTTGCTTGGCAGTTAATCACCAGAACCTTCTCCTTGGAGCTAGAAGAAGTGGGGAATGCCAAAGTAAAGACATATTGGAGGGAGTGCTAGAATAGCTGCAGCAGAGGCTCTACACGCCGGAATCTCCTCGGGGGTTAAGCTCGTCCCAGACCAGTGAAGGCAGAATGGCTCCATGGTGCAGCCTGGGTTGAAGCGCTGAGCTGCAGAGCCCCATGCCCTGCGCTTGGCCTTCCTTCCCCATCACCCAAAGGCACGGAGAGGCAGAGTCAGCAGGGCCAGAATAGCTGCCACTTCACCTCTGCGGAGACTCTAGCACTTGCTCATCTGGGGTCAACCAGGATGGTACTCATTGGCCTGCTCCATCTTTTAGCCCTACTTCCTCTGGTGTTGGGGTGAAACAGTGAACTCTGAGAAAGTCATTTGGTTGAGTTTATTTTCGATGGCTGTTCTATTCAGAAAGACCCATAACAAAAGTGCAAAAACAGATTTTTATTACCAAGAAATCGGCACGGCAGGCCTTCCCGACCTTCAGCCCCCTGCTGAGCCTTAAGCACCCCGAGTCCAGAGGGTGGGGGGTTTGCATGGCATGAGGCACAGATGAGGCCTCAGCGTGGCTGCAGAGGGTCTGTTTCATCCGTTACTTGGTCATAAAAGTAACTGCAAGCTTGCTGGTTTCTGTCCATCTCAAAATGTCCTTGGGCCAAGAGTAAAGCAGTGTTTTGGAAGTCCCTGGTAACAAGATGACGGTGTTGAATTGTCTCCCTCTTGAGAGAGTCTGTGCCCACAACAAAGAAAACCACATGGTCTGTGCTGATCAGGGGAATGTTTTGAGAGCTGGGTCTATGCCAGAGACCCACAGAGTCAACTGAAAGCAGCCAGCTGGTTGGCACGAGCCTTTGTCAATGAGATGAGACGTAGCTACTCAATACGCACACAAAGACCACAGTCAGCTTTGATGTGCACCGAGGGTCCCCCCGTCACACCCACAGCCCCTTTTATGACAAGTATTTTGTAGCTTTTATTCTCCTGAAGTTAAACTCATAGAATTAATATATATATATATTTTTATTATGTTTTATTTAATACATATATATATGTATTACTGTAAAGAAAAACTAAGGGACAAGTAACTTATAACAAAATATCACACTTAAAAAAGGGTGAAGGTTCAGTCATGTCTGGCCTCGAAGACCTAATGAGGGACCCAGAAACTTGCACATAGACATGAGGTCATTATACGTGTGGCCACGAGCTCAGACTGAACTTTCTCAATGGCAAGTCACATGCTATGAGTGAAGCTGCCTGGTTGACCTGTGTTTTTGAAGCTGCGTCTGACCCTCGGCAGAATTCTGAAAAAGTTTGCTAGTTACATTCCCGAAAATTTCAGTATGTATTTAAGCAGATCAAAAAATGCTACATGTAAGCTTTGGTAGATTATGTAAAACGTAGTTCTTTTCTAGACTGAGAAAATTATAAACATCAATGTCTGAAGAGAAAACTCTTCACTCTGTGGGACTCTCCTCATATTTTAGGATCAGGATGCCTAACATCATCGGTCTCTCAATGCCAATAACATCCCCCTGCCCAATGAATTACTGTGACCATTCCAAATGTCTCCCACCCCCATCCCCATCAAATGATAGCTCTGTCCCCATTAGGAGGAATCCGTTCGCCCGGATGTCAGCTCTTCACCCCCTGAACCTCGGCCCTGTGAAGGCCCTGGTGCTCAGGCTTTCGTGTCTGCTTTTGTTCTTCCTCTTCTTCATTTCCCAGAGGGCCCAGCAGCTCTCTGGCCCACCAGAGGTGGGTAATGCTTACCTGATGTTGGTCCCCTCACCGCTCTTCCTCGGCCCCACCTTCACTGCAGGGGAGAAGGCGATAGCAAAAGTCCCTCCAGTGACTACGGGTCTCCAGGCGGTGACCAGAAGACGGCAAGCCTGCCCTTGAAGACCTGGACCAGTTCCTAGCGGTGGGGCTAGATGATTTGCGAGTGGCTCTACTGGATGTCACCATCAGCAATCTCCTAAACACTTTGTTCTTCTAAGTCATTAATTTGTGTTCTGATATTCTTATGTTTGGCCATCTCTGAAGTTCTCTTCTAGTTTCTCTGAGATGGACTAAATAGTGAATGTGAAATTTTAGTGTGCATAACAATGACCTAGAAAGTGTGTATAAATTTCAGATGTCTAGGACTCCCCCCGCCCCGCCCCCCAGAGATTCAAATCCAATGAGCCTGGTGTTGGGCTCAGAAACCTGCCTTGTAACAAGCAGTGGCAGAGGATCCAAGGTAGGTGGGACACAGGTTGCACCTGGTTGGGGCAGGAGGTGGAAGTAGAGAGTGTTTTCATTGAAAGAGATCTGCAAAGGAGCCACTGTGATCACCAAGGATTCCCAAAGTGGGTATCCGCTTGGGTCTTACACCTTCTCTGGGGGCACTGATACGCAACACGAGGAGGGTGGTGGCCTGTGCAGGGACTTCTATCCATTCTCCTCTCCTGTTAGGACTTACCTCATTTTTTTGCTGAGCGCAGTCTTCCTTTTAACCAGGTATGGCTGTGTGACCAAATTCTGGCCAATCGAATGCAAGCAGAAGTGGTGGCTACAATTTCCGGGAAGGGCCCTGGATAAGAGGGCTGCGCCCTTTCTGTCCTTTCTCTTCCCTGCTAGCTGACATGGGGATAGAGACACCAAGGAGACCTCGGGGGCTCATCACACCCACAGAGCCAAGCTGCAAAACCAAAATAGTGGGTCCCTCGTGGTCCCTACTAACTGCATGGAGCCCGCCAGTCCAGCCTCTGTGGGTGCAGGAGAGGCACAAGCGACCGTCTGGTATAAGCCGCTGTTGTGGGTCTTAACTAAGATTCAGCAGCATTTGCCCTGGGATCTCGCCCTATCGGGAGAGCCTCCCTGCTGGAGGCTCAGGGGCTCCTACCTGGCACCCCAGTGTGTTCTGACCACACTTTTTTGCCCCCACCCTTACAGCCCGTAGGGCCAAGTCAGAGCATTTGGGCAGGGGCAGGTCGCTAAAAGGAACACAAGCCAGAGACCCCTGGAGACCCTTGGCTCAGGGTGGCGGTGAAGCTTTGCTTCATCAGCAGGGTCTCAGCTTCCGGTGCTCATGGAGGTCAGCGGCCTCCACAGATCCAGCGAGGGCCTGTGCCTCTCACCTGAGCGGTCGCCTTGGGACAACAGCTGCTGCATCAGAAACTGTAGGAGTTGAATCCTTGGAGAAAGGGGAGTGCGGACTCCACGTGCCCAGGGGACTGGTGGTGAGCATGTGTCACGCTGCCTTGAAGACCCCAGGAAGCAATGGAGTGCAGTGGTTCCAGGCTCTGCAAAACACTGGGGAACCCGAGCAAGGGAAACACCCAGGAGGCTCAGGGACATGGCCTGGGGAGCATGGGCTCTGTGAGAGAGCACCCAGGGACCTTCTGCTGGCAGGATTCACAGCACGGCATCTGGGAGCTACCCGCCGGGGACACACAGTACAGCTCTGTTCCCTCCTGCCATGTGCTGTGCAGACAGCATGCGCCCCGTGCCGACGGCATATTTAAAATCAGCAGCTAGTTCCCAGGCCACCCTCTGGTGTGAAGAGTGCCTATGTTTATCCAGGGCTTGCTTGCCCTGGGTGCTGGGGATGTGCCTTTCCTGTCCCCTCTGCCCATGTCCATACTCTGGGCATCAGAGCCGCGCTCCTCCGGGGGAAGTGTTTAATGACTCATGGAGACACATGCCTGGCAGCTTCCTTTGTTTCTTTCCATGTGAAGAAAAGACATCCGCATGGAAAAAACCCCATGTTTTATGAGTGGAGGCCGTATAAAATTGTAGCTTCTCCCGTTCCCTGTCTGGGAACTTACAGGACTCATGGAGCTGAATTCCAGGGCGAGGTTTCCCGTGGAGCTGCAGAAAGGGGTTGCTGCAAAGGGAGAGTGGGGTGCGGGGAGGCTCTGCGAGCGGGCTGGCTTGGGAGCACTTTCGTGGCTCTGCGCCGAGCGCAGTGGGGCTGGATGTTGCTTCTGGGAAAGGGGGTTGGGGGTTCTCTGAACAATTTAGGAAGCCACTGACGGCACCTCATGGCTCTTTGGCTGCGTGGTTTCAAGATGAATCGGCCTTTGGGCTGATGGATTCCCCTGCAAACACTCAGACCACAAAAATCTGTTTTCATAGCTGGAAAAAAACAATACGTTCTTACATAGCTGGCCTTCTCCTCCTTTGCTCTTCCCGTCCAGCACCCAAAGCCTGGCCGGCACAGTGAGGCTACCCAGTCCCTTGCAGAGCAGTCCCTTGAAAAGCCATTCACTGGCTTTCTGAGCATGTGACCACAGCATCTGGTGAGGATTACTCTTTCCTTTCCTCAGAACTATCTTTTTTGGGGTTAAAATGTCCAGCGAGCTGCTTGCAGGTTGCCTGGGATACCAAACGATTTCGTACCCTGATGAGGCCGAGAGGGTATAAAACGGTGATCAGAGGGAATATCTGCCTTCGAAATGCCCTCAGAGGGCAGAGGATTCCACATACCAGCAAACGTGTTATCACACACACTAGCTCACCACACGCCAGAAGCAAAGGTGTAAATGAGACTGGGCCAGACCAGAAGTCAGCCTGAGTGCAAATCAGGACACTTCATAAACAGAGGAAACGTGAGGTGCCACCTACCCTACAGCCAAGTATCTCCAAAACTAGAAGATGTCCACGTGTGGGGTTGCCCCCACCTCCGCACACACACATTCTTTTATTTACCTGCGCGCCTGACTTTATACAGACCAAAGGGAAAGATTTTCTTGGTTCTAGCAACAGTAAGCTTTCACTTGGGGCCAAGCACCTATCTCTCCGGTTCTCCATTTCTTCAGGTGAAAATGAGGGTGTCTGAGCAGGCGTTCTGTGGGTTCCCTCTCAGTTCTGAATGTTTTATGACTCCAAGATCTTTCAGATTGGTTTCTTGAAACAGTCACATATTTACAAAGTTAAGCCTACCGATAAGCCTGGGTGAGTCAGACATTGGCCCTGCTTCCAGTGGACCCAGCATGGGAAACAGACACAGAGTTAAATTCTTCGAATACAGTGCGTTATAGAATATACTAGAATTACACCCAAGGTGCCATGGGAGCACTGAAAAGAAAGGGGCCAGCTGGTTTTGATGAGGTCAGAGCAGGAAGTGTGTGCTGGGCTTGGAAGGATGGTCAGGCATCCTGAGGTTGTGAGCCCTGTGGACAAAAGGGAGCCGTGTGGACTGGAGGTGGGAAAGGGCGGGGAGCATTTGGGACACCAATACCAGCTGGGTGTCCTAAAATCCAACACAGTGTCAGATTCCGAGAAAAGGCTCAGTCCCACAAGACCACCCTCTACTTCAGATGCCAATTGTACATCCACGTTGAGGGTCTCACAGTCCCCTTCTCAGGTTCGGTTACTTTACTAGTGCAGCTCTTCAGAACTCAGTAAAACTCTGACTAACTAGACTACTGGTTTCTTATAAGATATTAAAGGATTCCAATTAATAGCCAGAGGAAGAGGTACATAGGCAAGGGCCCGAACAAAGGAGTTTCTGTCCCTGTGGAGTTTGGGGCCGGACCGGAGAGCACGTGCGTGTCCTGGTTCCCAAGCACAGGAGGCCTCCAGTCTCCATCCTTGGGGTTTTTGCGGAGACTCAATCACAGGGACAGGGTTGATTAAATCGTCGGCCATTGGTGGTGGCTCCGCCCTCCAGCCCCTCCGCCCTCCCTGGAAATCAGTGGGTGGGACTGAAACTTCTAGCACTCCAATTCCCTGGTTGGTTTTTCTGGTGACCAGCCCTCATTCTTAGGTAATTTAGGGGTTTTCTAAAAGTCACCTCAATAATATAACAAAAACACCTTTATAGCTCTTCTTTCATCAATTAGGGTTTAAGAACTCTGCCAGGAAGAGGATGAAGATCGATCAAATGTTTATTTTTTATTATAAATCACACTGCCACATTGGAGTCCTGAGAAAAGTCTGTTATGGCCAGAATGAGGAAAATACCAGAACCGGAGGCCAAGTAGAGAGGGACCTTGGGTTCCACAGCACAGTGACAGGGGCAGGTTTGTATTCTAAGATCATTGCTTGGGCAGCGTGGGAGCTACTTTGGAGGAAGTTACTTTGGACTGAAAGCATGGAGACCCCGTGGCGAATAGTTTCAGTAATCCATATGGAAACCGAGAGGACTCTGCCTTAAGCAGCGGACAAAGCAAGGAGGGACAGGCGGGACAGGCACTTAGGAAGTGGAATCCCTGGGGTTTGGGTGGTTGGTGGGACTTAGGAAATGGTGAGTGGGAGTCAGGGTGATATCTACATTTTAGAAGACCAGCTGGATAGAGTCACCATTAACCCGGAAGAGATACAGAGGAGAAGAGCAGGCTCAGGTATGGGATGGGCAACATGCATCATTAATGTGGGCTTTGCTAGGTTTAAGGTGACTGGCGGGCATGTAGAAGGTGTCCATCAGAGATCTCAGAGCCCATGTCTGGCCAGCGGGACACCAATTGGGACCAAAGATGCAGTTTTGAGGGCAGACAGCACACAAGGGTTTGCAAAAGATGAAATTGCCCAAGGAGACTGTGAAGAGTGAGGTAAGGGCATGCCCAGGTCTGATCCTTGGGAAATGTTGAGATTTGGGGAGCAGTTTGGATAAGAGCAGTGGGTGAAGGAGGCCAGAAAGGTGCAGCCTAGAGGAAGAAGGGAAAAAGAGTGACATACAGCTCAAGAGCCAATTTGAGGAGAAAAAGGATTTGGCAGAAGTACCGTATTTTGCCATGTGTAATTGCATTTTTTTGCCCAAATTTCTGAGGGAAAAATAAGGATGTGCATTCATTATACATGGGTAGGACTGATTCTGTATCTGTGTAAATGTTTTAAATTCTTTTATTTATGCTTATGCATAAAAAATATAACTCTAGAAAGCAATAATGATATCCCTATACAAAATAATACCCTGGAATGCAATAATCAGTTTTGTTTCTAGATATAATTAAATAAAAAATTGAATTAAAAAATTAAAACAAAAGATTTTTTTCTGAAAGTTTGCGCCAAAATCGTGGGTGCATGTTGTACATAGCAAAATATGGCAGTTGATTTGAGAGACGGGCAGAGACCACTGAACGCTGCAGGAGGTGGAAGAGGAGCTCTGAGCAGAGGAAAGAAGAGGGAGGTGTTGATCACATTTGAATGGGAAGGTCTCACACCTCCAGTGCCATCGAATCAGAAGGCTGAACACGTGCCAGGTCTTCTGCACCAGCTCTGCCTACCCTGCGTGTGCTCACCTGTCAGCCTCATGCCTGTCCCTTTGCCCACCCTTGTCCTTCAGCCCTGAGAGCTCTCCTGCTTCTACTCCGTGGAAACTGCACTCAAGAACACAACGGAAGATTCCAGCCTAAGTACTGAGATGTGAGTGTTGACCTCTTCTCTCTAGAAATTCGTGTCAAGCTGACTCCTACCAAGGAGAGTCAAGGCCGGCATGGCCCCAGTTCTCACACCACCCTGATGCTCCCCTACATCCACACTTATTTGGAAACATTGGAAACATACAGAAAAGTTTTAAGGATAGTACAATGACTATCCTATTCACCTGGATCCATCAATGAACATTTTGCCCCTCTCTCTCTCTCTCTCTCTCTCTCTCTCTCTTCTCAGATAACAACCCCAGGAAGTACACAGTAGTATCTAACCGTTATTGATAATGCTAGCTTTGATAACAAGTAGGGGCAGCCAACATTTTTCTTTTATGGAAAGGGCATCTTTTACATCTTGTAGTTCATGAGAAACATGGGGAGTGTAACTTAAGATGATGCGAATATAATATTCGCTAACCTTCAGCAATGGTCTTAGCATCCATTGATGACCCTTGCCTGAGTCAATCATTATGTTGGTGGGCTGAAAAATTCAATTCCTTTACTTTGTTTTGGGTATTACCAACAATTTATGGATTTTTCGTTCCCTGCATTACCATCATTATTGTTTTTGATGGCCCCAGGTTCCCAACCTTGATCAGTGGGGGCTCCTTCAAGCTGGCTCCTAGGTACTTTTGACACGTCCCCATGGGCTGAGCACTTCTTTGTTTTCTAGAACAGAAAAATGTTCTAGGCTCACGTGGTACTCTCCTTGCCCTCAGCCTGGACTGGGTTATTTCTTTAAGGAGCCTCTAGTAGGGAATGATACTCAGAAAACAAAACCTGGGTGCCAGTGTGTTTATTGCTACTGAGATGTCATTGCTTTTAGGTCTTTCAGTAACTTTAGAAAGTGATCATGGTGATAATAGCAAAAGCTGTTGGTATGTATCCTTTTAGCAACCCTGTGAGGTAGGCACTTTTGTTATTGTTACTCTACATTTATTGAGTGCACATCTGATAAGCCAAGTTTAAGTGTAGGAAGTAACTTACCAAAATCAGAACCTAAACGCCTGGCTCCAGAATTCACTGTCTTAACTACAACCCATTTTTTGAGGGCCGAGACCTGCCTGGCATTATCTAACACTCATTATTATTGATCTAACAATAAATCTACAAAAACAGGCGTTCCTATTTAGAGATGGGAAACCCGAAGCCATCAGTGAGTATGAGACAGAGCAGATTATGGCCTCCATTAGGGGCCTCTGTGCCTCCTCCCCACCCAAAGTCTTCGTGTTGTCTCCAACTTGGGCTCTGGGAGGAAGGTGGGTGGTGGAGGGGGTGGGGGGCAGTGTGGCTGGGACAGTGCCCTGGCTCTGCTGTCGCCCTCCTGGGCTCCCACCGTCTGCCTTCCCAGCCTCTCCCACCTCCTGGACGGTGGGTAGGACAGAGGTGCAGCCAGCGCGGCCACCTCATCTTGCCCAGGTCAGAAACCTGCACCTGGGAAAATGGTTTCTTGTGTGCTGGTGGCTGCAGCTGAGAGGGACAGTCGGGGACAGAAGTTGAGGTAAAGGCCTCATTCTTTTCAGGCTGCGCTCACCTTTCTGGGGCCTCTCCAGAAAGATCCGTGCTCAGATCCGAGTGGGGAGACTGCATGCTGTGGGTTACAGACCCGAGTTTGAACCCCGTCTCTGCCCCTGACTATCCGTGAGATGTTGGTTTCTTATTCCCTGAAATCTCCAAGCCTTGGCGGCTTCATCTGAAAAATGGAGACGAGAGTACTTACCCACTTCCCAGGGTTGTCTGGGAGATAGGATGAGTAAAAACATATGAAGTTATTGGCATAGGCCTGATTCCTTGTAAATGCTCATATTAATGTCATCTGGCTTTATTACCACTTCATTAAGGGAGTTACTCCAGACAAGAGTAACAGGAAGAAGACCCACTACAACGGCCGTTTTTGCTGGCTAACGTCTTCCTAATTAGGTTGGTTCTTCTACAACTGAGCCAATGGCTTTTTAAAAAATTAATTACTTTTTAATTAAGCTTTAAGGTAAAAGCAGTTAGGAGTTGCCTGGTGCCCTAGTGTAGCTCGTTGCTGTCACAGGGAGAGAGGGCTGAGCAGAGGGGGGAGAGGGCTGAGGGTGGAGGGCTGCAGGGGCAAGTGGGGAGAGAGGAGGGGAGGAGAGAGGGATACCTCTTGAGCCTCTAGGTCACTGCAGGGGACAGCCCGTCATCCCTAACCCTCTCTGCTTGAGTAGTTTCTTTAACTTCCTACTTAACATCTACACTCGGGGTTGACAGGTCTTACGAACTTAAATAAACAGAACTCTTGAATTTCCCCCCAGACGGCGCTTCCCTTCCCCATGGTCCCCATCTCCAGAGCTGGCCCTCTAGCCACCTGCTTGTCGAGGCCAGGACCTCACAGGCGCTCTTAGCCTGCTCGCTCCTCGTCCCCAAAGCAGAAGCAAGCCAGCTTAATCCGGCTGACTCTCTCCTGAATATGTCAGTTCTGGTGAGTGTTTCAGGGCCCATAAGTGATCCTCCGCCTTTCCCTCCTGGTGCGGGCGGCAGGCCAAGGGGCCAGGCCCCCAGCGGTGCCCGGAGGCTGAGCTGCAGAGGGGGCTTCGACCATCTTCCCTCGCGAGTTATCCCGCACCCAGACCCAGGCCTCGGCCTTTCTGCAGGTAGCGGCCGGAGTGGCCTCGTCGAAACACGAATTGATTGCTTTGCTCCCCAGTTTAACGGCCATTCCCACCTGGGGTCCTTGCTGGCCCTTTGTCTGGGAAGGACCTGCCCCTGGATGGCAAACATTTTCCTGAGTAATACTGCGAACAATAAATTTAGATTCAGCTCCGATAACTCCCCCAAAACTCTGTGCTGCGCCACCCAAATCAAGGCAGGCCCACCATGCCCTGGTATTCTGTCACATTACCTTGTTTTTACAGCATCTTGCACTTGCTGGGTTTACCTTGCTCATTCATTCACTAACTTGTCATCCGCTGCTCTCTTTCTAGAGCATAAATTCATCAGAGCCAGGGCTTGGTCTTGGTCATGGCTGTTCCTGGCACGTAGTAGGTGCTCAGTTAAACGTTTGTTGGGAAGGTAGGTGCACAGCAAAAAGGGCAAACACCATCCAAGGTCTTTCTTCTTCCAGGGCAATAAACAAACCGCGTCTCAGAAGATGGTTTGATGTCTTCCTTTAGGAAGAGCTTTAAGGCTTGGTTGCCCTCCAGACTGAGAAATTCTTTCTGCTGGCTGTGCTCATATTCGTTTTTACTGCAGCCTGGTTTTCCAGCAAAAGCAGCCAAGCACAGAGTTTGGGAAGACAGTTATACTTCAGCTTCAGCTGGCCTTCAGACCTTGGGGCGTTACTTGGGAAGTTACTTCAAGTGACTTCGAGCCTGTTTCCTTGCTGTGAAATAGCAAGGGTCCTTACAGAGTTGTGACAATTCAGCAAAATGATACAAATAAGCACTTAGGACGGTAAATGCACCTAGAAATGTGTGGAATTTCTTCCTGTTATTATTATCTTAAGGGGGCGGGTGCATTGACTGGCTTCCTGGGGGGATCAACTGGAGCAGCTGGGATCACTACTTTAAAATAACCTCACTGGTCTCCTTCTCTGCTGCTGACACTGAGAAGGCTGGGCCCCCAGGGGAGGAGCCCAGAATGCTGTAGGGACACCACCCCTCCTTGTGCTGGCTGAGACAAGCCTCCCTGGCTGGCTGGCAGGAGCACTGTCCTTCAGGAGGCTGTGTTCCCTGTGTGTCACCACGCTGCCAGCCCGCCCACTGCCAGCCCTTCTTACCAGCCTGGCTAAAGTAGGTCTGTTTTGGTCATTAGCTGCTGCTTTTTCAAGATAAAGAGAAACCACAATCGAGTCTGCTGCTCTTTACAGAAACTATTTTTAGATTTCTGGCTTCATAACAACCGTGGTATTTCCTATTTTCTCCCACTCTTCTTTTTTTTTCTTTTAATTTTAGAAGAGGACAAGCCAACATAAAACATTGACTAGCTAACCCACCAGAGATGGAGAAAAGGATCGGTAAGTATGGAAAGACAAACTCAGGGTCTGGGACCAGGAAGGCCTGGGTCCAGCCACACCACTTGCAACCAGGTGATCCAAGGAGGTCAGTTAATTTCTTTGGTGACAGTGGTCTCCACAGTGGTGACCACAGTTGTTCAGTGATACCTTCAGGACAGCGGGGCCAGTGTCCAGGTGGGGTCTGTGTCTGGCCTGTGCTTACTGGTCCTGTGCTACATCGTCGGGTGACAGAGAACGGCAGCCACTCAGGGACCGACTCTCCAAGGACAGAGAGCAGCTGCAGCTTCACTGGCACGCGGGCAGATGGTCCCAATTAAACAGTCTGTGCGTTTTGACTTTTCACTCAGACTAGAGATGAGGGACGATCTCTCCCCAGGATAGTAATGCTGGCCTGGAACCACCAGGCCCTGCGCCCTCACTGGGACCTGTTTAAAGAGTGACAAAATGAAAAGAGGGGAGACCTTCAGCTCAGGCAGCCAGAAGAACAGGGACCTCTGGGACCCTAAGGACACGGGAAGCCAGGTGGCTTGTGGAGCTCACCCGTGACCTGATCGCCGAACTGCCTGCACTGGGCTGTGGTCTGGACAGGTGACAGACAGGTGTGGCATGCCACCCTGCCCCAGGTGAGCAAGGGAGAGAAGTAGAATCATGGCCAACCCCTCCCAGTGGGAAGAAATCTACAGGATAGGAGGAGGGAAGAAGAAAGGGAAGCCAACAAACTTCACTCGCTGGCTTTCTTAGACACAGGGGCTGATGGCAGTGAGGACATTGAGGACATCTGGTGTCGGGGCAAAGAAGACACCTGGGGGAAGGCATGGGTGGTGGGATGGCTGGGGGTCGGGGGGTTGGGAGCAGTGGAACCCTGGGGTCCTGCCATAGGCAGGCTCACTCATGGAGGGGATGGACGCTGTGCTCTCAGGATGCCTCTGGGCTCCCCTTGCTCTGTCCATGACCTTTATCCCTTGGAGCAGGGCTGGGCCCATTCATCTCGCTGTCCTCACACCCTGCCCCACATCCAGGCCTCAGTGAGTGCTAGTAAGAGCTGAATCATAAATGCATGAGGGTCAGCAGAGGCAAAGGGTAAGAAGAGATTTATTTACAGTTGTTGGTGGGAAGGTGTCTGCCCCGGCAAGCTTCCTTTAAACCTGCATTTTCCGGGAAAAGCACAGCTCCTGGTGCCGATGCCCGGCTTTCCGCCTTAAACAAGGAGAAGCCGCCCTCTGCTGGTCTCACTCGGTAATACCACACAGGCTGCCCTAACCAGGTTTCCCTAAAGTAGCTGACCTGGAGGATAGTGCACAATCCTTTAGGTTTTAAAAGCTGCGACCTTATATCCGCGTGACTATTTTACAGGGAATATAGTCAGTAATATTGCAATAACTATGTCTGGTGCCAGGTGGGTACTGGAAATATCTTGGGGAACACTTTGTAAAGTATATGATTGTCTAACCGCTATGCTGTATACCTGAAACCAACACAAAATAATGTTGGAAGTAAGCTGTAATCGAAAAAAAAGCTGTGAC
This sequence comes from Mormoops blainvillei, assembly GCA_004026545.1. Taxonomy (NCBI): domain Eukaryota; kingdom Metazoa; phylum Chordata; class Mammalia; order Chiroptera; family Mormoopidae; genus Mormoops; species Mormoops blainvillei. The sequence goes on along the minus strand of PVJD01001555.1, from coordinate 31,890 downwards.
TTCCCTTTCCCCTTTCCATTTTATTCACTTTCTTTCCTAGTGGCAGGCCACCCGACTCCTGCCAGTTCCAACTGTTGACACGTGGTGGCCAGTTGAAAGCTAACAATGTGTGTTGGCTGTAATTCCATCTCAGAATATAAGAAAAAAGTTAACGGTGACAGGGAATAGAAAAGAATCATTAAACTCTCAAAACTCGAACTCACCACCAGGGTTATGAATTTTTAGAACTGACCATTATTTCTAAGTAACAGAGAAACAATGATCTCTGAGGGGGTGCATCTCTTCTCTAACGCAAGTAAATGTGTTTATTAATAACAGATATTTGACAGAAAGGTGGGTGTATTCTCATGTGTGGGTTTGTTGCATTACATTTCAGTCTTCTGGTAAGTCTGCTCTTCCAGTTTGGGTCCATTGGCCAGAATTCTTTGGAAGAACTGTATACCTTTCTAGATTTCATTTGGTCAAAGGTTTAAAAATTGTAAGCAATTAAAGCGGCAGAATTGTGTATTGGAAGTCTAAGAGATGTAGAAATGGTCATCAAACATTGGATGAGAGATCAGATCAGCCATGAGAGCAAAATAATGTCACCAACAGCATGGAGAAAAAGGAAAACGCCTAGCAAGAAGAGTGACAACTGCAGGACTGATCAAACTTCAGAAGCATGAGGGTTATCTAAGTATGGACTTAGAGGCCCCGAGATAGGAACTGAGGACCACAGGCATAAGCAAGGCGAGAGATTGGGGGGAACTTGACAGCTGTTGAGTAGATACAGGGGTGCTTTACTGTATAGCATGAGGCCGTGCTTACCAAGCCATAGGCTGCCCCACATACAGCTAGTCAGTGTTGTTGTTGTCATCATTGCGACAACTGCCACCTCAAGAAGTTAGAGTCTAATAGGGAAGATATACATACATATACGTGTAATAAAAGCCCAGTACATTCACTAGTACAGTGGTTGTTTGAATAACTGACTGTGTGACACCTAAGAGGGAATAGCACTTGGGGTCCAGAAGCGGTTCTGGAGAAGAGGGGACATCTGCGCTGTGTCTTGAAGAATAAGCAGGGGTCCACGAGGTCCTTAAGGGAGAGGCGTGTTCTGGGGAGAGGGAGCAGCGAGTGCTGGGGCTCAGATCCTGGGAGAACTTGCAGGTCCTGGAGAGCGAAGAGTGTAGTGTGAAAGGAGAGAAGGGAGAGTGTGTGAGTCAGATCAAAAACGAGGCTAGTAAAGTAGGCTGTAAAAAGGTCACGTGCGCTGTGCCGCGGCATTCCGACTCCGATGCGTTGGCAATAAAGAGTCATGCTGAGGGTTTAAAGCAGGGCACCGATGGGAGCGTCATGAACACTGGCTAACTTCCAGATGCAGAGTCTGCCCCCAGGCAAGTGGGGCCACCGCCACTGCCCTGGATGGGCCAGCGTCACTTTGGGCACCAGTCTCCGGTCACCCATGCTCAGGAAGTGGCTTACATTGCAGTGGGATTTCTGCTGGAGGCAGCCCCACCCTAATTCCTAGCACTTTAGTGGTTGGCTTGCAAGGAACCTCCAGAAGCATTTGTCTCGAAGGCCCTTAAAATTCCTAGAGGTTCCAGACACGACATGAGTCCTCGGTCAGATCTTGTGTTCCTTCTGAACAGTGAGTGGCCAATTGGTCTCTGGGGAGTAGAGAGAGCGAGTGAGGTTGGTCTGACATGTGACTTGGTGCTCTGCTCTATAGCCAGTGCCCATCCTGCTGCCACAGCCAACACTCCCGCTGGAACAGATGGCCAGACGCTTCCAGGCCATGGTGTTCCCGCAGGGTGGAAGGAGGGAGGGTTGGCCTCGCTCTGCTTCGGGGTGGATCTGTGCAGGAAGGAACCACACGGGATGGTGGCTCGCGGACTTGATTTGGAGAATCTGGATCTGAATTCTATTTCAACCACGGACTGATGACCTTCACTTACGATTCCACCTCCCCATGCCTCAGTTTCCCCTCAGTAAAGTCATATGACAATAGTTTCCTTATAAGATTCTAGAGAAGGTTAATTGTGACTTAATGAGATAGCACACATAAGATGCTTAGCGTAGAGACTGGCGCCAGGAGTTAATAAATGGTAACTGTTACTGACTTCTTTAAGGGGTGGCCTACTTAATGATGATTTCCTTCCACGACCCCATACCCTTACACCTAGCTTTGCTCCCCCATGTACCTGACAGCAGGCCGTGAGCCTGTGTAAGCTCTAGCTGTCCTGTCTTGCTGCCCGGAGAGGATGAGCATGGCCTCAGCACCTCATAAGGTCCTGATCTGGTTTGAAAGTGTGGATGGTCAAGACCTTGACAAAGAGTCCTTGAGCTTGAGTGAGGCATAGATGATCTCAGGAGTGTTCAGCCTTCTGCTGGCCTTGATATATGGGTTGGATGGATTCTGATCTGGTGGCCATGCAGGGAGGCCTCTTCAGGGGGCTCTATTGGGCACCCTGGCTAGGAGCTATGAGCCCATAAAAGCAGCGGGCAGTGAGGGCAGAGACAATCCCCATCTTCCGTTGTACCCTCTGCCCAGGCATAGGCAGATATGATCCATAGCAGACACTGGTGTGAGCTCAGGTGGCGACATTGTTTTCAGAGGTTATTCTTATCAGGGAATTGTACAGGCGCCTGCAGGCCTTGGGGTTACACTGGTGTGCTTTTCCTTGCCTCCTTTCGGTCTTGCATTTAGTCTGGAGGCAGGATCGAACTTACAGGAACACCAGATCCTGAATCTGCTAGGTTCCAGCAGCAGGCAAATAAGAAACAGTGATATAAGTGGGAACCACACAAGATCAGATTCTGCTCAATAAAAAGACTTTAAAAATATACTCAGAGCTCTTTAAAGATGTGCACGACTTCTGAGGGCTAGTGAGCTCCCCCACTGCACAGATTCAAGCACAGAAGGTAAAAGAGATGTGAATTTTGGGTGGGGATGGGGGGATGGTGGTAGTTAAATTGTGGCTGAGTGTTTCTGATCTGAGAGGCTATGTTTCAAGAGACCAGGCTCCTTTAACTCGCCGTGCGCCACTGGTCGAGTCTTCACATCTCAGGGCCTTAGTTCTCCCGCTGGACTGGGAAGGGGTTGAACTGATGACGTCCAGGGCTCCTTCTAGCTCACGGGTTTCCTGATTATATGCAGGAGTCTAGGGGGGCACAAAAGGATCGGAGAGTCCTATGTTTTCCTGAGAGGTTTTTTTTGTATATTTTATTGAGTATGCTATTACAGTTGTCCCATTTTCCCCACTTTATCCCGTCCGCCCTGCACCCCATCCCATCATCCCCACACCTCTTAGTCCACGTCCATGGGCTGCACACACCAGTTCTTTGGCTTCTTAATTTCCCGCACTACTCCTAACAGAGTGGGGTTGTCTTTTTTTTAATAGAAAGATGAAACATGTTGGGTAATGAATGTTTAGAATAATCAATGAAATATTTTAGCCAAGTTATTTATGTTTATTTCTAGTCTTGATTCTACTCAAATCACTTTTTAAAACACTCAATTAGAATTTTTTTGATGTATCAGATCCTTACAGCCCCTGGACCCTGGGAAAGCTGTGTACCACATAGCCCACAGGCCTGAGAGTGAGCTGCATTTCTGTGTGCTTTCAAAAATTGTTTTTATCGGTCCACCCATGGCCTCACTTTGCTCTGACTTACCCTTGCCAAACCTATTAAAATGACTCACACCCGCCAGCACCCTTTACCCGTCCATCCCACAGGCCTTTCCCAAGCTGTGTTTGTACAGGGAACATCACACCCTCCTTATGCAAGACCTGGGGTGGGAGAAGCTACTGGCAACAGAGAACTGTTAGACGTACAGCACGCACGTGCACACACACCCAGCCCAGGGCTTAGGGCAAAATAACTCGTCAAGACAGCTGCCCACCAGCCTTGGTTATGAAAGGCAGAAACGCCTTTCTCTAGAGGACCCAGTGCATGTAGGGCTGAGAAGCGGATGGGATGTGAGGAACAAATCTTGGAGGGTGTGTTCCACTCTGAGCACTGCCAGTGCCATCACAGAAGTGAATGGGGAAGTGGGCGGGTGTCCTGCTTAGGGAGAGGAGTCATGCAGATTGTGACTTCCTCGATGTGAGGCCCTGGGTAAGCTGCCTCAGTTTCCTCATCTACCAAGTAGAGGTATTGATACAGTAATTCCAACCTCATAGGATTATTGTAAGAATTAAACAAGACAGTACAGGTAAATAATTTAGCACGGTGCCTGGCCCACACTAGGCGCTCAGTAAATGTTAGCTATTGTTTTTATGGTATTTAGTCTTCACAGAATCCCTGTGAAGGTGAAATTGGCAATATCGGCCCTACTTTATGAATAAAGAAACTGAAGATCAGGAGAGTGGGCTAAATTATCCAGCAGAGACTAACCCCAGATCTTCTCGCTTCAGAATGGCTTCTGTGTCCACAGCACCCGAAACGGTTCTGACAGCCTCGATGATTCAGTGTTAACAGGTCAACTTGGCCCCTCAGTGCTTTTCATTCTCTTTGGGGCTTGTAGTTTTGTTCTGTTTCTCAGGGGAGGGTGAACCTGGCACCTAATGACCTTCAGCCACCTCCTCCCCAAACCCTGATTTGGTGGGAAATGATCTGAGCATCACAGAGAAGGCTTTAGAGGTAATTTCAAAGAAACCCCCATGTCTTCAAGAGAAGAAAATCAGGGCCCAGAAGAGTGCTCTGCCCCAGCTCCTTCTCACTCCAGGTCCAAGCTGAAGGAGAAGGCTGGTTAGACACAGGGACGCAAGTCCCTCCCGGCGGAGACCGGAAGCCAGAGGCTGAACCTCGCCCTGCGCTCGCCCCTCAGCTTCTGCACAGCCATAGGCCGCAGCGAGTGGACCGCGCAGGCCAGAGTCGATGGGGCAGGAGGTATGGTACCTGCGTAACAATGTGGCCCACACCGGGAGGGAGGCCGCCCTGGAGACCAACGAGGAGGTGACTGCAGTGCCTCAAGGGTGGTTAATAGTGACCCACGCCAGGGTGATGAGTGTGGATATGAAGCCAAAGGGACGGATTTGGAAGACCTTCAGGAAGGACGGCCAGTGTGCGGGGTGTGTGATGGGACGCTGGAAGGAGAGGAGTCGAGGCTGACTTCTGGGCTTGCGGAGCCAAGGGGACCAACACACTGAGGGAGATTGACTGTGGACAGTCAGTTAAGGTGCTGATGGAACATCCACTTGGGGATATCAGGGGGCAGCTGCATCAGGGAGCTGGGGTTCTGCGGGGGTCGGCGTTGGCAGTAGGAACGTGCCTGCTGTGTGGGTTGGAGGCGACCCGGACATGTGCAGGCAGAGGTGGGGCATTTGTCAGCATCCTATGCCACAGAGGCGGGAGGAGTTACAATTTTTTTAAAATAGGAAAAGTGAAAATAAAAGGTAAAAAATAAAATAGAAAAAGTAGGTGGTAAAGTAAAAAATACATTGGAAGTTTTTAGAGTTATTTACAGTTTAAAGGTCCCTTTGTAAGCTTAGGAGCAGACATACCAATTAGGTTAGCCTCAAGGCGGGGGCAGCCTGCAGCGTCGCGAGGGGCCAGAGCCTGAGGGGTGGCGGTGCGGGCAGGGGCGGGGCCTCTTACAAAGAGGTCTCTCGGGTAAGTGAACATATTAAGGGTAATGGGAAGTCAGTGTGTCATAGTCAGAGGAAGCTAGGATTTCTCGGTGAGTTGGAATTGGAGGTACTTGTCTGGTCAGCTTTCAGCAAATAGATACAGAAATAAATATAGCTGAATTTGTGTATGTACCTATCTATATCCACGTCGTATATATTTACATCTCTATCTCTGTCTCTGACTTTGCCTCTGTCTTTATCTCTACGTGTCTCCTCAGCTCCGTCCATTGCAAACCCGGCAGCCGTGAGCGCACTCAGCACACGGACCTTGGCCACTGCGTCTTGGGAGACGGCTCGGAGCAGCTCCCGGCAGCCAGACCAGGGACAGTACAAGCATCGACATATAAAATGATCATAGCAAATAACCTGTTGAATAAAATAGGAAGCCACAAGTATATATAGATATAAATAAGTGAAAGAATAAATGGAAAGAATATATATGAAAGAATACACATAAATAAATGAACGTGCATTGGTGAGGAACATTGTATTTGTATAGTTTTAAAATAACTCCCTATGCAATAGTTATTAATGACAAAGAGGAAATGAGTAATTTTACAAAGGAGAAGACCAATCAGGTGATCAAAGTTAATGTCATCAACAATGGGACAATTCCAAATGTTGTGCTACCTAATAGGATATAGTAAGAAAAATACAGTGTCACATTTGTGACAGTCCTTCTGAAGATGTGTTACCTGAATGTAATCATGAGGACACATCAAACCCAACTTGTGTGGCATTCTACAAAAAAAACTGCCTTGTCAGCCTTAGAAGTGTCTAGGTCCTGGGAATCAAGGAAAAATTGAAGGGGACTTAGGACACAGGACAACGAAGTACAGCTCATGATCCAGAACTGGATCCTTTTCATAGAAAGGGACGATCGGTGACACGTGAACGAGGTCTGAGGTACTGATGCATCCACACGGATTTCCCGATTTTGATGTTGTATTGTGGTTGTGTAGGCAAACGTTCATAGGAACTACACAATAAAACGGCGGGCTGGCCCTAGTCAGGTGGCCCAGTTGGTTGGAGCATCGTCCAGTGTACCAAGAGGTTGCGGGTTTGATCCCCAGTCCGGTTGTGTATGGGAGCAAACGATCAGTGTTTCTCTCTCACATCGATGTCTCTCTCTCTCCCCCCCTTTTTCCCCCCTTTCCTCTCTCTCTAAAAATCAATAAATATACTCTCAGGTGAGGACTAAGTAAAATAGTCAGCGAGCTGTGCACTGGGTAGACTATGGCTACTTATTCTCAGATGGTTCAGGGGCAAAAGAAGTTCTTCGACCTGTGCTTATAGTTCATGACTCTTATCCAAAGTTTCAAGGCATTTCATTCAGATTTCATAAACCCTGGAACTGAAAGACCATTCAGTCTGAATGCCCTCAGTTCTGTAGATGAGGAACCTCAGGCTCGAGAACGCAAGTGCCCTCTTCAGGTTCCATGGCTACTTAGTGATGGAGGCAGTTCTGTGTCCTGTGGCCCCCCGATGCTGGGGTACCCGAGAGAGGAGGACCCAGGGCAGCAGGTCATCAGGTCATCAGGTCATCAGGAGCAGTTCTCAGGAGAAAGGACAGGCATCCCAATGAGATTCTGAAAAGGGGTCCTTCAAGTTGACACAGAAGCCCAAGAGTCCTTTCATGAAGGTCTGCTGTTTGAGTTCACCTTCATTCTATAAATTAACATTTAATTTTTTAAAAAGCAAAACAAAATATACTCATTTAAAAAATTCAAGCAACACAGAAAATATAAAGGGAAAAGTTTTAAAAAACCACCTCAAGCCTCGCACCCAGGAAGAATGACCACTGTTGATTTTGGGCAAATGTCTTTTCAGATATCTCTCGAGGCACGTACAGTTCACACATGATTTTACGTGACCGTCACACTCTACACGTCAATGGACACAGACCTCAAGCAAGTCGGTGCCCTGCCTACCTCTGGATGAGCCTCTGGATGAGTCGTTGGCCCATTCTGCTGGCTCGGAGCTTCCACGCTCCCAGCCCTTCAGCCTTTCAGACATCTTTCTGAGCCTGTGTGATCATTGTTAATGTTCACTGGTGTCATGTTTAATGGCTATAGATTAGTCTGTTTTATGAACGCACTATATTTATTTAACTAATTCTCTATTGACAGGTGTATAGATTGTTCCTTATTACCTAGTATAAATAATGCTGAGATATTCCTATACATTTGTATACCAGCTTTGCATGCTTGCCCAATTACTGAGTTTTCTTTAAGAAATTTTTTTGAGCCAATACTAGCACAAAGGTAATGTAGGTGCCCTTTTCACATTAACTCTAATCAAGCTAGGATTCTAGAGCTTGTTAACTCACCTTAAGTTATTTAAACTAGAAGAGACATCAAGGGCCAGTCCTACTTTCTTATATCACTCTGTATGATTTTATAATGATAAAAATAAGACAATGTAATACTGCCATTCAATGTGGTTCTCCTCTGTACTGGGCTCTGCAACAACCAATTAGTTTGGTGAAGTCTGCCCTCTGAGTTAATTGTTTTTTCTCAAATTCATGACCAAGGATGCCCAAGGTCACAGAGCCAGTAAGCAGTGGATGCAGGACTCAAACTCAGGCCGTCTGTCTTCAACCTATCACCCTTTGAGGGGTGAGGCATGATCCTCCAGTGTCTCTGGTACAGTGGGTGCCACCAGACCACTGAGATGACAGATGTGAGCTCTTGAGAGCAACACTTACGAGACTGCGGTGCTGGTGGATGGGTGTATCTGCTGGTAAAGGGTCTGAGAAGGGCACCATGGGGGTGGTTGCAGGTGTGAACTATATCTCCCACACTACCTAGAGTTAGCAACATCCCAAGGAAGGGTTATGATTGGCCCAGCTCATGTCCCACCCTTGTACGACCTGGGGAAAAGTAGAAATACGGAAATCCCTAGGCCCAAACACAGCAGAATCCCTCGGCAATGAGGCCTGGAAGTCTGTCTTTTCGCAAAAGGTGATTCTGATGATCAGCCAGCAAGTTTTGATCTATTACTGTAGCTATGGATACATATCAAGACAACTCAAGGACGTTTTTAAAAACACAAATGTCAGCCCTGGAGATTCTTATTTAAGCCTCAGTGGTGGATATCTCTGGTTACAGACTTAGTCCTTGGACTCGGTTCTCAGCCTGAGATACCCACCTCCAAGGGTTCACCCCTGCCCCTGCCCCAACACTGAACGTGTAATTTTGTAGATGCCTGTGTATATTTTTTCTGGGAAGAAGGGCCAATACTTTCATAAGACTGTCAAAGAGTAATGCTTAAAAACTCTTAAGAATCACAGCTCTAGGCAGAATTAAGGTGATTAACCAAGCTTGACTGGACTGAGTTGCTTAACTAGCTCAAAGAACATATCCCATACTGTTTACTCTGTCTGCATTTCTTTGCTCTTTCCACAGGGACCAGGACAATGCTTTGCTGAAAAATGCAATGCTATGTTGAATGACCCTCCTTGATCTACTAATTTGGTAGCTGCATACATTAGAAAAATTTTTCATGTGTGTCATGACTTCAACCTTATAGCTCATAATAGGCTCCTTGGGGTACCACTTTCTTTGCTAATGCTCATAAATCCTGTGTTCAATATTCAGGCCTGGAATTGCGTTAGTAATTGATATAATGCTTAAGAGTTCTTTTTATTTTGCTCCCAGAAGAAGGAGTTTGGGTTAATCACACTCCGCATGCACTTCATCCTTTGTTTCTGCAGAGCCCCATGTCACTCATTCATGCATTGCCCGTTTCTCTTCCCCTCCCCCTCACAGGCACCCGTTCAAATGTGATGATGTATGTTGTTATCAGCACGTGCTCTACTAACATGTGGTGTTTCATAGGCATATAGTATTAAATGCGCACAAAGTCCCATAGCTCTCACTGTTTCCTGCTTTCTTGATGCACATGGTATTTAAAAGTTCTATTCAAGTGGCCGTGTGTACATAGGCTTCATTTCTTCTGACTCTGGCAGAGTATTTCAGAGAGTGTTTCCTCCTCTTGTACCCACCCACTCTCAGAGATGGACACCCACCGCCACAAACAGCGGTAGCAAACACCTTCGCGTGTGGCCCCTAAGTACAGGTAGGTGATTTCTCTGGGGTTCACACCTGCAGTGGCATTGCTGGATCACAGAGTATCCAGATATTTATGAATCTGACCATGTTCTGCTCCCCAGAATGGCTGCACTAGTCTACAGACCTCCAGAAGGGAGGGCTCAGGAAGTCCAAAATCTCCAAGTCCTGGTCACCGCTTGTCTTTATCCAGCTTCCTAATTTTTGCCAATCAGACAGGTTTAAACACTAGGTCGTTGTTATTTTAATTTGTGTCTTGCTAATTACTGGTGAGTTTGAACATCGCGTCACATGGCTGTCATCCAGGAGGGCCTCCCCTTCTGCGATTTGCCTCTTCCAATCCTATGTTCACTGAGGAGACAAGACTTCAAACCTTTTGGTTGATTTATAGGGTTCTTGCATATTCTGGGTGCTGAGCCCTGGTCAGCGTCGACATTGCAAGTATCTCCTCTGATAACCTTGTCCTTCTGTGACTAGAACCTTTTAGTTTTGATGTATTCTAATCCATAAGCTTCGACCTTTTGCTTCTCACATTTGAGGTTTTTTTTAAAAAGTACCTTCCCACCTCTGGGTTACCAAGATCCTCTCTGGAGACTTTGCAACCACATCGAAATTGAATGCAACAACAACAAAAGGTTGGCTGTTTGCATCTTTGCAATCTTCACATCTTTGCAATTTTTGCTGTAAGCCTGGTCTTCACATCGGGGCCACTGAACAGGATCCAGGTCATTTCTATTGTTCTCCACACAAACCTTACCGGTGTTCACTGTATTGTTTCAACACAGACTACTTCTTCCCCTCTCCCACCCCTCAGCGGCCACGCTACTTCCTCTTTCCACAGTGCCTTTCCTCTTCTCGTAACTAGGTCTGGCCATCTTTCCAAACCCACTTCCTCAGAAACAAAACCAAGAAGTTTTCTGCATCAGGCCTCCTCTGACTCCTTCCTGTCTACACTGTACTGGATGTACTTCGTCACACGGGTGCTGCTCTCGCCCTGGAAACAGGTGTCCATCTTACATTTATTTGGCCTGTGGTTCCCTGTTCAATGGACTCAGTAGGCACCTAATAAATACTTGTCTCTCTCCAAATTCTAGCTGCTGCCAAAGACTGATTACTTAAGCCTCCAAATGCTTTTAAAAAACGCATTCCTTCCTCTCCATCACCCAAGCCACATCCGTGCCTGGGTTTAATCATTGCACGCTCAGACTTTTACAACCGGTTTGTACCTTCTTTCTGCCTGGCAGCCAGGGCCCCAGTGCAAGCAGAGCCGCTGTAAAACCACACGGGCTCCGTGTCTCTGGGTTCAAAGGGGCCTGCCTAGCACCTAGTCCACGCTGCCCCTGGGGCGTGAACTCCCTTTACAATGCGCACATTCCTGACAAATGGCTGTTCGGCCTCTGCTTGAATACCTTCAGCCACGGGGGAATCACTGTCTCACGAGGCTGTTCATTCCATCTTTGCCTAGAAAGTACCTCATTAATTGCAGACCCTAATTAATTTGCACTGGTGCTACTTGTTGCTTAGTCATGACTGCAAGTTAAGCCAAAACTTGTCACCTAGTAGCTTAGAACTGCTGATGTTAAACTTTCCTTCTTGGGGCCATTCAGAACAACTCTTAATGCCTCTTTGGGTAAATGTGTTCCCAAAAGTGTGGTGCCTAGAAGGAAGCACAGTGCTGCCAAAGTGAAAAATAGAGCAGAACTCTTTTTCTCTCTCTCTGTACCTGTTTCCTGTGGCTGCTGTAATGAAGTACCACAAACATGGTGACTTAAAACAACAGAAACTTATTCTCTCACAGTTCTGGAGGCCAGGATTCCAAAATTAGTATCATTGGGCCAAAATCAAGGTGAGGGCAGGGTTGTGCTTCCTGCAGAGGCTGTACAGTAGGACCGGTTCCTCGCCTCTTCCAACCTCTGGTGGCTGCTGGCATTCCTTGGCTGGCGGCTGCATCCTTCCAAACTTCAAGGCCTGCGTGTTCAAGTCTCTTTGTTCCATCTTCACATCACCTTCTCTTTGGCATATAGTCAAATCTCCCTTTGTCTCCCACTTAGAAGAATGTGTATGGCTGCATTTAGGGCCCACCTGGATAACTGAGGATAACCTCTCCATTTCAAGATCTTCAATTTAGACCTGGCTGGTGTGGCTCAGTGGATCGAGAGCCAGCCTGTGAACCAAATGGTCGCTGGTTCGGTTCCCATTCAAGGCACGTGCCTAGGTTGTGGGCCAAGTCCCCAGTAGGGGGCACATGAGAGGCAACCACACATTAATGTTTCTCTCCCTCTCTCCTTCCCTTTCCCTCTCTCTAAAAATAAACAGCTAAAATCTTAAAAAAAAAAATCCTCAATTTATTCATACTTGAAAGATCCTTCTCTCTGTATCCCCCCATAAGGTAACACTCACATGTTTTAGGAATAAAAATATGGATATCTTTTTTAGAGTGGGCATTTTTCACCCTACCTCACTCCCCCCTAAAAGACAATACTTTCTTTAAGATGGACTAGCACTTCCTTAGGTTTTTGGACGGTCACATCGTGCTATTGACTGTTACACTGAATCTATGCCTTTCCAGACCAATTTGCATTGGTGCTGTTGGCTTCTTGGTCCTGACTACAACCCATTACCCCAAATAAGTGACATGCACTTAGCTTTAAATCATTGTTCCTATTCTGTTGCTATCTTCTTAGGTCTATCAATGACACATTGGGATTTCTTCCAACTTAACTAAATCCGTACATTTTAAACTCGGTAAGCATTTGGTTATTGGATCAGCCATAGAGAGATTCAGTGGGCCTGGCTGGAGGCAAAGCCCTGTGGTACACTACCAGAAGACTCTCTCTAGGCTCCATGACTTCCTCTTGTTTCATCCTCTCCGTTTCTTCTCACAGGCTCTCTGCCGGTTTGCATAGGATGTCTTATACTGGGTGGAAGTGGGGAGTGATGATTCCACATTTTTCTCAAATGTGAGTGTGCATCAGGGTCATCGGAGGGCACGTTTAAACAGTGCTGGTCCCCAGGTCTAGGGAGAGACCTGGTCTAGGGAGAGGCCTGGAATTTGCATTTCTAATGCGTCCCCAGGGGATGCTGATGCTGCTGGCCTAGGAACCACACTTTGAAAACCACTGATGTAAGTTCTGTTACATCTCGACGGGTGAGGTAAAGTACAATTCCATTACACCTTCAAATAAACAAAGGCGTCAGGACCTCTGTTGCTTCCTCTAAGAATGCTTCGCCCTAAGTGCTTAATATTTGCTATATAATGACGGAGAGATGCTGGCTGTCTTTGGTGTTGTGTGGCTTCAGTAAGATAAGAAAAATTATTCTTTCACCAATATATCAATAGCAGTTACCTTCTTTCCTCAATTCTTTGTCTTTCAATTATTTCATGTTCTTTTGAATTAAAAAGCACGTGCAAGCACTCAATGACTTGAATTAAAGGCATAACACAAAGGCTAAGGCATAAAGTGTACCAATTTTCATCCAAATTATGTAGATTTATGATCGCTCCCTCCTCCATTTCTGAGAGTCTCTACTAATTTAGACCCATTCCAGCGCCCCAGGACCTTCTGTTCCTCCCACTGGTCCTGCCCCCAAGACTGTCACGTGGAAGAGGGAGCATGATGGCAGGGAGGTGGGCTGGCCGCCTCCAGGCAGGAAGTGCAGCCCTTGCTCTGACAGCCAGCCGGCTGTGATGGAGAGAGAGCCTGGCTGATCTGTGCTGGTGGATCTCAGGAGCAGCAGGAGATGTCCCAGGTCCCCAAGTGCTGACAGAGAGGCTGCCTTGAGGCACGCACAGCTTGGCCACCCCAGGAGATCTTTCAGCCCTCTTAACTTCTCCCCCCCTCCTGCTCTCCTGAGGCTTGAGGACCCCAGGCCTCACGGGACCCAACTCAACCTTGTTAATTTTGCCCGGAAGGGATATGTCCGTCAATTCATTTTGCAAAGTAAACAATTATATATCTTTCTCCCCCTTTACTTCCTCCTTATCCTTTTTTCCCCTCCTGGTGCCAGCAGTACTGCTCGGGTCTGCCTGTGTGCCCACTGCTATTTTAGCTAAAGTGCAATCCCATGAGGCACAAGCCACAGCACATTACAGGAGAGGGGCCACCATGCAGGGGCTAACTGCTTGACTCAGGTGAAATTCCCAGTTGTTTTCCACATTTCGTCATTGTATTTAAGCAGGCAAACACAAGGCCGGATCAGGGTTGCCATTTAGAGTTATAAGCTTCTTTAGATGTTTGAATAAAGACATTTTACTTACCAGTTCTGTTTCCATCACACTAACTAAATAAACATTAAAGTTTACGGTGTTTTAATTTAAGTCTCTTATTCATTGACCTTACATTATGCAGTCTTTTTTTTTCAGACAAGTCTTTGTGAAACTCAGTGTGTTATATTCAATATGTTTAAGAAAACCAGTGCATTTGTAACCCATTCATCCCTTGTCAAAGTCTACGTGGTTCCAGGAAAGAAGCCACCGCTCCTGTTTGCTGGGACAAGTGGCTGTGTGGTTCAGAGCATATTCAGCTGCGTAGCATTCTCTGTACTTTTCTGCCCTTACCCATTTGCCATTTTTATTGCATTTCCGTTCTTTTACACCTTAGCTTGTGTGAATCTTGCCACCGATTCCTCTGAAGCCTGCAACAGGAAAACCCCGCCCACCCCCGGGCCGCGGAAGATGACAAACTTGAAATGGCCTGGGCAGCGTTAGGGAGCTATTGTCCGCCAGGGGGAGCCGTGGTTTCTGCCTGGGGGCCTAGCTGGGGAAGAGCGGGGGAGGGGGTGGGGGAGGTCAGGGGCGTCCGCACCTGGATGTGACAGCCGCGTGGGGACGCGCCGCGTGGATTGAATTCGCTACCAGGGGACTGAGGCTTGCGAGGACAAAGTGGGTTGTCTCCGGCCTCGGCTCTGCAGCCCGAGCGCGGGGATTCAGCCAGAGGCCAGGGCCTGCAGCAGAGCCGTGCTATGGGCGACTGCTTGGGTTCCGCTGCCGGCACTGCCTGGGAGAGGTGGCGTGTCGCCGGGCACTGTGTGCGGGGGTGGGGGGCAGCGGGACGCGCTCTGTGGGCGGGTCACAGAGTCGCCGATGGCCCGTGCCGCCGCCGGGCAGAGGAACCGGCCTGGCTTGGTTACTGATCGCACTTGGAAGTGGCTGACTTGGCGCTGCGGTACCCGGTGACTGGTCCCGTGCAGAGGCTCTTTGCGTGTCCACCAGCTGCCGCCCTGTGGTCCCATGCCTTTAAAAAGAAAAATTATGTTGCAGGGGCGGGGGCGGGGGCGGGGCGGTGGAGGGAAGGTGATGGAGTGATTGAGCAAAAAGAAAAATGGACTATTGGACATGGACAACAATGTGCTGTTTGCGGGGGTGGGGAGGGCAAGGAGAGGGGTGTATAAGGAGCCTAATGGTAATGGGAAAAAATATAATAAAAAATAAGTAAAACTAAAGAGAAAATAAAATCATGTTTCTAAATGCCTAGCCAAAGGCCCCTATCCTCAATAGGGGATCAATCTCCTTTCACTGGGGTTCTTGAAATAAAAAATCACTGGAAGCAATTTCCTAAACTTGATTTTTTTCCCTCTGGGTTGTGCACTGGGGACTGCGGCCCTGGGAGAACAGGGAGACTTGAATGTCCTCCAAGCGCGGGGGTTCTAATGTTCACATCCCCACTCCAAAGTGGCTGGCGGAGAACTAGCAGTTCTGTTCCAGAAGCTGCACTAAGTCTTCGATCAAATGAGCACATTTAATTTTCCTGGCAACCCCTCACCCTCGTTTTACAGAGGACAAAGTCAGGGCTCACAGAGCCCCAGTAACTTGCGAACGCATACACGCCCAGCTCTCAGTCAAAGGCAGGTCTGCCACCCACTTCCCCCGTGGAGGGAGGGTTTGGTTCCCCTAAACCTCCAGCCAGGAGCCCAGTTTCAGGACAGGTTTAACTCTAATATCTCCCCTACTGAAAGGACTGAGGAGCGGGCCTAGGGGGCTCCCAGAACTGTTGCCCAACATGCAGGGGTCAGGATTCGCTGTGTATGAAATGAAAGGAGGCAGCCTCTGTGTCATCACTGTCAGTGTGACCAAGTTCTCCTCCAGTGTCCTAACATTTGTCTAGCTTCTGGGGGGAAAAGCTTAGGTGCTATATTAGTGCGTTAGGGTCACCATAACAAAATACCATGCACTGGAGGGTTACACAAGAGAAATTTGTTGTCTTGTAGTTCTGGAGGCTGGAAATCCAGTATCAAAGGTTGGTTTCTGCCGGGGCCTCCGCCGCTGGGCTGCAGATGGCCGCCTTCCCTCCGTGCTCCTGCAGCCTGTGTCCACAATTCCTTTTCTTCTAAGGACGGCAGTGAGAATGGACTAGGGCACACTTTAAAGACCTCGTTTTGATTACTTCATCTCCAAATTCGGTTACATTCTGAGGTACTGGGTGTTAGGGTGTATTCTAATTTCATTTTAATTATTTTTGGGGGGCACAATTCAGCACATAACTAGGGCTCGAGTATGATGCCCCATCCAGAAAGATACACAATGCTCTTCCACATGCAAGTAAGGCAGCTTTTTATGTGTGCACATAGACCTCTTTCCTAAAACAGCCAGCCATGAGAATTGCCCAAATACTCTGTCCTCTGTTTATTCATTGTTTTTAAAGAGTCATGAGTTTTTGGTTTGGCCCAAGCAAAATCATGTGTGAAATGCAATAAATGGGAAGTCTTTATTGCTCAACCGCTTTTGAGAACGTCTATTATAGAGGCCATTTTTTCCCCCTATCAAGTCTCATGTTTCTCTATGAAACCAGCTCTTTACAAGAAAAGGCCGAAGTAGGATTGAAATCGTAGTACACGCTGGCGGCCACTAGATGGTGCATTCCGTCATGCTTGACTGGCTTTCTTCAATCAAAATGAAACCAGCTGCTCTGACTCTAATGGAAAAGTCAGGTTTGTTTGCCCATTTGGTTTTTGGTGGTAATGAGCCCTCTGTAATCTAGGGATCCTCATTGAGTGAAGCTCAAGTGGTAATTATTATTTGTATTTTTTGCTCCATGAGAAAAGTGAGGCATCTTCTGTGGCTGTTCTCAGATGAAAGGTGTCTGTGAAATGAATGCTAATGATGTCAGATACTCCAGGCCACCACTGCCAAACTGTGAATGTGACTCCCGCAGACTCGCATTCGTTTGTTCTCCTAGGCCGTTGCCAGTGGGTGGCTGGGGAACCCTTGGTGGCAGCCACATCCCCTTGAGTCTTGGAGGATGGTAAGAAAGGACAATAGGTGATTTATGCATCACTTGAAAATGTTCTCCTGGATGGCTCCCAACCTGCAGGGTCAGAAGTCCTGTTGGGCTCACTTTTCCACGTCAAGTGCTCTGTGTCCTTAAGTTCACGGGGAAAAGCTGGGTGCTACAGTTGTTTCTAATCCTGGCTCCACTTTCACCACCTGTGCAGGGTGGTCTCCTATGGTCCCCCAACTCTCATCTCATTCTCAGCCCTTGTCCACTCTGCTCGGTACCTCAGAAGCTGTTCTCCCTGGGCAGTGTCCGGCCCCGGACCCCCAGCTCTCCTATCCCGTCGCTTCCAGCTGGGCTTGGCCATGGGCTGGAGGAGAGAAAAGTCACGGTGTCTGTACCTCTGCTCCTTTATGGCTGGTAGTGGTGGGGGTCCTCGGGGACCCCAGCTCCTGTCAGGCTGGACTGGATTGCAACAGTCCACCTCATCAGAAAGCCGGTTGGAAGGTTCTAGACCGGAAGCTCAGAGTCAGTACACGGGCCAGACGGAGCGGCAGATAGATGGCAGGACTAGATGGCTGTCACTCCGGTTTGCAGTGTGGGAGTGCTACTGAGGGAATCGGCTCTTCGTGGGTTTGTGATAGGGCAGTGGAGCTACTCTGCAGGCGAAACTTGTTTTCATATGTTATCTCAGTGCTTTATTAACTTGGTCCCCCTGGAGAAGGCCCAGAAAGAACCCTGTGGGACAGCATTGAGCACCACTGTGCCTAGAGGATGAGAATACCGGGGCGCCACGAGGGCCGGACCCTCTTACCTGCTTTTGTGTAGATACTTATGGGTTCGTTACCCCTCCCCCATTAGCCTAATTTTCCACCCCTGTGGTTATTTGTTCCCTCTTCACAGGTCCCGTTTAATTTTTCCATGCCATTCCAAAATTTAGATTCTTAACTCCAGGAAGATTATTTCTGGGTAAATTCTTTTATTCTTAAATCCTTTTGCCATAAACACACATTGGGATTCGTCTTTGTTTTGTTTTAAAATAGCATTTCTTTACCAAAGCATGTTTGACCCATTATTCATAATCTGTGTCTCTAGCTTTCCACAAGTTCCCCAAAGGGCCAGCTCTCCTTGTCCTTATTGAATGTCGTCTTTTTTTTTTTTTTTTAAGATTTTATTAACTTTTAGAGAGAGGGGAAGGAAGGGAGAGAGAGGGAGAGAAACATCAATGTGCAAGAGAAGCATCAATCAGTTGCCTTTGGATGTGACCCAACCAGAGACCTGGCTCACAACACAGGCTTGTGCCCTGGCTGGGAATTGAACTGGCGGCCTTTTGTTTCGTGGGGCCATACCCAACACACTGAGCCACACTGGTCAGGGCATCATCTTGTTTTTGGCAGGTCATTCCTCTATCTCAGAAAGCCTTTGACATTTCAGCCCCGTCTCCTTAGGTTCCCTGCAGTAGAACAGTCCCCATGTCCCTTACTTCAATTGTGGATACAAATACAAAGTAGCTCGTGTTCCAGATCTGATCCCTTTGTAAGGACTCCCCAGATCAACTCACTGGACTGAACCCTGAGACATGACCTCTCCTTCTGGCCCATGGCATCCTTGAGGCTCCCTCTGACTCATTTCCCTTCCAGGCTGATCCTAGGGCCTGGGGCTCAACAGAGTGCCACCGCTCATGCTTTGCCAAAGGGAGCGTGCTTCCGCTGGGGTTTATTACCTGATGACACCTGTGGGAGGAAGGCCAGATATTTCTAAACGTCAGGGAGATGGAGGCCCAGGTGACTCAGCTAGGTCAGAGTCTGCAGCTGCTGCAGAGGCCACAATTGGCAGGTAGGATCTGGGAGGGAGGCGTGGCAGTTAATGAGGGCCTGCCTCCTCCCAGAAGGCTTCTATCTCTGCCCTGCCTGTGATTTCATCATGCACACCTTTGTAAACAATCCATTTAGCAACCAAATTACACACTGGGTAATTACAGCTTCCAGCCTAATGTCAGGAGTCCCCAGCACAGCAGCCTGCTCCAGGCGGTAGCACAGCTGGGAGCGGGGCACCACCGGCTTCGGCTGGAGTCCCGATGAGGTATCCCTAGAGAGCGGTGGAATAGTTGGGCGGCCTTGACTTACGTTAATGGTCTGTGTCAGGCATACGGGTCTTGCTTTGACAGTCCCAAAATCATGTTTGGACTCTTGATGGGCTCAGTCTGGGAAGCCGGGCCAGAGCAGTTGTCTCTGAGAGAACAATCGGGTGACATCAGATCCCACGGCGTGAAGAAGGGAGTCTCTTTTCACAGACCCTCTCGCCTTCCTTATCTCCTTGAAAATTTCCTTCTGTGCACCAACCTCTTACAATGGAGCTAGGAAACCCTGGCAGAGGGTATGAGCTATAGAGGTGGGAGAAGCAACAACAGGATAGGAGGTCTTCATTTAAGGCCAGCCCATGCATTAAAAAAAATCAATTCAAGTGTTTATTCTGGGCCCTCTGCAGGAAATTGTCTTCATAAGGCACGATGGGGAAGGAGGGGCACAAGGTGGGAGATGGCAGCAGTGGGGGTGGCTGCTGGAATTAACCACTCGCTAAAGGAAACTTGGCTACGGCCCCATATTTCTCAGATCTATAAAAATCGTATCTGCTGATAATGCTTTTATTGATGACCTTGACAGTCAAGATTACATCTGATGATTCTTTACACCTCTGGAGACAGAAAGATTTCATCACAGGAGCACGGAGAACGGCACTACTGTCTCACTCGTTGCAGTCCGATGCAACCTGGGTCGAAGCCGCCTGTCAGTCCACGGCTGGAGTGCCCTCTGCAGACCGCTGGTCCCCCCTACTGCACAGGCTCCTGGTCTGACACATTGCTGGAAAGTAACAGTGAAGATAGGATGGAAATGACTTATGAGAGCCCAGGTTTCCCCGCCCCTGCCCATGGCAGGGGGCTCTTCACCGCAGACGCCTAGCCGGCCTGGGGCATCGCCAGAGTGCGCGTGCGCCTGCTCAGCCTGCGGCGGGGGAGGGGTTCTTCAGGATGATTTGAGGAGAGAGACGCTGGAGATCAAGGGAAGTAGATGGGAAAGAAAAGGGGATTTTTAAGAATACTGCTGTGGGCCAAGCACCTCTATTACTGAGGTTAAGAAATGCATATAAAAAACTTCAGTAATTTTGAAGCTACTTGGGTTGCTGAATGGAGTTTCTTGACTCCAAACTGGCTGGCGACAGGACCACGTGGGTCCCGGCTTCCGTAGGGTCATGGAAATATCAGTGTGAAGAAGCACATGATAATTAACACCGACAGCAGCCATACCTTCCTCGTCTTTCTGGAGAGGCTGTGACTAAAGGCTTTCTGGCTCAGCCCCTCTTGGGTCCCGGGCAGATGCAGGAATCCAGGCTCCGATCCGATCCCAGAAGGCTCAGAAGGAACTGAGGGGGGACATTCATGTCTTTTGGAAGCTCTCAACACATGTTTGTGAAGCTTCTCTGAGGCCACGTTGACTGTGCATTTAGGGGACTCTGTCCTCTGTTTCTCAGTTTATTTCTGAAACTTTTTGTCCGACCTGCGATCCTATTTTAAAATTTGCTACAGTGCTTCCTCAAATGCAATGAATAATTTGCTTAGCTCTACTATTAGCTTATACTTGCATATTTGTTTCAAAATTAAAAGAAGTAAGAATAAAAAGCCATTTGTGTGAGTCACTATAATTAAAACAGTATAGAATAATTTTACTTACTGGTTTCAAAGCCCTGAGTAGTCTGTTATTTGTCGTTGCATTCTCACTCTCCTTATGCTTTTATTGTGTCCTTAATGTTGTGGTGGAAACAGCCCACGTGTGCAGAGCTGGAGCTTGAAGGCATTGCTGTGGCCTCAGGAAGACGAGACTCAAATAGAGGGAAGAGTCAATCTGGTGGATACGTGTGAGATTACACACCTAAGCCAGCAGAGAACTGAGCACAGGCAGTGTTAGAGGCCTTGCAGGTCTCCAGTTGGGTGGTGGATTTTATTATTACGCTTCATAATCACATAATATTATTGGATGTACAATGATATAAAAATATTGGATTCTGTGGAATGTGCTGAATATAATTCATTGTGTATTAAAGGATTCTGAATGCAGGGACATAGCCATGAGACCGGGGAAGGCGTCCCGGTGCTCTGAAATCAGTCTCTCTTCTTTGTGAGTGAAAGCTTGGGAGCGCTGGTGATCTTTTTTACTAATAAGGAACCCCATTTTCTTGAGAATACAGAGTTCTGAAGAGTCAGCTTTTAGGGGTATGGAAAACTGAAAATTAGAGTTGGGACACGTTTTTCAGGAGGCTCCTGGAGGAACCATTGGCTCAAGTGACTACACAATTTAAGTAATGAAACCCAGGTGAAGTCGTCCTCCTGGCTTAACGAACTCCCTGTCCATGAGGTGACACGAACTGTGGGAGAGCTGAGGTTCTGCCCTTGGCAGCAGGCACTGGGATTGAAGCTGTCACAGTCCCATCCTGCTCGGGCCTTTGCAACGCACCCTCGCCTCTGCCCCTGCGTGCACTCCATCACCCCCGCCCACCTGGCAGTTCAGAGCAACACTACTGAGCACTTACTAAAAGAAAGCAGTGGTTCCCACCTGTAGTCTTGGCAAGCCCAAGTCAAATCCTTTCTCACTGATCGATTGATTCATTTATTCAAGATATATGTCTGAACTGGGGAAACAGAGTTGAGTGAAAACCAGTTCTTTCCCTCCAGAGACCTCACACTAGAAATCTCTCGGACTTTCTCCATGACACGTTATGCTCCACCTTCCCACTCAAGTCCATGGAGCTCTGGCTTTTCTCTGAATTCCTACAGCTTCTCATTAGTTAGGATCTTTGGGTGGCAAGAAGCAGAAAGTGCCTCAAGTGCCCTTACGGTTTACTTGATTATTGAAGTTTGGACAAGACCTAAGGAGGAAAGGAACCTCTTCCTCATGGCATGTCCAGAGGCAGGCGTGCCAGCCCCACACCAGGCCTCCGGGCGCTGGAGGGTAGGCGGCAACCGATGGTGTCTGATGTAGTTCCGAGACCTGGAGTTGGTACTGCCTATCCTGTGAGTCGTCCTGGAGGCCTTGCTTCTGCTGCTCTGCACTGTCAGCCCAGTCACCTCCTCCTCCACTCTGTGGCTGGCTTTTCTCTGCCTTAGGGGACACCTCATTCCCCCCAACAAGGATCTGCGGTGGGAGTCCCCTAGGAGGGGACTGTGGGCTGGGCCAAGCAGCCAGTCCATCCCTCCTATCAAACTCCTGGATGCCATTTATCCATCATTCTTTTCTATGCATAGACTTCCCTCTCCCACGCAGTTGTAAACCCCTAGATTCTGATTCTGGAAGGTAGGAACTCACAAACTTGGCACCTGGGAAGTTTAAAAAAAAAAAGTTTCCTCTAGAAATCATAAAGGCAAAAGATTTAAAAATTTGCCCACATCAGAACAGAACAAAGCAAAAACCTTCTTTATAGCGAAAGCAGAGACCCATGAACCAGTCAGGAGAAATACTAAACAAGGGAAAAACATTTCGAACGCAGATACACTAGCACTGATGTTTTTAATTTGCAAAGAACTCCTGATAAATGAAGTGATGGGACAAGAAAAAGAAATACCAATGATCAATAATCAAATGAAGAGTGGTCAGACTTACTCAGAAGTGAGGAAATGACATCAGAACCACGCCAGGCCATTTTTCCTGTATCTGATTGGCAAATCTTGTAAAGTTTCATCATGCCTGGTGCTGGCAAGAGTGTGAGGGGAGAGCCACCTATTAACAGTCTCGGAGGGAGTGACAAGCACAGCTTCAGGATGGCACCTGTGAAACACGGTGGGGCAGTGGTTCTCCAGAGTCACAAAATGAGTTTTGAAAAACCTAGCTTCCCAGAGCCCTCCACCCTGGTATTGACACCGATAACCTGGCAGCAGATCCCCGCCCCCAGGCAAGGTGGCGACAGGAGGACGCATTGCACTGAACGAGTGCAAGGTTAGCGACACGATTGGGGTGGGGGGAAAATTCCTGCTACCCCCTTCCAGCACCCAATCGGTGGTGGGACCAGGAGAAGGCAGGCACATACACCATAGAGGTCAGAATGGTGGGAGGAGGAGGTGCTGTATCAAAGAAGCCTGTCAGTCTAACAGGGGGAAAAGAAGGGATTGCTTGGGAGACAGGCCCTCCTGGTGAGCATGGAAGTTTGGGCTGAGAAAGCACCTGGTCTGGCCCACATGGGAAAATGAATATAAACCCAAGGGAAGGAAGGGACAGGTCTCTTGCCCACCTCATGAATGTCCTGGCTGGTGTGTTTGTGGGACCGTCTGGTTCTGGAAGCTACAAGGCCAGTGGTGGTGCTGGCCCTACATGTGGGTTCTCAGGAGGGAGCCTGAAGCCTGACAGTGGCTGGGAGGAAAGATGAGCTGCCTGGATGACCACCCAGTGGCTACGTGTGGCTCCCAAAGATGGTACTTGGAATGGGAGAAGGAGCTGTGGACACTGCCTTTGGTTCTGGTCTGGCTGAGGATGGCTGGGCGTTCCTCTGGGTTTCCCGGAGGGGATGGGCTTTGAGACCAGAATTTGCCATTCTCCCAGATTGTGCAGCTTTTGAATAAAGACCTCTTTCCTTTCTTACCAATTTCTGCCTCTGGAATTTGCCTTTTGGTGATGGTGAGCAGCCGGACCCCCAATTTGGTTTGGTAACAGTATCACTATATAAACCCATGTGTAATTAAGGGCAACATTTGTGAAGTTTCAAATGAAACTGGAGCCGTGGAGCTCACTAGAAGGCCAATCTATATCTGCATCGTTTAAACGTGCACGGTGTTCGATCCAGCAATCGCACTGTTCAGAGTGCAGCCTGGTACTGACCTCACAATTGAAGGTCAAGGTAGATGAAGAAGGATCACTATGGCATCACTATCACATTGTTTGTAACAAACAACGTAAATGCCCATTGACAGAGAACCTGTTAAATAAACTGTGGCCCTGCCCTTACATCTTTTAAAAAGGTTTGAGAGGAACTCTGTTTGCCAATAAAGCACAGTCTCTGAATTACACTGCGTGGTGAGAAAAACAAGAAGACTGTGATTAGGACGATCCCTTTTCCATCAAATTTTAAAAATGGTATACTTTGTATTTTGAAAATGCATAAAATTATTTTTGAGGGCATGTTTGCATTGACTTTTAGGGAGAGAAGGGTGAGAGAGAGACGCGCGCACACACACACACACACAGACACCTCGATGAGAGAGAGAAACATTGATCAGTTTCCCCCTGTATGTGCCCCAACTAAAGAGCAAACCTGCAACGTGGGCATGAGCCCCAACTGGGGATTGAACCTGCAACCTTTCAGTGCATGGGACAATGCTCCAAGCAACCAAGCCACATGACCAGGGCCACAGATTCTTTTTTAATGGAAAATATACAAAAAACTGATAACAGTGATACCTTTGGGGGAAGGGGTAGAAAAAGGAATTTTAACATTTCATTCTATACTCTGATTTTCTTTGTGCTTTGGTGACTTTCACTGGAAAACTTCAATAATTATCTTCTGAGTAACGGAATTACAGAACACTTTTGACTCCTCCTTTACAGTTTTCTGTAAAAATTTTCAGAAGTTATGGATCCTCAAGCTATCCAGCAGATGTACGAGGTCTGGGGGTAGAGCTTTTGGGGTGGGGCGCTAGGAATCGGCTTGTCATGGCAGTCTGCTGATCACTCAGATTCAAGCATTGCTACAGCAGTTTCTGGAAGAGAGCCACTCTCCTGTCTAGCTTGAGTTGGGGGGAGGGTGGCGTCTGGCACCTGGACAGCTGCAGCCCTCTCGTTTCCATGAAATGAGAACCGGGGTGACAATGTGAGAAGGACAAGGCAGCCTGTGAGCGGCCAGTTTGGGACGGAGAGGGGCTGGGGCCCCGGCGACACTATGAGGCCACAGCATCAAGCCTCTCCCGAAGAAAGACAGTCTTGTCTTCGGACTCCTCAGTTATGGAGGCAGTAAATCCGCTCTCCTGCTGAAGGTGGCTTGGGATGGGTCCTTTGTCACATACAATAGTAAGAGTCCCGACTGATAGACCTTCATTAGCTGAGACAAACTGAGCATGTCTTTATCCCTCGCTGCCTGAAACCGCCTAATTTATAAAGTATTTAATGATGTTTTCAAGATAATTCCTTATCTGGCACCTTGGGCCACTGCCATGGCTGCTACATTTCTACCTTTGGAAAAAAACGGTCAAACCAAGAAGTTATGTCCTTGAAATGCATCCTCCATGTTAGTGCAAAAATCACAATGAATTTCTTCATTATTTAACTCTTGGGTAGATTTGGATTTAATGCTGAAGGGCATAACCAGGAAATAGGTCTTTTGATTTAAATGATATCTGGGTTTGTTCATTTCATTATTCATTTGGTAGGATCCTTGGCAGGCACTGGGAGGGTATACAATGATGAGCAAGACAGACACGGTCTCTGACCTCAGAGAAGTTATAAACTACTAGGAGAGGCAGACTTTAAGCTAATAAGAAGTGATCACACACATAAACAAAAAATATAAATATTCAGGTAACTATATGAAAGAAAAGTACTGAGTACTATTAGAGAGCATGGCACGGGTTTCTAACCCATACGAAGAGGTTAGAAAAGACCCTTCTAAAGGAGATGACTTTAAGCTGAGAGCTAATAATGAATTACTGTTAATTACACAAGGAGTGGAGAGGAGAACATTCCAGGAGGGAAGAACGGCATGTGTAAAGGCCCTGAGGCGCGAATGAACTAGGCCCATTTCAGAACTTGAAAGAAGGCAGTCAGTGAAGTGAGTGAGTCTGTTGTCAGGAGATGGGCTGAAGGGGCACGCAGGGGCTGCATGAGGGGAGGCGTGCAGTTCACGTTAAAGATTCTGCGTTTCAGCCCACCGAAGGTGACTTAAAGCAGGAGTGACTTTAAGTCACTGAATTGTACTCTTTAAGTCAACATCATCTGAATCGTGTTCTTAAAAAGACCTCTTTGGCCACCTTGTGCCGAATGGGTCAAGGAGACCAAGGGGGGAAGCATTGAGACTAGGTAGGGGTGTCGCAGGAGACCAGGCAGGAGTTTTGGGGGCCTCGGATTCAGATGGTGGCTCTAGAGGGGAGAGCATGGAGGGACTTGAGACATACATCTTTAGGTAGACTCTCTAACACTTGGGGATGGATTGGCTACGTATATTGGGGAGGTTAAAGTAGGGAGCTGTCAAGTCAAAGTAAAGGGAATTGCAAAGGGCTATTGAATACTAAGAGCTCATTTTGGGTTTCATTTGAATAGATACATTTTGCCAGGATAGGTAGAAATTTTGTCCTCCTGTCTCAGCTGATTGAGCATACCAGACCTTTTCCAAGACAAACTTTTCTAAACTTGTCTAGAAGTCACCCAAATGTGGGAAACAAGCATCACTCCTCTTCTAGAAATGCACAGAAAATAGGCAAGAAGCCAGTACGACAGCTGGGAAATCGAAGTGGAGACATCAGGCATAGAAGACGAGAACTTCAGATCGGGTTTTCCTAGCTGCCCATGTCGCCATCTTAGTGCGGACCCACCGTGTCTCACTTGGATCATTGCATTTGCCTCCTGCTTGTCTAGTGCCCTTAGCCCTGGGACAATCGAAGAACAGGTGTGGTCAAGAAAGAAAAGTCAAGTCCCACAGCCTCTCGGCTCTGAGGACATCCCAGAATCAAAGTTCTT
The DNA here is from genome assembly GCA_004026545.1 of Mormoops blainvillei. Lineage (NCBI taxonomy): Eukaryota > Metazoa > Chordata > Mammalia > Chiroptera > Mormoopidae > Mormoops > Mormoops blainvillei. Next base: position 5,287 of record PVJD01001555.1, on the reverse strand, counting down.
TCATTTTTAATTTTCTTAAGCTTTTTATTCCCTTGGCATATGAGTTTTAAGGCATCTGAGATGTTCTTTTTCAATTTATTAACATATTTTTCAACAAACTGCAGTAACAACTATATAAAAGAAATTTTTGGAGAAAAAGAGGAAAACATAGTCATGATTCTATTAACCAAGTAAGACAATGGTCTTTCTTATTTTTTCATTTTTTTGGTTTTGCATGTACCCTTCCAGTCCTTACTATACCCATTTGGTTTAATGAGTTTTTACTGAGCATGTTCTATGTGGCATCCATATCGACGTGAACAAAAAGACCCAAGCCAGCAAGCACACACATTTCAAACAGTTACATATAGTGGCTATGTCATTTTAAGTTAATTTTTATGAATTTTAAATGGAATTTATGCCTTTCTTAACTACCATTTAATGCCTGCACGTTATTCAACACATTAAGACTATAGTTTATTAAAACATTCACCAATCGGGACCTTTGGATCTTTGCAAACAGAGACCATAATGATTTTTGCCGCTGTCTCCCTAGACCCCAGAATAATGGATGCCCTGCAGATAAAAGGTGCTAAGGGAGTATGAGCTGAATAAATAAACGACTCTCTATTTCTAGTTTGGGAATAACAATTATGCTTCAACAATCCTACTTATACCTATAGGTTTCAGCTTCTCGATCTTTCCCTGTAAAATTCTCCTAACAGGAGTAGAAAATGAACACTTGGGAACCTGAGGATATATGTGTGTGACTATAATATATAAATATATTTAAATATAATTAAATTGAGTTGGGTCCAGAAGAATTTTTGCTGCCTGTAATCTTGAGTACTTCCTGTTCCCTCTGTCACTCTCAGGAAGAATAACTCAGATCTGACCTACTCAGAAGGCCGGAGACATGCTCTGAGGGCGAGAGGGGCAGGTCACGGGTCTTCTTCCCGGTGGTTAGTGCTGTGTGTGCCATGTTGCTTCCCCAATATTTTGTAGCTGTTTTCACTGTGATAAAGTCATTGTATAAGCAGAACTGTTTTACCCAACCTTGTCAGTGTTGGGTATCGTTAGAAGTTGAATTGTGCTCTCCACGAAAGATGTTGAAGTCCTAACCCCCAGGACCTGTGAAATGTAACCTTATTTGAAAATAGGGTCTTTGTAGATGATCTAGTTAAGATGAGGTCGTACCGGGCTCTTTTGGTCCCTAAGCCAATATGACTGGTGTCCTTATAAAAAGAGGAAATTGAGGCACAGAGACGGGAACACACATGGGGAATGTTGTGAAAATGAAGACAGAGACAGGTGTGATATATCTATGTGCCAAGCGAAGACTTTAGCAAGTCACCAGAAGCTAAGAGAGGGGATGGATTCCCCTTCACAACCCTCAGAAAGAAATAGCCCTTCTGGCACGTCGATCTCGGACTTCCAGGCGTCCCACCCGTGAGAGAGCCAGTCTCTGTTGTTCGAGCCCGTCTAGTCTGTGCACTTTGTCGTGGCAGGCCTAGCAAACGAATACATGTGTCTCACACAAACACTTTTTTTTAACAACCTGGTGGGTAAAAACGCCTGCTTTAAGCCTGCTTTCATTTTTCATTTTATGACTTGAGGGAATGAACACTTTCCTGAGTTTGTTTGCTGTTATACTTCTACCTGATTGTGTGTTTCCTGGGGCAGGGTCAGTTTCTCACATGGTATGGACCTGGGTCAGTATGTGCTCATTAGATGAAGAATTAAAGAATCAATTAATGGTCTAATTGAAGGTGATTCACCGAAACATCTGTTCAATTAAGTCTGATCGAAGAAAGTATATGCTTTGATTCCTGTATTTTCTGTCAGCACCTATGGCTGCTCTGAATTTGCTGAAACAAGAGCTTTGAGACAATTCCGCACAGCTAATGATTTTGCTCACACCGTCTTCACGGATGTGTCCTGGAGTGCTCGTTGCCTCTTTGCCAGCCTTGCCCCAGTAGACTGTGCCATCTTTAGGGCAGCTCCATAAACTGAGGCCCAGAAGTGCCTGCCCAGAGTCAGAGCTCCATGCAAGCTTGAGAAGCGAGCTTGGGATAATGAACTGCACCAATAGCCTACTTCCAAGAACACGCAACAGACTGAAAGGGAATGACTGACTTCTAAGGTCTGAAAACTGACCCTATATTGTTTGGGTTACTACTGTCAGCGGCCACAGTAGACAAATTCCCATATGGTGGGTTTGTAACTCCTGAAGTCCGGCGTGGGTCAGGTGGCTCTTCTCCAACCCGCAGCTACACCACTGGCAGAAGATGAGAGAGATGGAGGCCTCCAGGACAGGAAAAGAAGAGACCAGGAGTTACAGCAGTTCTCAACTCTCAGGAAATGAAAGAAGAGGCTTCTGTTCCCACCTCATTGGCCAGCACCAGTCACACCTAGGGTGGTGACCCTAGGTGGGGGGTGGGTAGGGAGGACACGGCGGCGAGCAGTGCAAGTGAGCATTCTCTCCGCCACGGCTTTCCAAAAAGCAACTGACCAGATAAGTGTATCCGTGTGTGTGCAAGGATATTCATAATGAAAATTTATTTAAAAGTCACCTTGAAACAATCCAGAGTTTTTATGGTAGAGATTTGTAAGATGTCAGTTTCTCCCTTTGAAGCAACTCTCTTGTTCCTCCTTTGGAGGACAGATATGGAGATATGCGAACTGAAACCCACTGCAAACCAGAATGCGCTTAAGTGTGAAAAACCACAAAAATATTCATGTCCATTTGCAGGCGCTCGGACAGGACAAAGGCCACTCTGAGAGGGTGTGTGACATGTGCGGTCAGGTTGGGTGTGCATGAGTTGAGTGTTGGGAGCTCCTAGAGCTCTGATTTCTGGGCTTCTGACAACTCATTCATCCCATGGGGGCTTGATGTAGGCCATGAGGATAGTATGTGAACATTTGTTCGGGTGCAAAGTAGCTTTCTAGGAGAAAGGGTTGAGAAGACAAAGTTTTGTCATGTCAGATGGTCTTGGTTTCCAGAACAGGAAAACAGAAGGCTGGTTTACTATCGAGATCTCACTGGGAATCTCCTCAAGAAACCCGCTCTCAGGGCGGCTGGCTGCGCAGAGCCCAACGCTTCCCGGCTGGGGAGTCACGGGGGCCTGGAAGGTGCCACTGGAGCGGCTTCTCCTTGCTGTGGGGGGGGCGTAGGAGTTTCCTGCTGTGAGTGTGGAGCTGCCGTCAGCGCCCGCCGGCTCGCAGGCTGAGAACCCGGGACACATTCCCAATTCCAAGCGCCCTCTGAAACACTCTCTTCCTCTCTTTGACATAAACGGCAGCATCGACCAGCTGAAGCGTGCTGTTTCACTCAAGGCCCTCGGTCACGTCTAATTATGGCTCTGACCTGGATGTCTTTTTTAAACTCACTTAACCTGGAGGCAGTTGGCCTGGGCAACAGTGCAGGGGTCAGGGGTCAGGACTCAGAGCCAGACTTATCCATGATTAGGCCCAGGGGCCATAGCATTCTGTGACCCTGGAGTTTAAAAAGTGACAATGTTGGCCTGTTCTCAATTGTATCACAAGCCTGAGGCTCCTAAAATTAGAAGTGATAACAGAACATCTACGCAGGAACCTACTCTGTGGCTTCCCTGTGATAGGCGCTTTGCACATGCTAATTCAAAACTGTACAAAGCCAGAGCTCTTGCCCATTTTATAGATTAAACAAACTGTAACTCAGGAGGTTAAAGATGTAACTAGCCCAAAGTCAGAAAATTAGCAGGTGCTGGAGTCAGCTTTCAAATTCACAGGCTGCTAGTGGGCGTCGAGCTCAGGCTCCTCTTTCAGACAAGGAAGGGGCTTCGGGGATGTTGCGGGATCTACCCCTGCCCCCCACTTCCTGGAAAGTGACCTGGTTTGTCGCTGACGAGTGAGAACCAAACCACCCTCGGGCTTTCGACTCTTAGTCTAGCTCTCTCCCCCTCCCTCTTACCTAAAGCACATTTCCCAAGATTCCCTCATCTGTGGACAAGAGTAGCTATATGTCCTGTGTGCAAGGTCAGGCACCCTGGGGTGGGAGACAAGTGGACAACTGTCCAGCAGCCCGTGGAGTGTGGTGACCTCTGTCCAGGGAGGCATGATCTCCACCTGGAAACTGCCTCCTGTGTAGGCTGGAGTCTCAGGGCTTGGCTGTGTCATGCAGGGCACAACCCTGGACTCTGATGGCCACCACGGAGGTGAGTCAGATTTATTAAAAAAACAAAACAAATGAAAAAACCCAGCAGAAAAGGTGAAAATATACCAGGAAATAAATATTTGTAAGACTACCTTCTAGTCGAGTTAGAAATACCCTTGACTTGTGCCAAACATGGTGACACTCAGACGCTGGGTCCTTTACACACCTTCACGCGGTCCTAACAACGATAAATTGTTAGGCTATTCTGTCCCAGCTGTGGACGAGCCTGGTGCTTTTGCTCAGTGGTCAGCAGTGAGATCCATGTGGTCAGTGCCAAGGACCTTCACTGGTGCCTCAGATAGGAGCTGAAGGCTTCGTGTGCCGCCTCTGTGCTGGGTGTGGGGACACATAGTAGGGTGGTCAAGGCTGGGGAGACTGCGTTAGAGCTGTGTGGTTGGCATGAATTAACTCATTTACTTTATAAAAGTGCGGTGAGGTGGGCACAGTGTTTAGCAGAATGCCTGACCTGAAGTGGCTTAAACAATAGAGATAATTATTACCTAACTTCGCAAGACGCTTGGAAGTAAGCTATTCCAGAATTGTGTCAGGGGCTCGACAGCATATTGGTGTACTCTGAGATTGTTCTGTTTACTTGCGGTGATAAGATGACTGCAGCAGGACCGAGCACCTTGTTCTCACATGGCAACACCCATATCCGTCTTCTCGGGGAGAGGCTGGCTTCCTCTTACAGCTCCCTGACCAAATTGAGTCACATGACACCTTGGACCAATGACTGGCAAAGTGAAGGGAATTTCCTCAAGGGTTCAAACTAGACATGATTCATTGTCACCCCCCGCCCAACAGAACCAGGACTCTGTGAGCAAGGGAGGTCACGTGGCTGCTCGGCAGTCAACGCATGGGGCTTGCCCATGTGGTCTTGTTTTTGAAGTGTGCACAGTTCAGTGGAGACAACAAAGGGGAGAGAGTGGGAGGAGGTACCACATGAAAAATTATAACCCAACAAAGGTATATAAACACAGCAGCAACCAACTCTGCTGTGGTATTTGGAGTGCTCTTGTAAGATGAATAGAGGTTTGTCAGGTGGGTGTAAAGGATGTGGGGGTGTGTGTATGTGTGTGTGTGTGTGCACGGAAAGTAAAGGGAGAAGCACTC
>PVJD01001554.1:0-259007 GCA_004026545.1 Mormoops blainvillei | reverse complement strand
GCATAAAAGTGCTCAGTACATGCAAATAGTATTGTTTTATATTATTATACATCTTATTGCCTTCTAGGAAGAGCCTGCTAAATTCAGGCCATATGCTGGACAATTAGATACAGTTTATTTAATCAGTACCCTACTAATAGGTATTTTATTATTTTTTAAAATATTTTATTTGTTTATTTTTAGAGAGAGGGGGAGGAAGAAAGAAAGAGAGGGAGAGAAACATTAGTGTGTGGTTGCCTCATGCATCCCCTACTGGGGACCTGACCTGCAACCCAGGCATGTGCCCTGACTGGGATTCGAACCTGCAACCCTGTGGTTCACAGGCCGGCACTCAATCCACTGAGCCACACCAGCCAGGGCTACTAATAGGTATTTTAAAACTTTACAAAATGTTTTTATAGTGCTGCAGACGAAACACCTACATCTTTGTGCATGCCTGATTCTTTTACAAAATAGGTTTCTAGAAGTGGGGTGCTGGGTCAGAGAATATGCACTTTTTTTAAAGATTTATTTTTAAAGAGAGGGGAAGGGAGGGAGAAAGAGAGAGAAACATTGATATAAGAGAGAAAATCAATCAGTTGCCTCTCGTATGCACCCCAGCTGGGGACCAAACCAGCAACCCAGGGGTGTGCCCTGACAGAATCGAACCAGTGACCTTTCGCTTTGCAAGACAACACCCAACCGAGCCACACCAGTCAAGGTGAGAATATGCACATTTTCAGTTTTGGTTAGATTCTCCCTATCGCCTTGCAGAAAGATGCCACCAGTTGATCTCAACAGCGGTGTTAGCCATTTTATTTATTGGGTTGGCTTAAAAGTCCATTTAGTTTTTTCTATGAAATTAAAGGTATTTTTCATTTTCACCAGTAACTTTATTGTTTGGATATTTTGAGTATGTTAGTTATCTCTCCCTATTGGCTTCTAGTGGGTAGAGGCCAGAGGTGCTGCTAAACATCTTCCAATGCATAAGATAACCCCATGGCAAAGAATTATTTGGCCAAAATGTTAATAGTACCAAGAAATTTCACAAACCACTTCTGACACATTTGATTAGTCACAGCACCTTCTCCATGCACTGTACAAATCTTTTTTGAGTATCAGTTGCATTTTTACCTTTCTTGAACTAATAAAGCTTAATATGCTGAAAGTGTGTTTTCTTCCATGTTCACTATTAAAATGGCTGCACAAAAATTCACCGATTTTGATGAGTATTTTTTATTAATGCATGCGGATATGACAGCTGTCACAGTCTAACAAAATTGTTTCGAAGGAAGTTAAGGACAACTAAGCACTAGTAGAGCCATTGTATGGAAAAAAACTAAATGAACTTTTTGGCCAACTCAGTATCTTGGAACTTTCCAGGGTATCTCAGTGACCCTGGAAAGTAGCAGTCATTTCCATTTTACAGATATAAACTAAGGCTTAGAAAAACAAACTTGCCCCAAGGCACAGAGACATCAAGTGGTAGCACAGTATTCAAACCCAGTTCTTTCTTGCTGTAAATCCCAGGTTTTCTCCTGTGCAGTGGTGCCTCCTTTTTCCAAATATTGAACACAACCTTGAGCGTGCAATCACAGGCTCTCCAAATTGACAGTTTCATTAATTGAGTGATTGTTGAACATCATTTATTCACTTAATAAATATGTATTGAGCAACTACTCTGCTCACCACCGCACTGTTCCAGGAAGTAGGAGGTGAAGCAGTGAACATGATTGAATCCTTTCCTTGTTGAGCTTATATTCCAGTGGGGGAAGAGAGATAATAAGTAAACAAACAAACGTTATATGATTTTTTAAGGTGTCCCACAGAAGAGCATTTGAAATAATTGGATAATAGCCTTCTCTGATCTACTGCAGACTAGGTTATAGGTTCTCATCCTTAACCACCCACTAACGTATTACGCATTAGTTATGTCCCTGTGTCCGCTACCAGCCTGAGCTTTTAGGGCAGGGTCCTCTTACCTACCTTTGAATCTCCATTTCCTGGTACTGTGACTAACTCGCAGCAGATACTCAAAAAATGTTGATGTGTGCTCAGAGCTGACTGAGTACAGTGCCTAAACAGTGATGTTTAGTGATGGTGATATTTGCTAATCTAAAATTGGTTCTAGAAAGGAAGATGCTGTGCCTTGGAAAAGTGACTTTCAGCCTGGATTAGGTGAACATCAAAATTGCTTAATAAAGCTCTAAAAGGAGGTTAGGGGGAGTGAAGCAGGTGCCCTAGCTTTGCTTTCACATCTCACAGGGTGAACCCAGAGTAGGTGGTTAGGGGTTTTTTTGTTTTTCAGCTCCATGGGTGATTTTGATGGGCTAGCTAAGAGGCACTGTCTCCGGATTGTAGTAGTTGTCCTCCTAGTGGTAATAGTAAATGATGGTGGCTTTCTGTTATTTCTCACCCATAAGGCAGTTCTAGTGAGAACCTCTTTCAAGTTGCAAGGAATGGAGACTGCTGTAGGCTCAAGAGATATCAGGACATAGGGTAACATTATTCCAAGATGACCCATCTGACCTGGGTGAAGAGCACTTACTTGATCAAGCAAAATTACAAACTTGGTCTAAGATTCAGTATAGGCTAAGTAAACTAACATCCCAACAAGCTATTGGAGACTTAAATTACCCAAGGTCTTCCTAGGGTTACTGTGTAGAGCAAGTAAAATGAACCTAAAAGGCAAGATGCTCAAAAGTATTTAAATTTTAGAATAAGGACCTTGATTTAGTTGAACTAATGTCTTCCATCTGGGTTTCAGTATTTAGTATATCTTCTGGATATCTTCTGTATCTCTTTCGGCCTGTTTTCTGTACACTGGGGATACCAGACCTTTCAAAGGTGGTCAGTATTCAGATTTTGTATGTAACATGACTCACCTAGTGACTAGTACAGAGGAACTTCATTCTAGCTTAACAGATGTTACTTCTTCCTGGAAGAGAAAGTCCTTATGGACGGTCTTACATTCCAGGAAGCTTATCAAAGGCATGAGAGACAGTGAATGTGAGCAGTGCCCCTCCCCAGTTGTGTATATGATGTAATTATTCTTCTGCATCAAGTCATTGTATGGGGCTATGTGTAATTTTTGAGGATGTTAATTGACAGGGTTAATACTTCCGGGGCCACCCTGGCTGGTGTGACTCAGTGGATTGAGCTTGGGCCCAAAGGTCGATTCCAGTCAGGGCACATGTCATGGTTGCTGGCCAGGTCTTCAATTGGGGGCATGTAAGAGGCAACCAATCCATGTTTCTCTCACACATTGGTGTTTCTCTCCCTGTCTTTCTCCCTCCAGCCCCCCATCTCTGAAAATAAATTTTTAAAAAATGAAACAAAAAAACTTCCAGGGCCAAAAAGAAAGGTGCAAATCAAGTCTGCAAGTTACTAACAGGAAAGGATTGGCTTTTGAAAAAATCTGGTCAAGCCTTACCTTAATCTAAAGAGGACACAGTAGTTTCAGATTTTGACTTTCCAGTCAAGGAGTACCTGGTAACCAACACCACTGAGCAGGAGCTATAGAGGCAACAGGAATGGAGCGCTCAGCCAAGACCTGCCCACCTGCACCCTCGGCTCACCAGCCTGAGGGGGGAAAACCTAAGACACGCAGTTTTGGACCAGGTGGTGTAAAGTTGCGACTGGTTGTCGTGCCGAAGCCCTTACGTCTGTCATACAAGGACTTGGGTAATGAGATTTCAAGTTGAATGTTTACGCTGATTTCCTGACAAGAGCTATTACACATCACACAGAAAATATTGCACATGACTCCTTTATTATACTGATCTGGAAAAAAAGATTTAGCAGTTATGCTCAAAATGTGTGCTGGGCCCAAGTGGCAGGGCCAAGCAACTGGAACGTGATTCAGAAATCAGACACAGTGAAGGACACACCTGGACATTATCAAGAGATATTTCACTACCGTGAAACATTAAGGCAGGGGAGGGGCTCTAAAACACACAGCAGGATGAACTCCTACCCTTACAAGTCAAGGAGCTTATCCCACCTTAATATAAGGAATGGCATATTTTGTGATAATCACATGTGGGAATATTTCAACCGCCACTAGAAACCCCAGAAGGGTTTTTGTTTTGTATTGTTCTATACATATATACACATACACACACGCACACACACACACACATTTTTTGTAAAAGTAAATGCGATACATAAACATTCAGGATTGATCCCAATATTCTTGGAACCAGCCTTTCTTGGGCCAGGGAGGAAACATTTATTTGAATCACCATACATTCATCTTCTGCTGGAATGACTGAAGTCCCCCCAGTCAGTCACCTGACTATAGAATAGCGCAAGACTACTCCTGGGAATACAAATGGGCTCTCTTGCCTCCTCATTGGTCACACCTTAGCATGGTTCCTCCCTATGCCCCTACTCAGACAGGTCCTTAATAAAAAAAAATTTTTTTTTTAAAGCACTAGCAAAAAACCAGAGTTACTACTTCTGGACTCTCTTGAATAAAAGTCTTCTCTCAGCATGGACTGCGGACCCATGCCCCAGAGGTGCCATTCTGACTAGATTGCATGAAGGGAATGGATGCAAGAGACAAAATGGCTGAAACGAAATTAGGAGCCACTGTTCCTCACCTGCAGCTACAACTTAAGGTGCCTACAGGTGTGGTCAGTGTGACATGTGCACAGGAGAGATGCAGAGGAATGGGATGGGCAGGGAGGGTGTCCTTGGGAAAGTAGTCTGCATGCTCGCCTTCATTTCTTGGCCTTGCCCTGGGCAGCCACAGCCTCCATGGCTTTACGGACGGTCTCTTCATCCCCCAGGAACTGCATGGGCTTGATGGGCTTCAAGTTCTTGTCCAACTCATAGACGATGGGAATACCAGTCGGCAGGTTCAGCTCCATGATAGCCTCTTCAGAGAGACCTGGAAACGCCCACCATGATTAGCCAAGCAAGATAGGACTCCACAACACCCCTTAGGGTTACTACTTACCCTCCAGGCGACAAAGGGCCTTGGTAGAAATTAAAACGAGATGCCCTTTCTGATATTTGAGATAATGATCTGTATTATATAGATCGATCACCCAAGGAATGACCAGAATACTTATTTCTCAGCCATTGAAACACAGGAAAAAGTATGAAAGGTATATACCACAATCTATCTCCCAAAGTGGGATCCAAAAGCCCACAGTGGAGCAGGACTTAAATACATCTCAGATGTACTATGTAGTCCATCCAGACTGCCAAAAATGGGCACATCTGGCCTCCAGACTTTCAGGTGAAACAACTTAAGATGCAAGTAGGAACCCTGGTCAGGTGGCTCAGTTGATTGGAGTGTCATACTGCACACCAAAAGGTTGTGGGTTCGGTCCCCAGTGAGGGCTTGTACAGGAAGGCAGCAACTGATAACCTCTCTCTCACATCAGTGTTGTGCATGTTTCTCTCTCTTACTCTCCCTTTCCTCCACCACTTCCTCTTTAATATCAATAATCATGTTCTCAGGTGAGGATTTTTAGAAAAAGATGCAAATTGAGATTTGTGTGTGAAATCGTGCCAGGTTGTGATTAAGGTATGATTAAGGAGGATTCTATCAGCAGTTTCAACTGGCAGTCCTAGTCCGGAGGTGGGCATCTCAAACTTCAATGTGTATCTGAATCACCTAGGTGATAAATGCAGCTTCTGAATAAAGTCTAAAGTGGAACCCAAAGTTCTACATGTATAATAAGCACCCAGGGGATCCAGCCTCTACTTCTCCAGAAGACACTTTGAGAAACAAGGATACAGGGTGTGTCTCCTCTAGGAATCAATCCAGACTATCTCTAAGGCTAACAATATATCCAGCCCTTTCCAGGTTTCCTTCATACTAAGTAATGAAATCCCTGATTAGTGGCAGTTCTGCTTTATCCCTTCTTGAGGACCCCTCTGAAAAATGTACATACCCTCCAGGTGCTTGACAATGCCCCGAAGGCTGTTGCCATGGGCTGCAATCAGTACCCGTTTCCCCTCCTTGATCTGGGGAACTATTTCTTCATTCCAGAAGGGCAGAGCTCTGGCAATAGTGTCTTTCAGACTCTCACAGGAGGGGAGCTGATCTTCAGTGAGGTCTGCGTACCTGCGATCCTACACACCAAAAAATCCAATTCAAGCTCATCAGTTATTAGCAGTCGCATCTGTTCTGCCCATTCCTCACCCCCTAAGGGGCCCAAGAGATAGATAAAGGTCTCTCCCCAGGGCACAGAATGAAGCTGAGAGCTTGGGAAAGAGATAATTATTATCCTTCCCCTGTCCCCGTCCCCCCCTTATCACCCACTACTAGGAAAACTAACAGTTCACAAGAAACATAACTCAGAAAAGGAGAAAAAGGCTCTTCCCAATTCATTTTATCGTATGGCTTAGGAAGGCCCTACCCTATAGATGGGTTTTACAAAATATGGAAGTGGAGATATATATTTAAAATATATATGTATATAAAATTATATATATAAATTGTTTTTACATAACAACATAAACAATCAATTAAATCGTTTAACAAATGAAGGCCAGCCCTGACTGGTGTGGCTCAGTGGATCAAGCTCCGGCTTGCAAACCAAAGAGTCACTAGTTCGATTCCTATTCGGGGCACATGCCTGGGTTGCAGGCCAGGTCCCCAGTGAGGGGTATGTGAGAGGCAACCACACATTGATGTTTCTCTCCCTCCCCCTCCCTCCCTTCCCCTCTGCCTACAAATAAGTAAATAAAATTAAAAAAAAAAAAATGAAGGCCATTCCTTGGACAAGGGGGATTATGATGAACTATTTTAACATAAATTATAAGATCAATGGGACTAGGCTGCACTAATAAAAGCTAAAGAGTGAGGCCCAGATTCTCATTCCCTGGTCCTAGGTTGAGTGAGCCAAACCTCTCTTTGTACAAACCTTACTGATGTTGCTGTAGAAGGGATGGTCAGGTTCCATCGGTGGTGGTGGGACATCATAGGAGCGCCTCCAGATCTTTACCTGGGCCTCACCATGCTTGGCAGCAGTTTCTGCTTTATTAAGGCCAGTTAGACCCCCATAGTGCCGCTCATTAAGACGCCAAGTCCTCACTACAGGCAGCCACATTTGGTCGATGGCCTCTAGCACTGTCCAGAGAGTCCGAATTGCTCTCTTCTGCACTGAGGTGAAGCAGATGTCAAACTCATAGCCAGCATCTGGAAATTATAAGTTCAAAGTGGTAAGCTAATAGGTCAACTCTGGAGTCAGAATTTTCTTACATATAATTTCTGGACAGGTAGTCCAAATGAAAAATACTGGGCTAAATATTTAATTTTGTATACTCCAGCAGGAAAAACAGTAATATTCTGCCTTCAGGGAAGACAAAATTCATCAGCTTACATTACAGTTGACATACCTCCCAGTGGTTTCCTAATAATGCGTTTAACCCAAGGCCTAAATGTACCAACTAACCTGCCATCTCTGCTGCTCATTCTGATTGCCAGAACGCTATGCTTTAATTAAACACATTTTAAGTCTGTTTTGGATCCTGGCTGGTGTGGCTTAGTGGACTGAGTGCTGGCCAGCAAACCAAAGGGTCACCGGTTTGATTCCCAGTCAGGGCACATGGCCAGGTTCCGGGCCAGGTCCCCAATAAGGCGAGCACAAGAGGCAACCACACATTGATGTTTCCTCCCTCTCTCTAAAAAGAAATAAATAACGCCTCTTAAAATATTTTTTTAAACAGAAATCTTCAAAAGAATTTATTTTGGCTTTAGTTCTGTCAAGAAAAAGATCCTAAAAACTTGGAATCCCTTAATTAATATTTATAGAGGGCTTACTGTCTGTCAGGCACTGGACTAAGTACCTGTGTTTTATTTAGTCTTCATAACAACCCTATGAAGTTACAATCCTTAAAAACTATTTTGCCAGATAAGAAAAATAAAACTAGACTAGAGGAGGTAAGTAAATTATGCAAGGTCGTGGCTATTACCTGAGAGATTAAAACCCAGGCTGTGTGACTCCGAAATCCAACCCATAACCACCATCTCTAGCTTCCTCCATGGTTTCCTAAACCCTAAAGATCCTGATGTTTGTATTTTAGTGAGAACTGTCTCCTCTGATTGATAATTACTAATATATTTCAGTCCTCTCTAAATTCTGGTCTAGGGTAAATATGATCCTGAACTCCCAACAATTAGGACACAGCAAGAGCTCCTAGAGAATGCTGATAAAACTTCCAGTGTGTTGCATGAAATTATATTTTTACTATGGAGTGGAAATCACATCACTATCTCTTCATCCACAGTTCCTCGCTGCGATAGTCAGCCTGTTCCTGAGTATCCTGAGAGGGACATACATACCTAGGTCAATAAACCAAGTTTAAAAGAAGCCACTCACGAGAGAGACAGAACAAATGCTGTGCACTGTCTGATTCACTTACAAACACATCTCTCCTCCACACAATAAATGTTGAGGAGTGGTAGTCAAGAGTTACGCTGGCCCAACCAGTAGGTTAACAACGATTAATCTTACTTCATGTTTCATGAAAAATTATTCTCCCTCCCACTTTAGGGGGGAATATGGCCCTTCCTTATGTATTAGGCCAAGAAAACAGTCCTGTTTTCCTCCATGAGGCTACAAGGCCTTCTTTGAAATTTAGCACACTTTCCTGGATATTGCCTCATATTGAGGTTGCCAACAGTCACTAATGAAACATGAAGTGAATTTTCCTGCCAGTCATTCAACTGAGAACGAGGCCAATAAGAACTACCCTGATGGGGGAAGAAAGAATTAATCACTAGGAAACCACCACCACCCACAAGGGAAGAGGGACACAGCTCTTCACTGAGCTCAGGACAAGTCCTAGGCTCCGCTACCATCTCCGCCCTAACCTTAAGGGGAGGAAAGGCGCCCCAATAAAAGGCTGAGTCACTGAAAAGCAACTATACCCATAGTGCAAGCTTCCGCTCCCATGGTGAACAAAGCAACTGGTTATTTCACTGTAATTATTTACTTGCAGTGGGATACACAAATAGGTTCCCAAGGAGAAAAGCAGTTCCCTTTAGGGCTCTTAACAGAACTTTAAAGCCTCTTCCTTTAAATTGCCCATCAAACAAAGCATAATCTAGGACACTCCCAGGGATGGATTTGCTGGTGTGGTGTGGTATGGACGCCATCCTCCCCCAGGAACAAGATTGCACAGGAAAACTCAGTTCTCACTAGTTTCCTCCTGAGATCAGACTCAAGGGTCTATAAACCCTACTGTCACTTAAAGCCCTGGTGAATTTAATGTACTTATTTTAGGTCTTTTATATTATTATATTATTCATAAAGGTCTTCATCATTCAGAGTTTTTGCTTTTAGTTTTTCATTTTTTTAATATAATCATCTGTGATGCCCATAGTAGGTATTAAAATTTTAAATGGGACTTTTTAAAACTAATGCTACCTAAAAAATAAAACTAACGCTACCGGCATTTAGTTAAAAACTGAAAGAGGGTCTGTTATTTTAACATTACAAATTTAACCTTTTGATCAGCCTTAGAGCACAGCTACAATTTCTTTGCCATTAGCAAACCACGACATACCCATACAGCTCTTGCCGCCAGGCAGCAGGAGAGAAAATGGCCTCCTTTACCATCACTTCCCTTTCCCCGTCTCTCCTAAACAGTATGAGGTCACACCAGCCATCCCAAAGCATTCATACACCTGCAGCAAGATTACATTTCCCAGACTTTCCAAACCTTTGCTTTATTTCAAAAGATCTACAGTGAAGGCAAGAGGCTAGAGAGAGCAACCTGAGGCTAAATACCTGTTCCACATCAACCAGGCATCTGTGACCCTTTTAAATGACTGTTTCTTTGTCCAAAGGTTAGACCGGGCCAAAGCACCTCCTCAGTCCAAAGATTGTTCGACTTGCTGGCAGCAGGGAATGTTTCCTTATTAGCATTTCAAAATCACAGACCTGTCTGCCACAAGGGGCAACCCTGCCTAGACAAGCTTATCTATCTCTCTGCCACTTCCACCTCTGCCCAGCGTCCTTGGCCAGCAGCCTACCAGTCCTCACACCTACCCGGTTACTCAACCCCAGAACTGAGGCCAAAGCACTGGACTAGGAATAAGAAGAAATGACCTTGGACAAGTCATCTTTCCAGTCCTCACTATCCCAACTATAAGAGGGCCAGGAAGGGATGGGAAGGAGGGGCATAAAATCTGTATACTTGATGGGGCTGTGGAGAGGATCAACTCAAATCATTCATTCATTCACATTTGCGGATACAGTTTGGGCACAGGATTTGTGGAATACTGCTCAGCAGCAAAGGCCTACACAAGAACGTGGATTTCTTCTGTCTTGATGCCTGCCGGATCCCCCCCGGCTCCGCGTTACTCCCTCCACAGTGGGAGATAAACGTATGGCCTGTGGCTTCATAGAACCCGCAGCAGCCTCTTAAGAAGGCTTGATTACAGATGGAAGACACCGGGCATCCAATTTAACGACCTGTCTCCGAGTTACTAAACGCTCAGACTAGAAAGCAGAATTTCGCAAGGTGCTGTCGTGGAGAGCGCAACCTACTGCGGGGCGGTAGCCCCACGTCCACTTCCTGGCACGCGGCCCCTCACTCTACTGAGTGACCTTGAGCAAGTCGACCCCCACCCCCACCCCGGGCCCATTTTCTCAACTGCAAAATAAACTGCTGGCGACATGAAGTCCAAGGTCTCGGCTCTCTCCGGGAGGGCGCAGGGACAAGCCAGAAGGCCCTGATCGAGGGGTGCCTGCCCGGGCCTTCGCACCCCCACCCACGGCCCGGCCCGCTCCGCACCTCGCAGCGCCTGCCCGCCACGTTTCGCCTCTTCGTGCCCTGCCGGGCTCAGGTCGGCGTCGTACCAGCCGCTGAAGCGGTTCTCCAGGTTCCACGCGCTCTCGCCGTGCCGGATCAGCACCAGCTTGTAGGCGGCCATGGCGGCAGTTCCGAGTGCGATGCAGACTGGGATGCAGACTGGGGCTCGCCGAGATTCCGGAGTGGCAGCCCGGCCCGGGCCCCTAGACGCGCCTGCGCGGTCGCGCCCCGCCGCCAGGCTCTGGCACACTTGCTCGCCCTAAATCTTTCCACTCGCTGGGAACCACTGTCTCCGTCCGGCTGTGCGCATGCGTCCTGTGACGGCCGCCCCAGGGAAGGGGGCGGTGAACTGTGGTACGCCAGGGCGCATGCGGCCTCTGCCGCGGGCCCTGCGTCCGCCTCGGCGGTCACGGAGCGCACGTAAGCGCCTTGGGCGGTGGGGCTTTTGGGCGGTGCTAGGGCGTGCGTGCGGGCCGAAAGGTTCGAAAGCCACCCTGTTTTCCTACTTAGCTATCATTCATAAGCCTTTCGTGGTAATATCCCTTATCATTTGAATTGCTCTTAGCTCCACCACACAATTTGATTCACACACGAATATTCATGCTTTCATTGTGTTTGCTCCTTATTTTGGGCAGTTCGTGTAACCTCGCCCAGCCTCATCTGTAAACGGATATCATAAATACTTGGCACATGCCCATCTTAGATACATGAACGATGCTCGGTAAATAGTTGTATTGATGTCATTTCAGTGGGCAAATATAATCAAATAAGGAAACTGGCTCTGACTGCTGGTTCCAAAACCTTGCTCTTTAACGCTGAGCTGTTTATCCCACGTCTCCTAATCTCTCACAGCCTTTAGACCCCCTGGGTCTCCAACAGAGAAGCAGGTCCTACACCCCTTCAAATATTCCTGACAGAGGAGAGCCGCCACCTGTTCCTCCAACCAGTCATCAGTTTAAATATGTGCTTATGTGGACAGCGTGCTACCTGTGTCACAATGAAATTGTATATTTTGACAGAGATTCTAGAAAAGTTTTTAACACACACTTATGAAGCAACTGCTATATGCCAGTCAGTGTTATAAGCGTTTTGCAAACATTAACTCATTTACTCCTCATATGCTCATAATGACCTTACGAGGCAGGTTTTCCCATTACTGATGAAGAAACTGAGATGAGGTCTCTTGTCCAAGGTTACGGGAACCAGGATTCAAGCCTAGACTGGCTGTTTCCCCAATCCATGTATGCTCTTACCTGCTACTCTCTATGGCCTCCACATTTTAATCATTTGTTGACTTTGAAGAGTGGAAAGGATTTGAGAAACAGAAAGAGCACTTTGGGAACAACATGAACCAAAACACATAAGACTAGCTGTAGATAAATCATCATAATTGCTACTGTTTCCTTAGTGCGTCAAGTTAATGTATTATCTCAGCCCCTCTAGCAATTCATATAATGTAGAGCTTGTTATAGGTCCATTCCACAGATGAGAAAACTGAGACCCAGATTAATAATTTGTCCAAAGTCACAGCTCAGAAGTGGATGAGAAACCAGGATTCTAACCACAATGTTCCACTGCCTCTGTCCTCTGCAGTTGGGAGAAGATAGTATTCCGTGACTGGAAAGGTGACTGGGATGAATCCAGCACTAATAGCTGTACCCAGAGCTCACAAAAAGGCCAGGGCTCCAAAGCAAGAACTGTGCTGGAAGGACTCCATGTTCAAACTCCAGGCGTGGCCCAAATGGGAGTCCTTAAAAGACTTCCTCTTGGGAAGTTCTCCCTCTGGTCAGTCCTGCTGCTTGGCCCTCCCGACCCTGATGCCCAGGCCCTCCCAGGGAGAGCTTGACGTTGGCTATTCAGACTGTACTTTTCGTCTTCTGCCTTGGCTCTCATCCATATACCCAGTCTAACTCCTGCCATGTTCCTTTCTCCTCTCCCTGCTCTCTGCTTCTTTTTAAAATTCCTGTGCTTTTGTCTAGCTGGATCTCACATTTCTGCAATGAATAGAGAGTGTGAGAAGGGAGAGACCTGAGTTCAAATATATCTTGTTTCTGGTTAACTGTGGGACCTAAGATGGGTCACTCAACTTTGCATCCTCAGTTTCACCCTCTGTAAACTGGGACAATAATCATATTTATATCCATCTAAAGCACTGCTGTGAGAAATAAATGAGATGATGTGTGTGGGAAGCACTTAGCACTGTGCATAGCAAATAGTCATAAATAACAATAAATATATTATTAACATATTAATAAGAAACATTAGCAGTGTGATCAAGAAGGTAAAAAAGATTTAATGAAGGGCACCATTTCAAAGGATGTGAGCCCTGGTTGGTGTGGCTCAGTGAATTGAGTACCGTCCTGCGAACCACAGGTTCACCGGTTCGATTCCCAGTCAAGGCACATGCCTGGGTTGCTGGCTGGATCCCCAGTTAGGGGCATGCAAGGGGCAACAGATTAATGTATCTCTTGTGCATTGATGTTTCTCTCCTTCTCTTTCTCCCTCCCTTCTCCTCTAAAAATTAATTAATTTTTTTTAAAAAAGAGTGTGAATCTGGAGGTCCATGGACAGACTTCAATTCCAGCAGGCTGGAAGGGGATGGCTTGCCCAATGTGATTATAACTGGGATAATTAGGATGCTTTAGGCAGGAGGCCAAGGGCATCTGTGGTACCAATCTGGAAGGAGTTCAGGAAACCTATTTTATTTTTTTCACCAGCCCTCTCTGCCTCTTGAAGGAGTCTTATCATCTCCTTGGGATTCAGAGGAACTCCGATAATGTTATGAGCCTCACAGGATAACTACCTTGATCATTAGATTTTTGTAGAGGGAGTTTAAATGTATGCATCAGATCTACTCAACTAGAAACTCCTCGATTCCCTGGCTGGTGTGGCTCAGTGGATTGAGTGCTGGCCTGTGAATCAAAGGGTCACCAGTTCGATTCCCAGCCTAGGGCACATGCCTGGATTGTGGGCCAGGTCCCCAGTAGGGGGTGCGCAAGAGGCAACCACACATTGATGTTTCCCTCTCTTCTCTCTCCCTGTCCCTCTCTAAAAATAAATACATTGTTAAAAAAACAAGAAAAGGAAAAGAAACTCCCTGAGGATGGGCACATGCACTTAGCATGAATCCTTTCTCTCAGCAGACTCCCTCAGTATCCCTGACTGTCTGAATTGGAAGACACCTTGGAAATCCTAAACTTCAAACCCCCACCTCCTGGCATCCCCTGAGCCATTTCTCATGCAACAGATGAGGAAAGTGAGGTGAACCACTCAAAAGGTAAGGAAATAAGCAGAGAACCATGCTCATCAGTGAGAAGTCAGATGATTGACAGGGAAGGACCCCCAAGTTGGGGTTTACTGTGTCAGGAAGAGAGAGGCAGGAGCCCAGAGAGATATGGAGAGCGAGGGGGATGAAAAGGACCATTGTGAGAACTGTCAAGGCTTTGCAGCTGGAAACCAGGGTTCGTGGGCTTCCGTTCAGCATCTATCACAGCATCACAAATCTGGGGAGAAGCTTAGAGCCTACAAAGCCAAGGCGATTTCTCAAATGTTGGTAAGGATAAGGATAAACCAGTGTGTTTTCTCTGTTTTTTTGTGTTTTTTTTTTAATTTTAATCGTCTCTACTGGCAAGACACACAGACATTTGTCAGGGCCGATTCCTGGGCTGATTCCAGACACATTCACATATTCTGAGAACAAAGCAGATGCAAGGGGTTCTGATCACAGAGTCCTAACCAGGTCATTGCCCTTCCTCTCTGCCCTTCAGAGAGCAACTGTGGCTACTAAGTCCTCTCGCTGCATGGAGTGTGGGCTTGGGCACCTGTGCTCTCAGAGTCTTCTGCGCTGTCATGTCCTAAGCCAGAGGCACTCATCCACGGGGAACCCTCTTCTCTGCCATAGGCCTCCAGCCAGCCTCTAAACCCTTAGGGCAGACAGCTTCCCTTCTAGCTCAGTGCTTTACTTCCCCAGGCCTCAGGGAAATTACCGGGACTCTAACAACTTTCAAAGAGGCAGCTTATTGATTAAGCAGTGACAAAACTCAGACTAGGATAATCAGTGGTCACAACCCTGTTACCCCTCACTGTCCCTTAAAATAATAAAGGCCCCTTTGAGCCTTCCCTTCCCATTTATTTTTACCACAAAAGAGTATCTCCCTTTTCGAGTTCCAAACATTGAAAGACCTGATTTAGAATTGTAGTGAGGCAAACCAAATCTTCCACTGAGCGGAAGGAGGTACGGCTGCCTGCACACAGGACTCCCTGTCAAGACGTCACATGCCTTTACTTGTTGAGCATCTTGTAAACTCGTTGCCTGATGTTCAGATCGCCCAGGTGTCTGAGGAGGAGAGGATTTCTGCCTTGGAGAGGGAGCGAGCCCAGATGATGGTGGCTTAGGCCTCAAGACTCTGAGCTTCTAGAAGAGAAAGCAGTGCTTCAAGGAGGGAAAAAATGCTCCAACCCTCTCCAGTCACCATCTGAAGATAAAACACAGATGGAACTGCTACTACTGGAAAAGAAAGAGGAGAGTTCAGCTGCCAGCTTGAGGCTTCCTAGAACTCCCCTGACAACTCCCATCCCACCCACCCGGTTCAGACCTCAAAACCTAGCTTCGGACTAGAGTGCCTGGCCCAGCCATGGTAACGAGCCCTTCTCTCTGGATTAAGGAGCTCATTCAGTCTCTGAACAGCAACTGCTGGGGCACTCTGGGCCCTCGGCCCCAGGCCCTGCCTGTGATAATTGTGATGATAAAAATGCTCAACGCTGGGCAATACACGAACCCTTTTGATTCTTCTACTTTCCTTCACATAAAGCTGTTTTCCTAGTCTACTATTTTTTTGGATTAAATCCTAAGTACAAAACAGGTAGACACTTTGTTATTTTGGAATAATTTGTGTTATGTTTAGGGAATGGCTGGGAGATTAGTAGTGTGTTAATCCAAGGTCTCTGAGAAGCAGTTACCAAGACAGGATTTGTAGAAGTGTATCCTGGAAAATGCCTGAGACAGAAAATGGGGAGGGGATAAGACCAGGCTGGTAGAGTGGGTGTGGTACGAGTGCAGGGTGGAGGGAAGGAAGGTTGGGTGGGTGCAGCAAGGGGTGTCCAACATTATGTCACCACTGAGCCACACTGGAAGAAGAAGAATTGTGTTGGGCCACACATTAAATACATTGTGACACGTAATCGCAAAAAGAATCTCATAATGTTTTAAGCAAATTTATGATTTTGTGTTGGGTCGTATTCATAGCCCTCCTGGGCCGCGGGCTGGATACCCCTGCGTGCATTTTTGAGGGAAATTCAACCAGGCTGTTGGGGGAATCCTTGAGCCAAAATCACCCCTCAGAAAAGTCTCTGGTTTCCCACGACCAGGCCAACGTTTGTATCCTTGATGCAAGGCTACTAAATTTGGCTGGACAGCCCATAGGCATCATGACCTCTGTATAAATGTCATGAGGGGTTTCAGAGTGACCCAGCTGGGACCCTCGGTCAGTCAGCTGTATGAGATCCCAGCGGCATATTCTCATGGCTGCCACAAGTACATTCTATACATTTGTCAGAATGTTTGTAGGTCAGCACTTGGTGACTACTTCCTGAGGAAAGCTATAACGGTACCTGTCAGCCAACAGCAAGGTGACCAGCTTTCCAATATTCCTGTTAAGGATTTTGCCAGGGGGTAGGGCAGGGGTGTTGTTATATTTCTGACTGCAGTGGAGGAAAATGCCTGTCTCCAAGAGGTGACAACAGGAGCTGGCTCAGGGTTGTCCAGCCTAAGAAACATGGACGAGAAAGAACCACCATCAGAAACCCTCATGAGTTCCTCAAATGGTTAAACATGAGTTACTACATGATCTAGCAACTCCAGTCCTAGGCGTATACTCAAGAGAAATGAAACCATACGTCCACACAAAAACTCGTATACAAACGTTTATAGCAGCATTATTCACAATAATGCTGCTATAAAAGGTAGAAGCAACCCAAATGCTCATCCACTGAGGAATGGATAAACAAAATGTGCCGTCACCATACAATGGTATGTTATTCCGCCATAAACAAGAATAAAGTACTGATACACGCTACACAGACGAACCTTGAAAACATGCTCAGTAAAAGAAATCAGACATGGCTTGGCCAGGTAGTTCAGTTGGTTAGAGCATTATCTCGATAAGCCAAGGTTGTGCGTTCCATCCCCGGTCAGGGCACATGCAAGAGTCAACCAATGTATACATAACTAAGTGGAACAATTAATTGATGTTTCTCTCTCTCTCTCTCTCCCTCTCCAATCAATAAATTAAAAATTAAAGACAACAAAGACACAAAAGGAGACATATTGTATGATTCCATTTATAGGAAATGTCCAGAAGAGGTAAGTCTGTTGAGACGGAAAGTAGACTAGTGGTTGCACAGGGTTGGAGGGTTGAAGGGTGATAAATAAGAAATATTGGGTTTCTCTGTGACATGATGAAATGTGCTAAAATTGACTGTTGTGCCCTCACTGGTGTGGCTTATGGGTTGAGTATCATCCCACGAACCAAAAGGTCGCTGCTTCGATCCTCAGTCAGGGCATGTACCTGGGTTGTGGGCCAGGTCCCTGGTTGGGGGAGCGCGAGAGGCAACCAATCGATGTTTCTCTCCCTCTCTTCTCCCTTCCTTTCCCTTTCTCTAAAATTAAGTAAATATAATCTTTAAAAACTTTTAATAAATAAAGTAAAAGTGTGGTGATGGTTGCACATATCTGTGACTAAAAACCATCAAATTGCACTTTAGATGGGTGAAATGAATAGTATGTGAACTATATCTCAATAAAGCTTTTTTAAAAAGCTTTAAAAATTACTTACACACACACACACACGAACACAGTAAAACCACATGAGCCTGGCCCACCAAAAGCCATCACTCCGTGGCAGGGAAGCATGTGTGGACAGAGAGCTTTGAGGGATCTGAAATGGCTGCTGTGCTGCAGCCAAACAGCTGTCCGCTTTTAGTGCTAGCCGTGAAGCAGCTCCAAGTCTCCCCAGACGGTTCCCGGAGGGCTCCTCGGGGGTGTGGTTAGGCAAGCGCTCGTGGCTCTTGCTGAGCCAAGGCAGAGACACGAAGGAAGGATAGGGGCCTCCGCAGAGGCAGCGACAAAAACCGACTGTGGAGTCTGGCCCCCACACTCTGTCTGCTGGTGCCTCACATCAACTTCCCAGACAAGTGACTGCGAGTCTAGGCTCCTAGGTCATATTTCTGATTTGATAGCTGACCCTGGGCCGGGGCCCTCCCCTGCTATAAAACTAATTTCCCTGTTTCCTCTATTGGGAAACCCCCACGCCAGGATCTTGGGGAGAGATGACAGGAACTGGGCCTTATTACCACAGCCTGGACCAGGCAGGTGCCTCACCGCAGGCGGCCTCTAAATCCTTCTGGAGACTTATCCCCCTGAGCAAACATGGTCCACTGCTAAAGTAACAGTGGGAGGATGAATGATTTGAGCTAGCCAACAGCTGAGAGAGAAAAAAAGTTTTCATACCCAAGGAGACACTGCCTGTTGTCTGTTGCCATGGCAACAAGTAATTACCCACACGATTTCAACCATTTAATCAATGACAACTCATCTTGTAACTGAACAAGACAATTTGCCTCAATGGGCATGCTTGTGTATGTCAGCCAACAGCAACAGCCACACTGTGGTTTGTCAACCAGTCCCCAAGCTCCTCTCCTCTGAATGTGCCCATCGCTGACCTTCACACGTCCCAGGGCCTAGATCGCTTTCTTGCTCCACTCGAAGAGACTGCACCTGATAATCATTGCTCTGCCTCCTTAAGGAATAGATGCGGCTTTTTGTTTCACATATTGAGAGGTGGTCTCGTTCTTAGGCACACTCATATTCTGGAGCATTGCCTTTCTGGGAGCACCTTATCCTCACTTCTAGGGCTGCTGCTAGCCTCGATGGTGTCACTGGTGAGCTAGAAAAGGGCCAACCTTTCTTCTAGACAAGGCCCCGATGGGGACTGGATTTCATTTGAGGGGAGAGCAAAGGGCTGCAATGTACTAAACTAAAAGACTACACTTCCCAGCCCTTTCTTCAGCTAAATTCAGTTGAATGACTAATTTCTGGCCAGATGTAAGTGGAACTGGTTTAAAGGGAGAAGACCTGGCTGGGCTGTGAGGCTTGTGGTTCTTCCTCTCTTTCTTTTCACACAGTGCAGCCACCAGCCTGGATTGCGAATGTGGTGACTGAAGCTCCTGCAGCCCATCTTTGGAACATGAGGTGACACTGAGGAAGGAAAGTCACACAGCATGGAAAGTAAAGCAGGAAGGTAGAGGAAGCCAAGAATCCTGAAGACTCTGTGGAACCACCATGCCAGCCTGAACTTCCTATCTACCTCCTTATTTCCTGAATATGAAAGAATTAACCCTGTGTGTTTAATCCACTGTAGCCAGGCCTCTGCTACAGCAGCTGAACATGATTCCTTACCAATCAATAGAGAGGTCCTGACCAGAATGGGGGCAGGGTTGCAGTGGTAAGTGAAGAAAGGTTTAATTTTGGAGTAAGGATGAATTTTTGGGTACGAAGGCGCCAGGTTAGGGTGTTGGTCATGCTGTTTCTCTTCACCCACGCACACTTCTGCCAGTTATGGATACCTGTCAGGTGGGGAAAAGGGTGGACTACACCTTGGGGACAGTCTTGGCCTTTGAACAGGAGCTCATTTGCCATTCCTGATTTCAGTCTTTTTTGCCCTGGAAAGGAAACACGCTTCCTCTTCGGCACATCATGCCATGTGCTCGTTCCCTCAGACTTACTCTAAGACAGCCAGCTCTTTTGCTAAAAACTCTTCTTTGGCCAAATGGAACATTAATGCCCCAAAGCTGGGGGACTCTTGGTCCTTTGCGATAGTGATGTTCTGTGCATGGTGCTAAGCATTCTGTACGCACTATTTCATTTTAGCCTTGAAACAGCAGCCCCATATTTAGATGAGGAAACTGTGGTTCGGAAAGTTCAACCACCTAGGATGTGGTCCTCAGGGCAGGCTTGCCCAAGTCCAAAGCCTGGGCTTTCATGCAGCTCTAGAAGTCAGGGAAACCCTCTGGAGCAGCGGCAACTCCACCGCCATAGTCATGATGGACTGCCCAGGGTGATAAAGGCCTTCTTCCCCGCCCTCCTCTCCCCCGCCACAGCTTGGACACCCAGACCATCCACTTCCTCTTTGTTTGGGGCAAGAGGTTAGGCCTCAATTTCCCTTTCCTCCTGCCTAGTGTCATAACAGATTACAAACCCACTGACTTAAAAATGGCCTTCCTGCTCCCACTGGGCTCAGTGCTTTGGGTGCAGCACCCCTGTTCCCCACACACGAGCCTCACAGGTGGTTTTAAGAGCAGTTGCGACAGAAGGGGCTCCTGGGCTAAGAGTTTGATCTCCTGGCTTCTGCGCATCAACCGACTGCGTGACCTTCGGGGTGTCACTGGACCCCATTGTTTCCCCATCTGTGAAATGAAGACATTCACTCTGTTCTCCTCACTCAGATAATAGGTGGGAAGGTGTTTTGGACCTCAAGGAGAGTTTTTTTGAAAATAATAATTAGCTAACACTTATTGCCTGCTCGCTACGTGCCAGGTAGTATGCTAAGCACTGAACATGTGTTATCTTATTTAGTTCTCATAAACCCTGTGGATAGGCCCCTTATCTCCATTTTACAGATCAGGGAAACTGAGGCTCAGAGAGAGAGGTGACTTGCTTCAGGTCACACAGCAAGTGGTAGTCCATGGATTCCAATCCAGAGGGTATCACCACAGCACCCATCCTACAGATGCGAGTGGTGTTCATTAGCCATACGGAGAGTGGCTAATCATGGAGGTGGCTAATGCTTTCCAGGTGGAGGATGTTGCTGGAATTCAGGATTGGGGAGGCTGGTTCTTCACCAAGGCGAACCTTGTGGCGCAGGTTTGGGAGAGTCTGTGCTCAGGCCATCTGGATGCCTCTTGTTCCCTCACCACATGCCTCCTGGAGGAGGCTCTGAGCAATTATCTCAGGATGGAGGGCCCGCAGATGATCAGTGGCTCTCCACTGCCCATTCCAGGCTGGTGGTTCATCCAGAAACTCTATTCAGTTGTGATGCAGATTCATTTGGAGGCCAGCAGTTGTTTACTGCCTAGAGAAAGAATGGGAAGGCTATCATGACCATGGGCCCCTAAATCTCCTCAATTGGATTTACAAAATTCCAGCCTGCCTACCTGGCATTGCTGCGCCTTTGTGGGGTTTTACCTTAACTGTTCATAGAGCTCCCTCTGGTGGCAAAGATGCATCACTGCATCCTGCACAAGGCACCAGTAACATTTTTGGAATCGTGCATGTTTTGACACATACGCTCTCATATTGAATCTTTAGAGTAGCCCAGTGGGGTCAGTGTTATTATCAACACTTTTGAGAATGTGTAATGGAGACTCGGAGATGTTAAACCCTTTCTCAGTGTCCTGCAGTAAAGTACAAATTTGAACCCAATACTTTGAGCATCTCTCCTCATATCTAGACCTCTGGTCATGAATACCATCTTGCTTACAGGAGTTTCCAAACTCCGCTTCCTCTTCCTCTACAGGCCACCAGTTCCCTTTTTCAGCCTTACTGCCCAGGCCTCAATCTGTGTCCCAGGAGTGGGGCCCGACCAGAAGGTGGAGGCGTTGACTCCTTTGGCCGGAGGTGCCGGGTTCTGTGTCAGGGCAGGGATCTGTCTTCTCTGCAGTGACATTTTCTCACATTAACCATCTTGATGCTCTCTCTGCTCTGCATGCAAGGACCACTATTATTTTCAGTAAGCCATAAAGTGCACAAATTATGAGCACAGGGCTCAATGAATTATCACACTGTGACTACATCCCTGTAAATTCCCTTCTGATAAATAAAAAATTATAGCATTACCTCAGCCCTTGTGCCTACTCTCAGTATTGCCACCATGGTAACTGCTGGCTTGACTTCTAATACTGTAGATTAGTTATGCCTGGTTTTGAACTTCATCTAAGTAGAAGCATGCAGTATATACTTCTTTGGGTTTGGTGTTCAACTTAGATCACACCCACTGTGGTGTTAGCAGTCATTTGCTGGCCCTCATTGCTGTGTATGGCTGAATACTGGAATATTCCATTTTACTCATATGCAAAATTTATTTATCCATTCTACTGTTGATGGAAATTTGGATCATTTCTAATATTTGGCTATCAGAAACATCATCATATATGTCTTTTATGCTATATACAAGTATACATCTCTGTTGAGTAATTCACCCAGGAGTGAATTGCTGGATTATGGAGTATAATTCGCATTTTCAGTTTTTAAAAAAATTAAATTTATTTATTTATTTTTAGAGAGAGGGGGAAGGGAAGGAGAAAGAGAGGGAGAGATACATCAATGTGTGGGTGCCCCTTGCACACCCCCTACTGGGGTTCTGGCCGGCAACACAGGCATGTGCCTGGACTGGGAATCGTCTTACGGCACACCAGTTAAAAATTGTTGATTTTGAAGATTGACTTTCGAAGTGTCTTATTATTGGGAGCTTAAAATAAAAATTGCAAAATGAATGTTTAACGCCTAACCAGTCCAAAGCCACCAAGATGAAGCCTTAGTCTGACAAAATCAGATTTATTGAAGCATGGGAGAGAATTTCTCACGAAGAGTGGAGGGAAGCTCTTTGGTAAGGTTTGGGTTCTGGCTACAGGATTTTGGGGAGGGTTGCAGGGGATTGGAAATGAGTTCTGGATCGGTTGCTGGTTCCGAAGTGGAACTGGGAGATTAACAAGAATGGATTAAGTGCTGTTCATCAGGCATGGATAGTTTAGAAACTGGGTATCCTCAGTAATGAATGAAAATAGCTAAGCAGGTTTAGAGCATCACTCGTTTTTTTTTCTTTTCAGGCCAAACTGATTTTTACTTTCAGGTTTGGCTAGGTTTTGACTCTTTCAAATAAATTTGTTTCTATGCTTAACTTTTGAAATTTGATTTTAAAAAATAATATAAGTGTAGGCTTATTTTTTTAACCTGCAAAGGAATTCCAATTTTATATGGCTCACTCCTGTGGCCAAGAACCACAGTCCTGTTACAGAATCCCAGCTTATGCAGTTCTGAAATAGGTGGTGAGGGCCAACTGCCCGCTGCCAAGAAGCGTGACTCCCAATGCCAGAGTTTAGTGAAAAGGAAAGGAACTGTTTATTTAAAAGTTATACAGGTTTGGAATAATGGCAGAATTCTGCCGTTAAGTCCCACTCCCTTTAAAACACTCACGAATTCGCTCTCTTGCCTCTTTCCCAAATCAGGCCAGTTTCAGAATATGCCAGCCAGAGGTAGTCTTTCAGGGAAAACATAAACAACCAACCAACCAACCAGAAGTCCGCGGCTTAACATTCCCTTTGCCTCAGTTCAGCATTCCCTGATTCTCCCAGTAATCCCTGCTTGGCTAGGCTGGTTCCGCAATTCCCAGTATCAACAACATCATCATCATCATCATCATCATCATCATCATGGGTGCTCCGGCCCCCGCCTCCCTCCCCCACAGTGTTCTCCAGCTCCGTGTTCTCCAGCTCTTAATCCAAAATGCACCCTTTCAGCCTGGATGGCCAAGAGAGCCAATAGCTGTCTGCCGGGTCTTAGTTTAAAGCCTCACCCTGAACCTCCTTTGTGTGGCGGAGCCTCCTGACTCTCAGGGGGCTTCCTGCTTCTGGCAGGCACGGTAAGCTTTCCCATTCCCCAGGCCAGGTTTGTGGGGCACTTCTGCGTGTTGCTGTTTCTTTTTTTGGGGGGGGGTGACTTCTAGCTCAACAACCAGGTGCAGCCCTGGACTAGGAGCCGAGGGCCTCGAGCAACACATCTTCCTCCCGAGCAACAGCTCTCCAGGAGCCCCTCAGGAACCGGATGTTGACTCTTTTGCCACGGTAACGGACGCAAGTCCGGACGTGGCGTCAGAGGAAGGGGAAGTGAAGTGGCCTGCGAACCCATGTGGGCTCTGCGCGTGTCTCTGCGTCTCTGGCAGCCGGTCCTTTAAGCTTAGTCGGCATGGGTCGCTCCGGCAAATTGCCCTCCGGTGTCTCCGCCAAGTTGAAGCGCTGGAAGAAAGGCCATAGCAGCGACAGCAACCCCGCCATCTGCCGCCACCGCCAGGCCGCCCGCAGCTGCTTCTTCAGCCGGCCCTCAGGTAGTAGTAGGTCGAGATGCGGGCACGGCCCGTGGCGGGGTTCCGGGCGGGCCTGGGTCTGAATGGGCCTGGGCCTCTCTGGCCCTGGCATTGGACCTTCCGTATCTTAGACTGTCTTCCGATCTGGAGCCTGCCGTAAAGGTCCGCTCGCCCCGTTTCACAGATGCGGAAACCGAGTGCACAGTAGGGAAATGACTTGCCTGGGGGTATCAGAGCTGGGACTCTTGGCTGTACTTAACCTGGCGGCTCTTTTCACAGCGCCTTTACCTTCACTTATTTTCCACGCCCCCTGAGTGCGGCCCCCAGAGAACTGCCCCTGGCGTTTATGCCATCAGGACAGGGAAGCAGAAACTTTTACTTGGAGGATCCCCTTTCTGGGTTTTCTAAGTTCTAGGCGTACAGTGGACTGATGAAGAAGACGGCGTTCAGAATTAAGCTTCTTGGGTTGGGGGGCCTGGACTCCACCGGTTCCTTTGGGAGAGGTAGTTCTATTTCTCTTGGCCAGAGCGGTAGAAGTGAGGGTCTTACCGTGTGCCTCCGGTTTTCAGGAAAGAGCGACCTAACAGTTGATGCGCTGAAGCTGCATAATGAGCTGCAGTCAGGATCCCTCCGCCTGGGCCAAAGTGAAGCCCGGGAGGCGGCCATGGAAGAAGAGGAGGTGCCGGCTCTCACGGAGAAGTCCTCGGCCACCTTCCTAAGCGGCCTCTCCGACTGCACTAATGTCACCTTCAGCAAAGTGCAGCGCTTCTGGGAGTCTAACTCGGCTGCCCACAAGGAGGTATTAGGGAGGGTCAAGAGGGCGTGGGATAGTGAAGAGGGGACAGACTCATGGTTTTTATGTTCTTGCTGCCCGGTGACAGCAGCTGGTATTTCTGGATGATGGGTCACCTCTCCTACTCTTTGTGTCCCCTGCTTATTACTTCTCCTAGGGCAGGTTCCCTTTCTGCTTTTTCTCATAGCATCTCTCCTACTCAAGCGTAAAGTCCTTCATAGTAGAAATATTTTCCAAACATTTTTCCCTTCAACCGTACCTAATCTTAATATTTTATTTTACCCAATATATCCAAAATAGAATTTCACTATATAATCAATATAAAAATAACGAGAGGTTTTACATTATTTTTATCATACTAACACTTCAAAACCTAGTGTATATTTTACCCTTAATATCTCCATTTGAATGCTTTATCTTTATATGAAATACTTGATTTGTATTTAGAGTTCATAAAACTTATAGTTGCAGAAGTAGACTCATATACCCAAGTTGTTCTAAATCTATGTTTTCCAATAGCTGGATCAGATATTTGCTTTTACATTTAATTGATTAAAATTTTAAAATTAAAGATTCAGTTCCTCTGTCACACTAGCCACATTTCAGATGCACAATAACATGTTGTCAAACAAATTACTGTTCTAGACTTTTTTGTATTTTTATCTACATTTTATGTAGATTTATTGAAGCATGATTATATTTTATATAGCACTGTTCTGCAACTTTTCCCTCCACTGAACAGCATTTCTATGTTAATATATATATAGTTATTCCTTATTTTTTAAAATAGTTACATACTATTTGAGTCCATTATTATTTAATAAGTAATATTAAAAGCCCTGTTGGTAGCCGCTTGGTTGTTCCAATTTGTTGCTGCGGTGAACACACTTGTACATAAATACTTGCACATTTGTGCGGGTATTTCTATAAGAGGTAACATCCTAGGCATGGAATTTCAGCAAACGTGTTCTGAGCTTCCTATGCCCTTGGCCCTGTGGCGTGTACCCCCAGCTCTGAATGCTGCTCATCTTGTCAGTCTCTGGGCTAGCAGAAGATTAATTTGTGAAGGAGCAAAGAAAAAAAGCTACTGTTGGGTGGGGTTAGATTTAAAATTGATGTCAGACGTGCCTTCTCCTTCATGCGCAGATATGTGCTGTCCTGGCTGCTGTCACAGAAGTGATTCGCTCCCAGGGAGGGAAGGAGACTGAGACTGAGTACTTTGCAGCGCTGGTGAGTGGTTGTGACTTGGTGGGGGTGGGTGTTCAGGGCAGCAGGTTACGCAGGCTACAGAGAAGACGGTGCTCCCTAGCACATGGGGAGTGGATGACTACCTTGAACACATGGAAGTACTTCAGTCATTCTTCAGTGGCGTGGTAAGACAGGTCGTATTTGCTGCATTATTCGTGTAGAAGAAAAATCCTCTACTCTGGCCCTGGCTGGTGTGGCTCAGTGGGTTGAGCACTGGCTTGTGAACCAAAAGGTCACTGGTTCGATTCCTGGTCAGGGCATATGCCTGGGTGGTGGACCAGGTCCCCAGTTGGGGGCCTGAGAGAGGCAGCCGATCAGTGTTTCTCTCGCACATGTTTCTCTCCCTTTATTTCTCCCTCCCTTCCCCTCTCTCTAAAAAATAAATACAGTCTTTTTTAAAAATCCACTACTCTGGATTTAATCCCCTTGATCTGTGAAGGTGACTAAGGCTTCATAGATCAAAATGTGGTCTGGGGTCCCCCAGACCCTTCTGGGGAGTTGACCAGGTCAAAATTATTTCTGAAATAATAGTAGAATATCATTTATCTCTTTCACTGTCACTCTGTCATGAGTGTACCATGGAGTTTTCCAGAGTTTTGTGATGTCTGATATTATTTTGACAGCTAATGGAATTGTGCTTGTGTATTCTCGCATTTTAAAATTTCTCAGTTTTAATTTTCTTATGGTAAATATCAATAGGCATAACCTACATGAACAAAACCTCTTTGGGGAATCCTCAATAATTTTTAAGAGTGTGAAAGTTTCAGAACCACTATTCTAGAATGGGGTTAGCAAATGACTGCCTAAAGGCATACTCTCACCCATGGCCTGTTTTTATGTAGCCTGTGAACTCAGAGTGGTTTTTATATATTTTTAAAAATATTATTTTTATTTATTTATTTATTTATTTTTAGAAAAAGAGAGGGAGAAAGAGAGGGGGAGAAACATCAGTGTGTGGTTGCCTGTCGCACATCACCCAGGTGTGTGCCCTGACTGGGAATCGAACCAGCGACCCTTTGGTTCACAGGCCAGCGCTCAATCCACTGAACCACACCAACCAGGGCAGTTTTTATATTTTTAAAGGATTGTTAAAACTTGCAAAGGAGAATATGTAACAGACATCATAGATAGCCTTCAAAGCCTAAAATATTTTATTATCTAGCCCTTTATAGAGAGCTTCCCAGCCTTTGCTCTAGAATAGTGAGCTAAATTATACAGCAATACAGGGTTTTTATCACTTGCCAGGCAATATTCTAATTGTTTCATGTATATTAATTCAATTAAATCTCACAACAACTTACAGGTAAGTACTATTCTCCCCATTTTACAAATGAGGAAACTGAGTCGCAGAAAGATTAAGTTACTAGCCCAAAGACAAACAGTGGCAATGCTGGGATTTGAACCTTTGACACCTTCCTGGTTATAATCATTCTGCTGGGCACATGGTGCCCCCCAGCACCCAGTTTGCTCAGCACGGCACATTTCCTGTTCACACCCTGTGATTTGGCCCTCAGATGACGACAATGGAAGCAGTGGAGTCCCCGGAGTCTCTGGCTGCTGTGGCTTACCTCCTGAACCTTGTCCTGAAGCGGTGAGTCCCAAGGCTCTTTGTGGAGAGGGGAAGGGAGTGTGGATGGGAGCAACAGGATCAGGGAATTGTTGAAAGAACAAAAAGGCACTGGATTATCAGGTGGCATTCTGCTTTAGGATGGGGGGCACCGTGGTTTGGCAAGTTGTAGAGAGAGTGTGAGGGCTGGTGCCTGGGAAGGGGGCAGCCTTGGCGCAGTACGTGGGGCAGGTGAGTTGGGGTGGAATGTTGATGCCAGGCTGTCTGGGGACCTTCACGGGTAAGGCAGGCAGAGGACTGACGTGAGTTTATAAGGACCTATCTAGTGCGTAGTGCAGGGAATGGGTAGTGGAGAGGGCGAGGGAGGCAGGGAGCTCGGGTGCCAGGAAGGGTGAGTCCTTGTCCTGGCTCTTGCTAGCTTGCTGAGTTGAGAGGCTAGCGCTGCCTCCTCTGCCCCGCTTCCCCCTTCAGATCAGGGCTGGGGCTGCACCAGCTGCTCTTGGAGGCCCCCGGGGTTCTGACTTTCTCTGTTCTCTCCCCGCAGCGTGCCCAGCCCTGTGCTCATTAAGAAATTCTCTGATACATCCAAAGCCTTCATGGATATCATGTCAGCCCAGGCCAGCAGTGGCTCCACCTCTGGCCTCCGATGGGTTAGTAGTTGGTTCTCAGTTTCTCCTCTGTGGCCTCTCAGAGGGACCCCTTTGGGATTTTCTGGAATCAGTGAGAAGCTGGGCTTTTTCTCCACCTGGCTGAAGAGGGTGGAACTGAGAGACTCCAACTCTCCTCTTCAAGGTTCTCTCGTGCATGGCCACCCTTCTGCGGAAGCAGGACCTGGAAGCCTGGGGCTACCCTGTGACCCTGCAGGTGTACCACGGGCTGCTGAGCTTCACCGTGCATGCCAAGCCCAAGGTGAGGCTGCTGGGCCCCGGAATCTGGGAATGGATCAGCCACTCTAGGAGGCAGGGCGGGGCTGGGTGGGCCACTCTGGGTAGGGTGGGGAACTTGCTTGGAGTCCTGGGCTCTTGCCCCGAAGTTCTGTTTCTTCCTTCTGAGACCCTGTCTGCTTAGTTCCAGAAGGCAAGGGGCAGCTCCCCTGGCAGGAGAGTTGTTCCCTGTCAGGCCCTCTGAGTCTCTGCCGCCTCACTGGGTAGTAACATGCTGGCTACAGTGGCAGGAGGGTAGGGGGAGGCCGGATGGGGTTTTGGAGTCACACAGGCCTAGGTTGGATACTGGACTCATAGCTTATGCTCTGATGTTTGACAACTTACTCTCCGAGCCTTGGTTCCCCAACTATAAAAGGGGGATAGTAATACCAAGCTTGCTGTGAGGGTATAGGGAGACTCGAGTGTTCCTCACAGGCCTGGTGCAGTTCCTGCTCCTGGCAGGTGCTCAGCAGGTGGTGGTTGGCTGTAATTTTCTCCTGAAATTTAGGGCAGGGGGTCTGTAACAGCAATAACAATCACAGTCATTACTCACTGTGTTGAGCACTGTTATCCCGGGCGGCTCATGCCTTTCCCTGGGTGTCCACGTGGTCTTGTCCTCGCTTTCTTCAGGTCTCTACTGAAACGTCACTTTACTGGAGTGACACTTCACTGACTATCGTATGAAAAAATAACAGCCTGCTCTATGGTTTGCAAAGTACTCTTACCCTCTGGTGGACAGTTGTTTCTAGAACATGAGTTTGTCCTGTTCACTGCCACAGTGCTGGCTAGGTGGACACTCGCTGTTGCTGATGATTGGGTGAATGGATCCCCGTTGTAAAGGCGAGGACACTTAAGCTCAGGGATGAAGCTTAGGACCATTTCATGAGTTAGAAGGACAACGGGAATTAGAGCTGGGGTTTGTCTCACACCATAGTTCAGGCATATACACTCGAAGCTTAGTGTATAGCAGCGGACATGTGGGAGGTGTATGGTCACCGCTTGGTGGGTGATTGTGCTGACCACCCAAGTTGCTGGTTGAATGCTGACCCGGCCTTGACCCCCTTTCTTTGCCACTCAGATCCGGAAGGCTGCCCAGCATGGAGTGTGCTCGGTCATCAAGGGTAGTGAATTCATGTTTGGTGAGAAGGCTCCTGCCCATCACCCTGCTGCCATTTCCACAGCCAAGTTCTGCATCCAGGAGATTGAGAAGTCCGGAGGTGGGAGCCAGGCTGGGGGCGGGGGCTGGTGGGGGAAGACAGGGCCCACTGTGGAGAGTGGGCTGGAGTCTTCACTCCCCTTTGTCTGCCAGGCTCCAAGGAGGCCACCACCACGCTGCACATGCTGACACTGCTGAAGGACCTGATGCCCTGCTTCCCGGAAGGCCTGGTGAAGAGCTGCAGTGAGACTCTCCTCAGGGTCATGACCTTGAGCCATGTGGTGAGCTCAGGCTCAGAGCCAGCAGGCAGGGGCACGCTGA
Organism: Mormoops blainvillei; assembly: GCA_004026545.1. Taxonomy (NCBI): domain Eukaryota; kingdom Metazoa; phylum Chordata; class Mammalia; order Chiroptera; family Mormoopidae; genus Mormoops; species Mormoops blainvillei. The sequence goes on along the minus strand of PVJD01001554.1, from coordinate 229,105 downwards.
GCGTGGTGGGGGTATAGCTGCAGACCCCAGGCCCATGGTGCTGGCTCTTGGGGAACTCCCTGGTGAGGCCCCAGTAGGTCCTGAGTGCCTCCCTGCCCTGACCCTGCTCTTAGCTACAGCCAAGGACGCCATCTCATCCCGGGCGTCAGTCAGGCTGGGCCATCATGCAGACTCTGGTCCAGCTGGGAGCGGCCCTCTCAGAGAACAGTGCAGAGCGAGGGTAGAACCATGGTAGGGCTGGTAGAGCGCCAGGCCTCTCCCTGGCTCGGGCTCTACTCCAGCCACAGTCACAGTTATTTCTCTTTTTTCTTTCCTAACTTATTTACATCTGTGTGGTGATTTTACAGATACATAAAAGTGAAAAGTGATCCCCTACATTTCTGCCACCCTAGCTCAATTCTGTTACTCTTTTTGTATTTTCTTATGGTGGTTTTTTTTTCCATTTTTTAAAATTTAATTTATCATTGTGATATCAGTTAATAAAATTATATGGGCTTCAGGTGTACAGTTCTGTCATACATCTTACATACGTTGTATTGTGTGTTAGCCACCCCAAGTTTGTAGTGTTTGTTCATACACATTTTAAAGTATTTATAAAAATAGCACGATCCTTGTTTAAAAGGAAAAAACCATTCAGAAATATATAAAGTAAAAAATACAAGTCTTTTATTTCTTTCCAAGCCTCATTTCCTAAGATAAATGTTACAACAACTTGCTGTGTATCTACCTTTTAGACATTTCCTCCTTGGATAAACCAACATGCATGAAAACATGAAGTATAGTTGTAATTATGCGAGCCATTTATAGTGCTGTTTTATCTTTTAGCCCTTTTTGTTGAAAATATTTCATGTTTCTTGATTGTCTTTGTTTAAATCATTAAAAACTTTTTACTGGCTGCCACAGTTTATTAAAATGACAGAGCCCTGAGTGTCCAGGTGTGGGGAGCATGCCTGAGTTTCAGGGGGCCTGGGTCGTTCCCCCAGCCCACTGGCGAGTGGAAGGTTGAGGAGCCCAGAGCTTTGCGGGCTGCGCACTAAGTCTGTGTGTTCTCTGCAGCTGGTGACAGCCTGTGCCATGCAGGCCTTTCACAGCCTCTTCCATGCCAAGCCTGGCCCTGGTACCCTGCCTGCGGAGCTCAATGCCCAGATCATCACGGTGAGGCCTGGTGCAGTGGAGGGGCATGACTCCGTTGGGATGAGGTGGGGTGGTCCTGCTACTTGTCTGCAGCGTGAGGTCGAATGGGCTGGGCTGCCCCACTACAGGAGACTGGTAGACAGGCGGGAGACTGGCCACCAAAGCCACATTAGCATCCACTGGAGCTGGAGGAGCTGAGTCTTGACAGGAGGTTTCAGCGTGGTCTCATGGTATTTTGAGCAGGGGTTCTCAGCCTTAGGGATATGTGAAGGGACCTGGGGAAAGGTGCAGAAACTGCCCAAAATTGTTTGTAAAATGTGTGAATGCCTTCACACATTTGTTGTAAAATGTTTTTTGGAGAACAGCCCTGTAGCTTTTGTCAGGTTTGCAATGGGTTGTGTCACCCGTACACTCAACTGCTGCTAGAGACTTTCCTTCCCTAGAAGCAGAACTAGAGGGGATTCATGTTGCTGGGAAGGGGACTGTGAATTCTAGGACTTCTTGTGTAGACCTGTTATTGGGACATCTGCTGCCTAGGAATGGTAGGGGTCCTTGTCATTGGACTGCTGCTGAACACACTTGCTCAGACACCTGCTCATTTCTTGTCTCTTCTCTAGGCCTTGTATGACTATGTTCCCAGTGAGAGTGACTTACAGCCCCTGCTGGCCTGGCTTAAGGTCATGGAGAAAGCACACATCAACCTGGCCAGGTAAGGTGAGGTGGAAGAGCGTCCCAGGGCTTCCAGGCAGGCTGCCTGCCCTGCGATGCAGACGGAAAGGATGTGCTCCGGAGGCTGGAGAGGGGTTCAGCTCTCTGGGGATGGCAGCAGCTCCACGCTGGGTACTGCACACCACCTCCTGTTTTTATGAGGCATGGAGCTGGGTAGCATAGCCTGTGATAGTCGGGGCTGATGCCTTTCCTCCCAGAGCGTTGACCAGCTAGCTTCAAGGATGGGCCAAGAGTACTGCCCCCCTCAGGTGGGGCCCAGGTGTTGTCCCGATCCTGTCACCCTGTCTGTCATCCTGTGCAGTTGGTTTCCTTCTCAGAGGATATCATCACTTTCTACAGCTCTACCCCACCCCTGACCTGGTTTAATGGTCCCCTCCCCTGGGATCATCCTGCAAACCCAGTTTCTGCTTTGTGTCCCTGTCATAACACTCACAGTTGAACTTGACCATTTATTAGCAGTAGCCTCTTGATGATTCCCCTTTTCTCCAGTAAGGCTGAGAAGAAATTGGTGTGTCAGTTGGCAACTTGGATTTTGCCTGGAGGGACGGTCTCTAGGGCCCCCGAGGCTCTACCCTAGTGTGTCTGTCCTGCCCTCCACTGAAGGGTTCCCGTTGGCCTGCTCTTCTGCAGGCACTCTGCTGGGTTCTGTGCTTCCAAGTGTCACCACGATCACACCACCCCATGAGGAAGGTCTTATCCCATTTCATAAACCAGAAACGGAAGCACTGCGAGCCAGCTAGTCGTGAGGCTGTTAACGGCACAGCCAAGTCTGCCAGGCCAAAGCACCTGTCACCTGGAGGTGCTGGAAAATGGCAAAATAGCCTTGTCCTCCACTTCTTAGGACTTAGCCTATGGAAGGACTCCAAAGTTGTGTCAGGTATATGTCCCAGATGTTGTTGTAGCACCATAGGTAATGGCAGAAAACCCAGACACAACCCAACTGTGCTCTAGAAGGGGACTGGTTAAATACAAACGGTGAAATTCTAGGCAGGCATTAGATAATTGAAGTAAACGTGTGTGTGCTGATGTGGAAAGACCTCAAGGATGTACTGAGAAAAAGCAAGGTGCTGAACAGCATGGGCGCTGTGATTATTTGTACAGTCTGGTGCCAGATTACCAGAGTGTGAATCCTTATCCCGCCCTCCGTTAGCTGGGTGGCCTTGGGCAAGTTACTTGACTTCTCTGTGCCTCAGTTACATCATCTATGAAATGGAAATTATAATAAGACTTTATCCCAGTTTTTTACAAGGTTTGGATTTTTTTGTTTGTTCTGGAGGGGTGTTTTTTATTTTTTGCAAGGCTTAAATTAATTAATGCATGTTACATCAGTATTACAAATGTGATAAATGTTACATAAATGTTAGCAGTTATTATTTTGTGTATATGTATAAAAACTCCTGGAAGAACACTTGAGAAACTTAACCTTGATTTTCCCCTGGAAAGTGCATCTGAGGGTCAGTTGGGAGAAAGGTGTGGTAAGGAAGACTTATTTTATACTCTGAGGACCTGTTCAAGTTTGGTTTTGTTTGTTTGTTTGTTTGTTTGTTTTTACCATCTGTAGCTATTTGAATGATAGCGCTTTTTAAAATTGCCCACAAGAAGGGCCCTATGGAACTCCTCAGATCAGTAACTACTGTTGGACCTGGGCCACCTAGGTCCCCCAGGCCCAGGGCCAGGCATGCCCCACAGAAGCCTTTTGTCTTAACAGGCTACAGCGGGACCTGGGCCTGGGCCATCTCCCTCGCTTTTTTGGAACTGCGATGACCTGCCTCCTCTCCCCCCACTCGCAGGTGGTGACAGCTGCCACCCAGAGCCTCCAGGTACCATAGCCCCCTCCCTGAGCCCCAGCTTTAGCAGAGGGAGCAGAGAGCACAAGAGGTCCTGCTGACTGCCTGTCTCTCCCAGAGCTCGCCCCAAACCGCCAGCTGCATCCTGGGAGGAGGTTCTTGTGGTGGGATAGGATTCCTGAAAGCTTCAGGAAGCAGGCACCCAGGTGGGCCAACTAGCACTGGAGGGCTGCCTTGGGTCCAGACAGCTGTGGCCTCTTTTTGCAGGAGGTCCTGAAGGAATGTGTCGCTCCCCACATAGCTGACATTGGCTCTGTGACCTCCTCAGCCTCAGGCCCTGCCCAGTGTGTTGCCAAGATGTTCAGGTGAGAACATAACATTGGAGATAAGACGGCATAAGGTATACCTTATAGAAACTTCCTTATAATGAGAAGTCTCTGACTGTCACTTACACTGGGCCATGTGCACAGTACCAGAGCAGCTGTTGTTGATTTGAGCTCTGACCACATTCCAGGGGCCATAGTGTGGTGCTTACGAGTGTGGACTCTCAGGCCAGTCATCTGGGGCACGTTCCTCCACCTCTCAGTACCTCAGGGTCATCGTCAGTTAAAGGGCACTAACGCAGGTGAGGATTAAGTGAGGTAATGTGTGTAAAGTGCTCAGAACAGTACCTGGTACATAGTTAGGTGCTTAATAAATAGAAACTAATAATAATCCTGGTTCTAGGAGGTAGGTACTGACTCCATTTTACAGATGTACAAGCTGAGGTCACTCAACTAATCTGTGGCAGCCTGACCTCAGAGTCCACTCTTAATCACGTGCTAACCTGCTCTCCATACCTCCGAGAGGAGCTCTTCACAGATGGGGCCACTGACCGCCATCACCATGCCAGTGTGCAGTGAGGCGCCTTCGAGCTCTAAGCACATGGCCTAGTCCCAAGAAAGGTGCTAGGATCCCTGTTGTCTCTTCTGGGTCTCTGCTCGGCTCCAAGGTGTGGTGCTCTGAGTACTGCACCTCTTGAGGAAGTGGGCTCATTTCCTGTGGACACTTCTGGAATGAAGTTTCAGGAAAACAGGAATAGAGCTGCACCACCCCTAGCCCATCCCTTTCCCCACACTGAACCCTATTCGCCATTCTTGCCTAAAATCTCCAGGGGGCTAGATTTTGAGAGATGGGGCTAGATTAGGGGAGATGGAGAGATGGCAGAGATGGCGTGGACGGGGCTGGCGCCTGGGCCAGCCGTCCCTAGTGCAGCTTCCCCATTCTGCCTAGACCACCTGTTCTTACCCTGCCATCCCCCATTGAGTCAGGCCAAGAAAGTATGGGACAGTGACAAAGCAGATAACCCTGGCAGGTTATTTCATATCTCTGAGCCTGTTTCACTGAAGAAGTGTGAGGGTTACATGTTAAACTCAGCATAGGGAGCCCCGTGGGCACTCTGTAATGCTAGTTCACCCCTTGACCTTTCCTGGGGGTCTTAATGGCCAGCTGGTGGTCTATAGCTCATGGTTGCAGCATTGACTTCCTGGCTGGGGCCCGGGGGTCATGGCTATGGCCCTGACTGCCTGCTCCCTTGGCAGGGCAGTGGAGGAGGGCCTGACGTACAAATTCCATGCGGCCTGGAGCTCCGTGTTACAGCTTCTGTATGTCTTCTTCGAGACGTGTGGGAGGCAGGCCCATCCTGTGATGAAGAAGGTGAGCTGGGGGACCACTGGGCCAGGGCAGGAAGTGGCACTTAGACTTTTGGACTTTGGGCTCGTAGAAGGAACCTGTGTTTCTGTTACCTCTGCACTTCAACTCTGCCTACTGCTGCAGTACTCATGGCAGGTGCTCAGCACTGTGTCCCTCAGAGGGTAAGTGAGCCATCGTGGGAGAGCAAGAAGAGGAGCAGGAGCCCCTCGTCTGCTCTCTAGTGTTGGCTGGAGATGATGGCTTTGAATAGGGAACCAGTGTGATTCTCTCACTCCTGTCTGCGTCTTTTAATGTGTAATTCTCTAAATTTTCTGTAATGAATGAGTACAGTGTTTTAAGCAGCCTTAGGTGTCAGGGAGGTGACTGCAGTCCAGAGTAAACCATCTAAGGATCAGGGATCAGCCTAGGGAGAGGGTGGGACTTGAGGACAGACCCCTGATGCCTCATCAGTAGGCCTTGTGGTACCTTCCTCACTGACCCCCGCTCCATTCATCTGGGATGGCAGGCTCCCTCGGGGGACCAGGCCTGGGCTCTAATAGGTGAGGTTGGCAGACTTGGCTTTCTCCAAGAGATGCATGAGGGGTGAAGCTCTCGGGGGGCTCTGGGGGCTGTGCTCAACCAGAGGGTGCAGCTCTGTCTGTAGGGACAGTCACTCTTCAGTGTCTGTTCATTTGCTATTTGTTGCACACTGGTCTGCCTTTGCTGGACTTTTGATTTCCAAGATAAACTAGAAATCTCCTGTTGTGTGTAAAATCTCCTGATTTTTATGTTGCTAACAAATACAGATTTTTTTTATTTTTTTAAATCCTAGAGCATTGGGGAAGGGTGAAACACATCAGTGTGTTACATTTGGTTACTGTCTCATAACATCTGACCCAGAGCTTAACCTGTGCTCACGCTCCTGACCTCATCGTCTTGGAGACTTTGGCTCAGACTCAGCTGTGGGTGCTGACCCTGGGAGCACATCTTCACGTATAATCTCTCATCTTTTTGCTCCAGTGTCTCCAGTCCCTGTGTGACCTGCGCCTCTCCCCACATTTCCCCCACACGGCAGCTCTGGATAAGGCAGTGGGGGCTGCGGTGGCCAGCATGGGACCTGAGGTGGTGTTACAGGCTGTGCCTCTGGAAATTGATGGCTCTGAGTAAGTGCGACCCTCACTGGCTTCTGTACGAGCCCCAGAAGGGTCAGGTGGCTTGTTCTCCCCCAGGAGAGTATCCACTCCTTTGGTTGGAGTCTCTGTGCCATGTAGGGGTCAGAAAGAGAGTCCAGAGCAGGGCTTGAAATGCTCGTCAGCTCAGCAGGGGATGCACTGTTGGGTATGTTGCCCTCCGGGCTGTCACCTCTTCCTCACTGGACCTTTTCTGCCCCCTCTCCCAGAGAGTCTCTGGATTTCCCACGGAGCTGGCTGCTGCCCGTTATCCGGGACCACGTGCGGGAAACTCGACTTGGTTTCTTCACCACCTACTTCCTGCCACTGGCTACTACCCTGAAGAGCAAAGGTATGGGACCTACCACAGTCCCGGAGCTCAACTGGAAGGGGTTGGGAAAGGGTCCTGGTCCAGCTCCCCAGCCCTAGGACATTCGGCAGCCTCTCTCTGTCAAACAGGTGGCCAGCTAGTGCTTGAGAGCCTAATGCAGTGGGGCTGTCCCTCCCCCCTCTGCTTCTGGCGGGCAGATGTTGGCCTCCTCTCCCTCCTCTCCCACTAAGAAAGTAATTACATAAGTATGCATCCATTTATATGTACGCAGAGAAATTCCTAGCAAAAATGGTAGCACAACCCCCACGTCCATCACTGGGGTTTCAGAAAAGTTCTGTAGTGAAACCCACTGTGGAACACAATGTGGCCATTACAGGGAAAGAGACCTTATTGTGGGCATGCTCAGTGGGTGCTGAGTTGAACAGATTAGATTCAAATCTCAGCTCAGCCACTCCAGTTTGTTGACTTTGGGCAAGTTTATTCAATTCCTTTGGGTCTGCTCCTCATCTGTAAAATGAGAATGATAATTACTACATGAGGATTAAGTGAAATAATCATCAAAGGGTTTATACAGTCTGTTACATAGAAATTGCTCCATAAATGTTACCAACTTAATTGTCAAGTAAAACAAGATTTCAGAACTATATATGTACATACATATATAGTACAATTCTGTTTACTTTTTTAAAAAATATTTATTTATGTTTAGAGAGAAGGGAAGGGAAGGAGAAGAGAGGGCGAGAAACATCAATGTGTAGTTGCCTCTCACGCCCACCCTACTGGAGGTCTGACCCATAACCCAGGCATGCACCCTGACTGGGGAATCGAACCAGTGACCCCTTGGTTCTCAGGCTGGCCCTCAGTGCACTGAGCCACACCAGCCAGGACCTGTTTATGTATTTTAAAGTGTATGTTTGTTTAAAGAAGTATAAGTCAGAAGAGATAGTGGCATTCCCTGGGAGAGTATGGTTATGGGGAGACGTTGCTTTCTGTTTTGTGCAGGTCTTTCTCGGTTTTTAGAAGGAACAGTTTCAGTGGTTAGGGAATCCCCGATATTGTCCTTATCACTGACCTTTTGGTTTGGGTGAAAATGAGACCTGGTGGCTAGTAGGGTGCCCAGGATCACACTGTGTCCTCTTGTTACACTCCAGCTGTGGATCTGGCCCAGGAGGGCAGCCTGGTGGAGTCCAAGATCTACGACACGCTGCAGTGGCAGGTGAGGGGTCAGTTGTGGGGATATGGGTTGGACAGTGAGGGGGTGTGGGTTGCTGGCTGTCACTCTCCTTGACCATCCCCTCCCTCCCCAGATCTGGACCCTCCTGCCCGGGTTCTGCACAAGGCCCACAGATGTGGCTGTCTCCTTTAAAGGGCTGGCACGGACACTGGGTACAGCCATCAGCGAGCGCCCAGATCTGCGGGTCACGGTGTGCCAGGCCCTGCGCACTCTCATCACCAAGGGCTGTGAGGCGGGTACATGTGGGCCCTGGGGTTGGGGGCTGGAGGGAGGATGGCTGCAGGGGCACAAGTCCCCTGACCCGCATCTCCTGGCCTGCGAAGGCTCATTGTCTGAGCCATAGTTCACCCTTTGCAAGGACTTGGGGCTTCTGCTAGAGCCCCAAGGATGCCAAAAACTGCCCCTTTCTCTATTCCCAGTGTGCTGACAGCTGGGGAGTTACGTAGTCAGCATTGCAGGGTTTCACTGCTCCCAGGATAGGAGTCATGGGGATCATGGACCATGGGGCACCTAGTTTTCTTTGCTCTGGCCTCAGCATCTCCTGTGCCATAGAAGCCCCACATCTGTGGTACAGTCACGGGTCCTCCAAAAGGATGCCTCTGAGCTGCAGCCTGTGGGGTCATCTCTTGCCCCTTTTATGCAAACTTTGATTCTTCTGCCAGAGGCTGACCGTGCCGAAGTGAGCCGTTTTGCCAAGAACTTTCTGCCAATTCTCTTCAACCTGTATGGGCAACCTGTTGCCGCTGGGGACACCCCAGCCCCTCGTCGGGCTGTACTGGAAACCATCAAAACTTACCTCTCGATTACCGAGCCTCAGGTGAACTGGTGAACAGGGAAGAATGGTCTCAGGTGGCAAGTGTTGGGTTGGGTACACTAGAAAGGCCAAGGCCCTACTCAGCAGGGCTCACTTGGGCGTGTGCCCCCTGGAGAACAGGAGACCAGATGCCAGTGGTGGTGGCTGGGCCGGGCTTGGGCTTGAGGCTTCTGAATGGGACGGGGTGGAGGTATAGTTCTGTGACCTGCTGCCTCTCTGTTTCTCTCTTCAACAACGCCCTCCTTCTCATCCCTTGCGGCTGCCAGTTGGTGAACGGTTTCCTGGAAAAAGCCAGTGAGAAGGTGCTCGACCCTGCCAGCTCTGACTTCACCAGGTAAAATGCTCCCCTTGAGTTGGGGCAGCCCAGGAAGCTAGAGGGTGTATCTAGCAGAAGCCTGTGGATACTCTCTGGAGTGATTTAGGAAAGGCTTGAGATAATGACTGTCCCAACTCTTCTGCAAGGCGTGACCAACTCATTGTTCCTGAAGCGGCAGTGTAGTCTCCCAGGGAAGGATGAGAACCATGGAGACTCACTGTCCAGGTTCAAATCCCCCAGGCTGTGTGGCCTTGGACAAGTTACTACCCACTCTTTGCCTCTCTGTCCTCATTTGTGCAGTGGACATGCTCACAGTGCCTGCAGCCGGGCCGCTGTGAGAATTGAAGGGGTCAACACTGCTAAAGCACCTGGAACAGTGCCTGGTACCTGATGAGTGCTCAGTGAGGTGCAGGCTGTCATCATCATTCACAGGCTCCTTGGAGGCTCCTTGTCCTCCACATCCTGACTTCCCCCACCTGCCCCTCATCCAGTAGACGTAAAAACACTGTTAGTCTGTGCCCTCCTCCAGCCCTCGCTGAGCACTTCCTTGGTCTCTTGGCCCTGAGCAGATTGTCTGTCCTGGACCTGGTTGTGGCCTTGGCTCCCCATGCTGACGAAGCTGCCATCAGCAAGCTGTACACCACCATTCGGCCCTACCTAGAGGTGAGCCCTGGGTCTGGGGGCCCCACACAGCCTCACTTCGGGGAGGAGTGGACTCCTTGGCAAGGCGGGGCCTCCCTTCTTTTCTTCATTCCTTGCTGCTGCCCAAGATCAGGTCTTCATCTGCTTTCTTGCGGTGTGGCTGGCCTTTGTGCTCTATCTAGCCTATCTGTCACATAGGCACCAGAGTGACTAAAACGCACAACCGTGCTCAGGCCTCACCTCCCGAGGCATCTCTGGTAGAAATGAGGCCACGCTTCTTTGCCTGGATTGCTCACTGGGCCATCCCAGCCCAGCCTGACCTTCAGTCCACTCACTCCCACCCCTTGGTCCCCGCTAGCCCCCACCACCACTCTGGCCTCATTAAACTGTTTCTACAGTTCCAGATATAATGGGCCCCTTCGGTGCCCTTGCACGGGCTGCATTCTCTGCCACATAGGCTGTGGCTAGTCACCAGGCAAAACTCAGGCCAGCAGTGACCTCCTGAAAGGTGTCACCACTGCGACAGTTTAATAAGCAGTTACTCAACAGTGTGAGAGGCGCTGTGGGGTGGAATACTCAGGCAGACCCAGAAGTCCGGGGCAGGGCCACCAAACCTCAGGAGTGGTGCCCCGAGGGAGTGACAGAGAGTGCCTTTGGAAGGGGCTGGGCACAAGAGGAGAGACAGTAGGAAGGTGAGCAGGCACAGCAGGCCTGGTGCATTCCAGGCGCTGCGCGTTTGTGCTACTGGCGTGACCGTTTCTTAGAGGATGGTCAGCGGAGTGGAGTGGAAGGCTGGGTTGGCTGGCTTCTCTCCCTGCAGTGTCTCCACCTGGCACAGAGTTCACCTCTTTTTAAAAAAAAATTTTTTTTAAAGATTTTCGTTTTATAGAGAGAGGGAGAAAGATGAAGAGAAACATCTATTCGTTGCCTCTCACATGCCCCCAGCTGGGGACCTGGCCCACAACCCGGGCGTGTGCCCTGATTGGAATTGAACTAACAACCTTTTGGTTCACAGGCCAGAGCTGAACCCACTGACCCACGCCAGCCAGGGCTAGAGTTAGCCTCTTGCCGTCCATACTCTTCTGGTCCTCTTGTCAGACCCCATGAGCTCCAGAGGGCAAGGCCAGGTTCTTTGAATCCCGTCCAGTGCTGGCCTCTGTTAATGGTGACTGCTCTGCAAATGTCATCAGATGGGTGGTGGACCCCTAGCCACCCCTCTTCACCCATCCCTGTCCCCCATGTGCCCTCCCAGAGCAAGGCCCATGGGGTACAGAAGAAGGCTTACCGCGTGCTGGAGGAGGTGTGTGGCTGCCCCCAGGGCCCCGGAGCCCGCTTCGTGCAGAGCCACCTGGATGACCTGAAGAAGACCCTGCTGGACTCGCTGCGAACCACTTCCTCTCCGGCCAAGAGGGTGAGGACTCCAGGGGCAGCCTCGCTCTGCCTGAGGGTGGACAGGCGACACCATTAGAGGAGATGCTTAGTGGGCGTTGGGGACTGGGGTGGCATTGAGGGGTCCTGACCACTGTCCCCCCTGCCTGCAGCCCCGTTTGAAGTGCCTTATACATATCGTGAAGAAGCTCACAGCTGAGCATGAGGAGTTTATCACTGCCCTTGTGCCCGAGGTGAGGGGTGTAGAAGAGTGGGGGTGTGCGTTTTGGGGATTCCTTGGAGTGTGGCTGCTAAAGGCCTCTCAGGATCAGGGAGGGCAGTATTGGGGCTGGGCTTGGGCTCGATTCACTGCCCAGGAGAGTGGGTGCCCTTACCTGCCCATTCTGCCTCAGGCCACCAACCCCAGGGTGGCCAGCTAGGAGGATGAGCTTAGGGGACTGTCTGGGCAGGTGATCCTGTGTACCAAGGAGGTGTCCGTGGGCGCTCGGAAAAACGCCTTCGCCCTGCTGGTGGAGATGGGCCACGCTTTCCTTCGGTTTGGCCCGAGCCAAGAAGGTGAGGCCTGGGTGATGCAGGGCTGGGGTGGACTCGCTGCTCCCAGGCCTGGGGAGCACCCCTCAAGACCACTGGCTCCGGACCTAGGCCGGCTGCCCCTCTCTGGCCAGCATCCCCCTCCCTGGTGGGCCTGAGATGCAACGTGTGGGCTGGGCTCTGCCCTGGTGCAACTTGTCTTGCCCTCTACCTTCCCAGAGGCCCTGCAGCGCTACCTCGTCCTGATCTACCCTGGCCTTGTGGGCGCTGTCACCATGGTCAGCTGCAGTATCCTGGCCCTGACCCACCTCCTTTTTGAGTTTAAAGGTAAATGCTGTTTGTCGAAGGCCTGGGAAGCCCGCCCTCAGAGTAGGAAAATACCCAGGAGGTCAGGACAGGGCGGCTTCCAGAGAGGGGAAAGGTCAAGGGAGGGTGGAAGAAAAGCCGGAACCGAGCCCTGCCGCTTCCCTTCTCTGCTGCCCAGTGCGGCCTTCCCAACTCCCCGCAGCTGCCTCACGTCCCATTCTCAGGTGGATCAGAGAGGTGGGCCTCATGCCCGATTTCGGTCCTGGTTCTGCCTCTTACCTAGAAGTTTATGATCCTCTTGGAACCTGACTCTTACCTGTAAAATGGGGGAGAAAAGCAGCACCTCCTCCTGGTGTGACTGAGGGCCAGAGGAGATACCCTGTGAAAAGTGACCAGCACCAGGCCAGGCACACGCAAGTCCCCTGGTGTTAGCTCTCTGACTGTGGCCTCTGGCCACCGCAGGTCTGATGGGGACCAGCACGATGGAGCAGCTGCTAGAGAACGTGTGCCTGCTTCTGGCCTCCCGCACCCGTGATGTGGTCAAATCAGCACTGGGCTTCATCAAGGTGGCCGTGGTTGTCATGGATGTGGCACACCTGGCCAAGCATGTGCAGCTGGTGGTAAGTGCTCCCCTTCCATTCTCTGGGTGGCAGCACGGCCTCCGGCTGCCTTCACAGAACCAGTGAACCTCAAGGCCAGCAAGTTTCAAACATCTTTTTTTAGCTACATGCTACCTTGTGCAACAGAAGGTGATGCGGGAGCCCCGGAAGGGACCAGTGGGGGAACGCCGGCCTGGTGGAGGAAGGGACACAGTGCGCAGGCTGCCTCTTGTCACCCCCACCTCGGCCTCTCCAGAGAAGCAAGGGCTCTACAGGGCAAAGGCCAGTGGACAGGGACAGCCCTCATTTGGTAGATGAGGAAACTGAGTCCAGAGATTGCTCCAGGTCACAGTGCTGGTGACAGCAGCTCTGGGGACAGAACCCGAAGCTCAGGGCTGAGATTCTGAGCTCTTCCCCAGCAGGGCCCTCATCTCTCTTTTTTTTTCTTGCCTCTCGCAGTCTGCCTTTCTGGGTTTGAGGAGGCTTCTCTGGAAACCCCTGCTGGGCTGCAGAAGGGCCTGTAGAGCCCTCCGGTATTGGGGTCCCCTTGCCCCCTCCTGTTGGGCCTAAGGCATATAGCAAGCTGGGTCTTTCAGACCCTCCTGCTGCAGTTCCCACTGCCTCAGTTTCCCTTTTCCTGCTGGGTTGAGTTTCATCAGATCTCTGGGGGGGATCTTGCTTGTCATCTTTGTACCTGGCCTTGGGTTTAGGCAGGAAGGGGCAGGTGAGAGTCAGAATAGCCTGCTGCCAACCTGCCAAAGCCTGCAGCCTAACGAGACCAAAACGGGGGGAACAGCCATCTGTTCCGGAGTTAAGAGAATCGATAAAAGCCCTGCAGAGGGTGGACGGGGCCCTGTCCCTCAGCCCCACTGAGACACTGCAGATAGTATTTGCCACTCACACAGTTCCCAAAGTAGGCCACGTGAAGGCTTGAGAGTAGTCCGGTCGGAGAGTAAATCAGAGCGACTGAAGGGACGTTTGGAACCAAGGGAAACCTGGTGGTGTTGGGGGCAGAGTATGGGCCATGGAATTTGGTAGATCTGGGCTGACTCCTTTCTCTGTGGCCACTTAGCAGCCACTTAACCCTCTGTTCTCCCAGTTTTCTCATGTTAGTTGGGGATGATGATAACATCTGCCACACTGGGTGGTTTTAAGGATTTGATGAGATAACGTGTGTAAGGGTTCAAAGGACTCTGAAGCTGTAATCTTGGCCTTCTGGTCTGGATTATCACAAAGGAGGGTTTGGGGGAAAAATACGGGGCTGCCCAGGCTGTGGAGCCTATTCGGACCAAGGGCCGAACCAGGAACAGGGCCACTCTTGCCCTCACCTCTTCGCCAGACTTGGTCCCCCCATGTCCCTGTCCTGGACAGGAGTGCAGGGGCAGGCAGGCTGGGAGGCACCCTCCCGCTGAGACCCCGGTGCTCTGCCCTGCAGATGGAAGCCATTGGGAAGCTCTCGGACGACATGCGGCGGCACTTCCGCATGAAGCTTCGGAACCTGTTCACCAAGTTCATCCGCAAGTTTGGGTGTGTGCACTGTATGCGGGGGAGTCGGGGAGGAGGTGAGGGGTTTTCATCCCACCAGGAACCCTGTGGGGAAGGGGCCGGGCTGGGGGACCAGTCTCTCTCCTGTGGCTGGAAGGGCTCTGGCTGCACACCTGCGATTTCTGGGTGGCGTGCTGTGGCCCGCGCACCTCACCTGCCCTTCACTGCCCCCTCAGGTTTGAGCTGGTGAAGGGGCTGTTGCCTGAGGAGTACCACAAAGTCCTGACCAACATCCGGAAAGCCGAGGCCCGGGCCAAGAGGCACCGTGCTCTGAGCCAGGCTGCTGAGGAAGAAGAGGAAGAGGAGGAGGAGGAGCCTGCCCAGGGCAAAGGTGACAGGTGAGACCCCAGATGGAGTTCTGTTGATCTGGTCTCCTTCGACCCGAAGCCTGCCCAGACAGTGCCAGGCTGCTCTGCCTGTCCCGGGGGCGCCCTGATTCGGGTCTTCTCTGTCTTTAGCATCGAGGAGATTTTGGCGGACTCCGAGGAGGAGGAAAATGAGGAGGAGGAGAGGAGCTGCGGCAAGGAGCAGCGGAGGCTGGCGCGGCAGAGGAGCCGGGCGTGGCTGAAGGAAGGTGGCGGGGACGAACCCCTCAACTTCCTGGACCCCAAGGTGGCCCAGCGGGTCCTGGGTAAGCAAGAAGCAGCTGCCCCATGAACTCAGAAAACAGGCTTGCTTTGGTGCCAGGTTCAGAGTAGGGGGTGATGGTGACTTCACTGGAGGCCATTGGGCACCCTTACCCTGACACATGCACATCGTTGTGCTGTGGGCACCAGTCCAGGGCACAGACCTGGTCTTGTTGGTTATGATGAGGGTCTCAGTGGGTTAGGATGGGCCTTCCACCTCCTTACTGCCCGGCTCTGTCATGCCAGCCACACAGCCTGGAACCAGCCGGGGCAAGAAGAAGGACCATGGCTTCAAAGTGAGTGCCGATGGCCGGCTGATCATCCGAGAGGAGGAGGAGGATGCTGCCACCACCAAGATGGAGGAAGAGGACGGCACTAAAGGTAGACCACCTGCCCACTCTGGGAATGCAGCGGCACTTTCTGGTTCATTCACTCATGCATTTAGACGATTTGTCATGGGAGCAAAGGTAATAACAGCTTGTATCTAAGGCAGCTTTCTCAAACTTGTTGAATTTCTCAAACGTTTTTGACCACAGTAAGAAATCTTTTTATGTTATAATGCAGCCATTTATACAATTTTATAATTGAAGCAAAACTTTCAAAACTCAGTACTTCCCCTTACCATCTATGATACACTCTGTTGGTCTCTATTCTGTTTCTTCTCTTCCTTCTTCTTTTTTTTTTCTTTTCCCCAAAGCGTAACCTTGGCTGAGGTCCAGAATCTCGTTGAGAAGTAGAAGGAGCCAGACTCAAACACTCCCAAGTCTCTGATTCCATTGTATTCTGTTTTCTGTGAGCCACTCAGGTGTAAGATCTCTGAGAACTGTTTTGTCTTTCCTGCTCTCTCTCTGCACGTATCATCCATTAGATCACAAAAACCTAGGTCTTCCAAAATTGAACTGTCTTCCTCTTTTTTTCGTTCCCACTGCCATCATCTCTGGACCCTTGACTCCCTACAGCCTCCTAAACAGTGCTGTCCCCCTGCCCCACGAGCTGTGTCACCGTGGACTAAAATCGGTATAATACCAATAACAGCTTCAGAGGGTTACTGTGAAGACGAAATGGGTAACCTGAACAGCACAGTACATGCAGAGATAGATGCGACAACACTGTTTCCTGGTGTGGTCTTCATGGTTCCTCTCTCGCCCTTGGTAATTCCGTCCCTTTCTCCCTCCTTGTACATGTGTCCCAATGCTAAAAATGCCCCCTCCCCCTCCCTCCTTCCTAAACCCTCTCCACTCTTTGAGGTCCTGCTCAAGTCCTTCTTTGTGGCCTTTCCCTGGCCTTTCCATGGCCCTTCAGCCTTTAGACCTTGTTCCCTCAGAACTCTTGGCAAGTCCAGGGACTGCCCAGTCTTTAGCATTTAGTCACGTGCCTCTCTTGTGACATCATTTGATGTTGATTGACTTTGAGTTTTTCTTGCCTCTAACTTGTCAATTTCATCCTTTTTAAAAATATTTACTAATAGCTTTTTAAAAACCGTGGTAAAATACACATAACATAAATTTACCATCTGAACCATTTTAAAGTATATACTTCACTAGTGTTAAGTATATTCACACTGATGTACAACTGATCTTCAGAGTACTTTTCATCTTGCAAAAATGAAACTACACATTAAACAACTCCCCATTTCCTCTCCCCCCACTCCCTGACAACCACCACTCTACTTATTGCCTATGAATGTAAATCTGAATTGAATCTAGGTACGCCATGTAAGTGGAATCATTCAATATTTGTCCTTTTGCAACTGGCATATTTCACTTAGCATGATGTTCTCAAAGTTCATCCATGTTGTAGCGTGTGTCAGAATTTCCTCCTGTTTAAGGTCGGCCTTATTCTATTGTATGTATACACCCCATTTTGTTTATCTGCTCATCTGTTGGACTCCTGGGTTGTTTCCACTTTTTGACTGTTGTGAATAATGATGCTGTGAACGTGGCTGTACAAATATCTCTTCAAGATCCTGCTTTCGGTTCGAGTATATACCCAGGGGTGAAAGTGCTGGGTCATATCATTATTCTGTGTTTCGTTTTTTGAGGAACCGCCGCATTGTTTTTCCCAGCAGCGGCACCGTTTTACACTCCCACCTGTCAACACTTGTATTTTTTTTTTTTTTTGGTAGTAGCCATGCTAATGGTTGTAAGGTAGTATCTCATGGTGGTTTTGATTTGCATTTCCTTAATGATTAGTGACGCTCAACATCTTTTTTTATGTTTCCTGTGCACTTGCATATCTTTTTGAAGAAATGTCCGCTCAAGCCCTTTTGCCCATTTTTTAACTGGGTTGTTTGTTTTTTTGTTGTTGTTGAGTTGTAGAGGTTCTTTAGTTATTCTGCTATTAACCCTTGATCAGATGTATGATTTACAAAATGTTCTCCCATTCTATAGTTGCTCCTTAATCTGTTGATGTGTCTTTGACACACAGAAGCTTTTCAATTTTAATGCAGCCCAATTTCTTAATGTAGAACGAATTTGTCAGTTCATACTTCTTTACATCCCCACAGAGTGCCCAGCACATACAGAGCGCAAAAAAAAAAAAAAGTTATTAGGAGGATAAAACAGTGCTCCCAGCAAAGTGAGAATATGGGGCTGCAGGAGTGCCTGGCTCTCTGGAAACCTGGGGTTTTCTTGGAGTTGCAAAGGAAGCTGTATTTACCTCAGAAGTGGGATTACCACTTCCTTAAAGGGATATTGTCCCTGGGACCCAGCATGGGAAGGAGAAAGGGTCAGTGTTCAGTGGTCTCACCTCCCATAGAGGGACACAGGATTTCTGGGGCTGGAGTTGGCAGCTCTGTCAGCCTGATAAGCCAGGAGGAGGACGGATGAAATTCTGGGGGGGCTTCGGGGAAATGAGGGGCGTCTGAGTGTTTATAGACTGCTCTTCCTTTTGGCTCCAGGGGAGGATGAAGAGATGGCTGACCTGGTGGAAGACTCAGGCATCAGAAATGTGAGTAATTCCTGCTGACAAAGGGCCGGGGACCTCAGACCTAAGCCTTGGGACCGACAGCTTCTCACTATCTGACCTGCACTGCTTACTGACTGCTCATAGATCCCCAGGGACGTGCACAGCAGGCCATCCATGGGCTGTGGGCCTGTGTGCTGGGGGCGGGGGCAGTGTCATGGCCAACTTCTCTGTGAGGCTTGGGAAGGGGCTCGGCTCTGTCAGACGCACTTGGGGCTTCCTTCAGTGTTGGCTGGGTTGTCCAGCTGAAGGAAGGCGATAAAGCCCTTGTCTCTCTATGAGGGCAAGTGCTTTGCAGGCTGCAAGGGCAGCAGCTGGCCTGCATGCTCCAAGGGACAAGCTCCCACGTGGGGTGGGGGCATCCGCCATTGAGGGGAGCTGAGGGCCCCATGAGTTACCTCACAGGAGATGGGGATGACTTAACGTCCCCATTTCCAGAGGGGCTCACAAAAGATAAGTATCCTGCCCAAGATCATGAGGGTTGTTAAATGTTTATGTCTTTGGGCCTGATGAACAAATCCTGGCTTATATGTAAAGTGTGAGGCACTTAGTGTACTAAGTTATTCTTTGGTGTTTTTTTTTTAAGATTTTATTTATTTATTTATTTTTAGAGAGAGAGGAAGGGAGGGAGAAAGAGAGGGAGAGAAACATCAATGTGTGGCTGCCTCTCACGCGCCCCACTACCGGGGACCTGGCCAGCAACCCAGGCATGGGCCCTGACTGGGAATCGAGCCAGCAACCCTTCGGTTTGCAGGCTGGCACTCAGTCCACTGAGCCACACCAGCCAGGGTCTAAGTTATTCTTATTACTACATTTTTCCTGGAAATCTTTTTCTGGCCAAAGCCTCTCTGGTTGCTGTAGCATATCTTCACACATGGCTTTGCAGTCCTGCCACAGCCTCCTCTTCTTCCTGGCAAGCGAGAACTGACCACAGCCCTCTGAGTATGGCCCTGTGGTTCAGCACAGTGGGACTAGGACTCCTTATCTGTAGGCACCAAGAAGGATATGGGGTAGCGACGCTCCAGGATTGGCTCATGGCAAATTATCACCTGCCATCAAGATTCCCAGGGGCTTTTGTGCATGGCAGTTGCTGAATCCCACTCCTCTGCCTGCAGTTAAAGCAGTATTAAGATGCTGGGGTACAAGTGACAGCTGCAGCTGCCAGTGGGCAGAGCTGTTGCCAGGTGCCGGCTGAACCAAGACCAAGCTGAGCTGTCACCCTCTGTGATGCAGCCAGAGTTCCATTTTCAGCCAGTTTCTGTTTCTCCACTAGGAGTCCACTCTGCTGGGCCTCAGCCAATGGAACTGGTGTCCCTGTTGCCCAGACACACCCTGTATGTGCTCCAGCCTGTTCCCTTTACCTGACACACCTTCCATTCCACCTGGCCTTTAAGCCAGTCACTGTGCCTCAGAGTAGGGGCCGGGAGTCCTCCTGCTTGGGGATCCCCTGGGCAGCTGGAGCCCCAGGAATCTAGTTTGGAGAGGCTCCCTGGGCATTGTGGCACAGACCAAAGCATGGCAGCCAGCCCTTTGATCTGCAGTCTTCTACACAGCACTCCTCTGCCTGCTCTGGTTGGCAGCTTCTGGACGCAGACTTCCTGGTGGGCCGGGCTGCTTACTGCCAGTCCCACCGCTCCAGCTTGGAGCACTTAACACAGTGCTGGCATGTAGCAAGTGCTGAGTCACTTCCTGTTGGATATAATCAGCAAGGTGACTTGTCTCATTGCCCCATGCTCACAGCTCCCGGGATGGCAGCATTGTTGGGGGACTGTGATAACTGGAACGAGCAGGGGTCTCCCACCTGCCTGAGAGCCCCTGGACCGCAGGAAGTTGGTCCTGTGCCCTGGGTCCCCAGGGTCTTGCACTTAGTAGGGGATCAGTGAGTATTTGACTCCTGGGGAGGGCGCAGTGGAGTTCATGTACATCAAAGAACTGGTAAAGCTGTTCTCTCTAAAGAGGCTAAGTGCCTCATTGACCCTGCTAGGAAAACGAGCAAAGCTGAGGTCAAGGTACCTAGATGGGCACTTGTGGCCTCATCGGGAGGACTTCAGTGTGGAGAGGCAGAGCATCCGAGCAGCTGAGACAAGCTCGGCAGTGGGGACCTGAGCTGGAAGCGTGCTTCTGCACAGCCTGGCTGTGTAATCTTGGACAGTTACCTGCCCTCTCTGAGCCTTAGTGTCCTCATCTGTAAGTAGGCGATCAGGTGCTTGGCAGAGGACCTTCCCTGCTAATGCAGGTTGTGACTGCTTTTACTGTCAGCATTAGTGAAGATGGCCACATCCCCTTGTTCATGAACTTTGCTTATCTCTTTATAGAAGAAACTCCAGAAGCTCAAGCATCAGAAAGAGGCTGATGATGAGGAGCTAGAGATGCCCCCTCGGTACCAAGGTGAGGCTTCCAATCTTCTTTTGGGAACTCTGTTCTCTGTCACCTGTATTACGGTTTGTTGCAGGCAGAGCCACGAGGTTGAGTGGCCTGGTTGCACTCAGTTGGTATCAGCAAAGATTGGCTGATTTGTCCTCTTGTGTCAGCATTGTAGGATTCCATCCACAACTGTGTTAAAGTGCAGGCTGGGAATGACACTGATCTTGAAAGTATCTTGATCTCTTTAAGCTGCAGTTTTCACATCTGTATGGTAGAATAAGCTGCCATTCTGTCTCATAGTATTGGTGTGAAACCTGAATGAGCGAAAGCCTATAGTGCCTCATTTCACAGATGAGCTTAAGAGGCTCCAGAAAGTTAAGAGATTTCCTTGATGTTGGAACTGGGAGTTGAACCCAGGTCTGTCTGACTTCAAAGCCTGTGTTCTTTCTTCTAGAACAGATGGAGCAGATTTAGCATTGAAGAGTATAGAGAAGCTTATGTTAGTGGAGAATACACGTTCCCAGAAGTCACTGGTAGATCTCTGGAATCGAGTCAGTCTGAGGAACCCAGTGGTCTTTCAAGTCAGCGGACAGTCCTTCTGAGAAAGATCTTTGTCCTTGGTTGCTAGAGCACAGAACCAGATTCCTGGCCATGAACTCTCTCCGCAGCAGCTCTCTGAAGAGAACGTGCCCATTCCCTTCTTCAGGAGAAGGCTGCCCTGGCCTTGTCTGACTTTTGGCCTCTGTGTTTTCCCTCTAGTTGGAGGCTCTGGCATTCATCGCCCTGTGGGCAAGAAGGCTATACCTGGGGCTGAATACAAAGCCAAGGTAAGAGCTGTCTGTGGGGGCGAGGGGTCTCCTGGCAGAGTGTCTGGGAGAGGGCAGGAAGCTATGCCCGTCCCTGTCCTGGAGAGGCACCTTTGTGAAGGCAGACTAAGGGGCACACTGAAGTCTCGTTAGCATCTCAAGTCCAGGCCTTTGTTGGTTGGCCTTCCAGAGCCACAGAAAGTCTTTGGCACCACCTAAGGCAGAGAATGAAGGGCAGGAAGGATGCAGGGTCTGTCAAGTCAGGGGAAGAGTGGATTGGGAACCCCACACTCCTAACTGACTGTTTCTCTGAGCAGAAAGCAAAGGGTGACGTGAAGAAGAAAGGTCGGCTTGACCCGTATGCCTATATCCCCCTCAACAGAACCAAGCTCAATCGCAGGTATGATGCTGTGCGGGGCGGGATGTGCGGGGCGGGGACCTCTGCTTGGGAGGGCCTTGTTCTCATTAAACTCTCAACTCAGCTGCTCAGGTTTCTTCTAGTTTTGTGTTTTTGTTTTTGCTTTTTTACTTTTTCATATGAACTTTCATGCAGTTGGTACCTACACGTATACTTAACTTGAACTGCCCTTTTAAACATGATGGGTAACACGTGGTCTGCCCAGACCACGTACTGCCCACTGCTGGGCAGCACTCCCGCTCCTGTATTCCTGCTGGTGGGGCGGAGCCATCTATTGACATGGGAAAGAGGGCTGCCTGTTCTCAGTGAGATGTGACTCTTCTGTTCCTTGTCCCTTCAGAAAAAAGGCGAAATTGCAGGGACAGTTCAAAGGCCTAGTGAAAGCTGCCCAGCGGGGATCCCAGGTGGGACACAAGCTCCGCAGAAAGGATCATCGGCCCTGAACCCCAGGGCTCCAGGGCAGCTCCGTGGCCCAGTCCGTGGCAGAGTCTGGACTCGGAATGACTTGCTGGAACCAGGGCTTGGTTCCTGGAGGCACCCAAGGATTTTGGAAGTTCCAAACAGCAGTCATCTTCTAGAGATGTCCTTGGAACCTGGAGATGGGGATGTGACCTCACTGCTCTGAGAAGGGCAGTGGGGCATCTGTGCACTCTGTTCAGGGTGGCTACGGGCAACAGAGGAGATGGTCCTCCATTCCCTCCAGCTGCTCGTAGCCACACGACATTCTCAGCTTGGCGGCCGTCTAGGTGTGCGAGATTTGCTGTGACCAGACATAGAATAAACATGCACCACCATGCATTGTCCCTAGAAACATGTGTTTCGTCACTCAACCCCTTCAGGAACAAGAACAATGTCCATTCATTGGCATCGGTGTCTTGACCCCTTCCTCTCAATCCCAGTATCCAGTCTGAGGCGTAGCATGATAGCCCTAGGTCAGGCTTCGGATCTTCCCCGGGGACACCTACCTGCGTCAGGAGGTCTTCCCTGCTTCACTTCACAGTCCCAGTCAGAAGGTGATGTTTGGGGGATTGGGAAAGGCAGCAAATGCTGCCCGGCTGGTCTCTGGAGCTGTGGATGAGCACCAAGGGCTCGGTTTGGAAAAGCAGCTATAGCATGGGCTGCCCCGGGCTCCGCTTTCCCCCAGCCGCTTTGTTCACTGATTCAACAGTGTTGGTGAGTCCCGCCATCTGCCTTAGTGCAGCCCAATCACCCGCCTGTCTGATCCCGACATTCTCTTTTTCCAGACAAGTGGATCAAGTTCTGGTACAAAGAGCCATGTGACTCCTACCATCCGAGCTTTGTTGGTCTGTGTCTGGAGCAGAGAAGGGAGGGGTGCAGACCTCCCTTGTTCCTCGGATCACTTGTCCATCGGCCCCGGGGGTCCCCTTGTGTGTGCTTTCCCAGCAGGCATCAAGAAGCAAAGAACCCAGGGCTATTCCCTGTCCCAGAATATGAGGAATTAGACTTTGGCCCCTGGCGTTTGATAGCTTTCCTCATCTCAGAATCTCCAGTTTGGGATGAGACCACATAAACACTCCTTAATGGTTTCCATTCTGGTGTAATGCCTGTGACTGACAACGCTTCCAGGATGCCCTGTGCACCGTTCCACTCATCCTCTGAGGGCGCTCAAGTCTTGTCTTAATCCACTGTCCCCAAATTGGGACATTTCCTGCCGATTCTGGGCTGGGAAAGCTTAAAGGAACCACACTTTGCCCAGAGGTGGCGCTGTTTACATTCCTCGTTCACAGTCGAAATTGGAGAGCGAGCAAGAAAGGTGGTCAAAAGAGATGGTATTAGAGATTTGCAAAAGTGGTCTGTGCCCCCCATTGTCACTCTTCTGGACACAAGGCGGGGCAAATTAAGCCTATGCAGCCCTTTACAATTTTTTTTAAAGATTTTATATATTTTTAGGAGAAAGGAGGAAGAGAGAGAGAGAAACATTGATGGATGTACAAGAGAAACATTGATCAGTTGCCTCCTATGCCCCCAACCAGGGACCTGGCCCACAACCCAGGCATGTGCTATGACCAGGAACTGAACTCAGGACTTTGGTTTACGGGATGACACCCAATCCACTGAACCACACCAGTCAGGACCAGTCCTTTACAATTCCTTGTCTTGGGAAATACAACACAGGTAATGGGAGCTTCGTGTAAGTAGGTATAAGTATGAGCCAATTGCCCACTCCTTTGTTTGTTTATGCTATTACAGATGTCCCATTTTTTTCCCCTTCCAGCCCACCTCCCCACTTCCACAGTCAGTCCTCACACCATCGTCCATGGGTCCGTCAGTTGCCCAGCATTGATGTCTTTAAAATAAAAGTTTGAAGCCAACTTGTGTATTATAGCACATTTTCTAAGAAACCTTGTTTTCTTTCAAAAGTGGAAGAAACAGGTGACCAAGAAAGGTTGGTGTTAGTGATATGCTGAGCTCAGTTTTGGAAGCAGGCTTCAATGCCCTTCAATCAAATTACGTTGATATAGAGGCAAAATTAATCTGTTCCATAAACTTCAAGTGTTTGAAACATCTGTTATGAAAGTCAGTGCAGCCCTGGCTGGTGTAGCTCAGTGGCTTGAGTACCGGCCTGCTGAACCAAAGGGTCACCGGTTCAATTCCCAGTTGGGGCACGTGCCTGGGTAGTGGGCCAGGTCCCCAGTGTGAGGTGCATGAGGGGCAACCACACATTGATGTTTCCCTCCCTCTCTTTCTCCCCCTCTCTAAAAATAAATTAAAAATCTTTTTTAAAATGCTGCCTTCGTTTCAGCAGTGGGAGTGAAGGGGGATCAGGAGTGCTCCATGCAAGGCGTCCCCTCGCAGGGCACCCACGGTGGTTGGGGGCCTCCACTGAGAGCCAGATCTGCCGCTTTAACTTCCCTGTGCTTTTGGCAGCGTCAGACTCGGAGACTTCGTCAGGCTTTCTTTCCTGGTGTCATCTTCTGTTCATTCTCAGAAATGGAAGAATACACCACCCAGCTACACCAAAACAGCAATCCTTGTGTTGGAGGATTTGGTCAACACTGGGACTTTGCTAAGGCAATTTGCTCATGACACGTCTGGACACAGGTGGGTCAGGTTAAACCAACCCTACCCTAGGCACTGGGCGGCAGGCCTGGTGGTAACTGTCCTCAGTTCATTCCTGGCAGAGGCTGTCTTAGTCCACTGTCTTATTTGCAAGCCTGCCTCAGTCCACATGCTTGATCATGTTTTTTCTGTATTGTTTGCTACATGTAAGAAAATTATTTAAGACATTCAAGTAGTCTCTGTTTTCATTCTTCTTGGTTACATATGTTTCTTCAGAAGGTAACTTAGAATGCATTCTATATTTCACTATAAAAGTAATAGATTCACAGAACATTTGGACAAAAGTAAAAACAGGAGTTAGAATCTTTCCACCAAATTCTGTTAACCCTGGTATATTTCACCCTTATTTTCTTTTTCTATACCCAGGGCTTTTGGGTGGGGGGTGGAGGAGTGGATACAAAAAATAGAGTTTTAAAATACAAGTTTATATTCTAAATTTGCATTCCACTCACACACAAAGTTTTTACCCTACCAGGGTACACACTTCATAAACATTGTTTTCAAAGGGCTGGCTTAAGCATCTGTCATGTGGACCTGGCTCAGTTATTTACAAAGGATCTTTGAATCCATAAATATGTTACTCCTTGATGTACACAGGAGTTTAATGCCATCACTAGATGCTGGAACATGTGCAAAGCAATATTTAGAAAATGACATGATGACTGCTCTTTGTTCTATTTTTGGTATACATTATTACGAATACATAGATAACTGTACTCCAGAAGATAACCTCGATTTGGGACAATGTAAGCTGGCTTGCCATTTCTTGAAATCATACTTACTGTAGCTGTCGCCATTAGAAACACTTTCCAACCTGTCAGAGGATAGCTGAGTCACCCAGGGCCATGGCTGTGGTGGCAGAAGGTTTTCTCCCATTCCGAATTTCACTGATTGGTCGTGAAAGGGCCTAGAACAGGATTTTAAGGCTGCGGTCAATTATCAGTAGATATTAAAAATGTGGGTGGAGGTTGTGATGCCTGCCACCATGTACTCAGGCTGCATATTCTGAGCTCGGTCTGGATACAAGCTTTGCAAGTCTAAAATCAGAGTTGGTCACGTTCAGAGCGGGGGAAATAAGTAGCTCCACGAGGCTTAGTCAAAATGGTAATTAATTTGTAATGAGAAATATAACCACCAAGGGGCCCGAGACATGGTGTCGTGGTGACTGCACTGTACCTACTCTGCGCTGCAGAGAAAGTCAAAATTCGAGGCTTTAGTGACTGTGAAGCAGGGCAAAGGGAAACATACACATGATATATTTAAAATGTCATCGAACTAGAACGGCTGTAGGTGGAACACACCCACCCACTGGGTCCCCCTTTATTCTGGTTAGCGCTGCGAAACTGGCCAGATTCTTCCTCTGGTGTCTTCTAGACTCTTTGGAGCCAGTTACCTGCTATTCAGAAGCTTGTCTGAGATTTCATTTGGCTCTTGCTTCCTTCACATGTGGCCATGCCTGGATTAGGTTTCCAAGCCCTACTCTTCTGGCTTTCACCAGGGAGATGTCCTGTGCCCTCTGGGACCTTGTATGGATAACTGATTCTACCATCATGTGTGGCCTTGAAGGGTTTAACTTGTAGAGGGCAGCTTGATTTTCAGATTCCAGGGATGTCACCCCATAGACCCATAGGTACCTGTTAGAAAGCTGATAGGATTTTAGATTAGAATTTCAGGGAGGATCTGAGGCACTGATGACAGGGAGATGGATTTGTGAATGGTGCCAGGAATAGCCTGTCCCTATGGCTCCTGTGCAGGGTTTGCAGGCTCTTGAAAGGCTGACTTTGAACCAGAACAGTTGCTATGCCATACATCTTGGACTTGAAGCCACTGAGCCTGAAGTACATACCAGGCCGATAACCTGGGACCGGCCCTTGGTTGTAAATGTGCTAATAAAAAATGAGGTGCAGTATTCTCTGAGCTGACTTTACAAGGCCACATACATTGATTGGATCATTATGAGATAATACTTGTCTAAAACTCTCTACCTTAATCATTCCAGGAGCTAGTTCAACTCCTTGCAAGTAGGCGGGTACCCCTCCAAAACAAATAATAATCAGCTACCGAAGCTGACATCCAGTGTTTATTCCAACAAAATCCTTTCCTGCCCACAAGAGGACTGTCATGTGGACCCCTCAGAACCTCATACGGGTGCAGTCATACCTGATCCACACCTGTGAGATGCGAGTCTCTTGTGCAGGTGCAGAAGCAATGACAACTCGGGCTGTATAGAGCCCTCCAATTTACCAAACATAGTCACATGCATCATCTCTTGATCCCCGTGACCGTCACATTATGATTGTGGTTTTTATGAATATGATCCCACTCGACAGCTGAGAACCGAAAGACAAAGTTAAGCAGGTGCCATAAGGTAGCTCCCAGGCCTCCAGAGTTCATGCCCACGTGGTTGCACCCTTGGCAACTTAGCCCCAGAGCACACAGTGTTGCAAAGAGGCTTGGCTGTGAATTTCAAAACACCTGGTGCAGTTGGGACACTGGAGGCTGGTCCCCTTCCTGTTCATCCCCTTGTAGGCTCTTCACCCTTAAAACCCTGCAAGAGGCACTAAAGACAATTACAGAACAAGTTTCTCCGAACTCAGTGGGAGGAGGGTGGAGCTGTCCCAGGACTGACTTCCTGGAGGACTTTCAGGGGCTGGGCAGCAGGGTTGCACAGGGAGGGGCGGGGCTGTTCGCTGAGCGCTGCTTTCTCTTTCCTTTCAAGGAGGGGCATGGAGCTGGCTTGCAAGTCTTTCCTTTCTTCCTCTATGTCTTTTCCTTTGATATTCTTTATCCCTCCCCTGCCCCAACAAACACCCTTGCATTGTGAATTTATTCTGAGCAAAGGATTTCTTTCCAAAAAAATCCATTTTACGAGGTATGGGAGATACAGTAGTAAGCAAATCAGACAGGATTTTTGCTGTCCTGGAGTTTCTGAGGAGGGGACAGATAAATAAAACACATGATCGGAATGGTGCTGTGAAGTCTAAGTGCAGATGTCGTGAAGGAACCTGATTTGGACCAGGGTGCCACGGTGGGAGAACCTCTGGACTAGAACGGTGGGCAGGCTCTAGGTTAGGTTATTTGTCCAAACAACCAAGACTCCAAAATTTCCAGATCTCCAGGACCTAAGGGCAGTGATCTAGTTGGAAAGTGGGCTCTGGCAGGGCCTTGTCTTGACACCCTGTTGCATACCAAGCTCACTGTTTTTATGTCAATTGTATGTCTTGGGGGAGGGCGCTGCTAAAGCTCCGCGTACCCACTTTTGGACCATGCTCCAGACTAAGGAGCAGCATGAGCAGAGGCCCTGGAGCCAAAAAGAGTTTGGCTTCTCCAAAGAATTGGCAGGAGGCTCGGTACGTGGCATGTAGTAACTCCAAATAAATGTTAGACATCATTACCTAAATTCTTATCTAATTTAATGTTGCAGGGTTTGTGTGCTCTTTGGAGGAGACAGCAGTTTTTTCCTTAAATGCCTAGTTTCATAGTCCATCTATACCTACAAATTTAGCAAATAAAAGCCAAATATATAGCAAGGCTGCTGGAAAGGAGAATATTAAAACCACACAGTATAAGAGAGAAAAGAGTGAGTCCCCAATTGAGGCTGATCAGTTTCTAGAAGAGGGCCGAGCTGTGGTGTGCACGGTGTGCGAGAGCAGCTCCTGGGTCACAGGTTTCCACCGTGTCCATCTTACAGAGCTGGAGACAGAGTAATTCTCCCTGTCATCTTGTGGGCTTTTTCGGGACTGGCCATCCTAATTGTGTGAGAGTAATGGTAGGAAGGGCTGAAATTACAGGCCTGGATATAACAGCCAAGCTGCTCTTGTAGCATCTTAGAGCCAGGGCAGTCTTCAGGGAAGCTTTGCAAATGGGAACACTGAGGCCCAGAAGGGGAACCAGGACTAGAACCCAGGGCATCCAGCTCCCAACCCAACGGCCCCTCTAACGTTGGTCAAGAGTACACAGGGAAGCTGTGCTCCACAGACAGCTCACTAGGTCTAAGGTCCCAGGCCTGTGATGGGTGAGAATAATGCGTTCAATGTCCTCAAATCTGCATTTCCAAATGGGCAGGTAGGTGGGAGGGGTTTACATTTTCCCAGATGAGGTCACGGGGCTCTTCTGTGGCTGAGACCAGCACTGTCTCCTGGGAGATCCCCGGTGTCTGCCTGCAGGAGTCTGAAATGAGACAGAGAAGGCCTCAAGTGCACTTGCTTGTCGGAGTCTGCAGATTTGTGGACTCACCTATCCATTCCCACCCCCAAGAAACCAGAAGCAAAACTACTTGGGGAGGAGAACTCAGAATGACCTCACTGAAGCAACCTGCTTCAGGACAAACTCACTAAGATTCCATGAAGCAGATGGCCTGTGAGGCTTGGGAAACAGTTGTGGACAGCCGAGGAGGCGGTCAGCAATAACTCAAGCAACCTTCGGCTTGCGGGAAGGGAGGTGCGGGACTGCACGCCATCAGACCACGGGGCCCTTCTATGACAGAGAGACCTCTATCTCAACATTCATCTGAACTGGCATCTGGCCACAATGTTCACTTCTTTGGGGTTTGCCTCCTCCGGGCCATCGTACCCCTGGGGTATTGCTCTGTTCAAAATGCAAATCATACTCCCATGCCCACCTGTGCTCACACTCCAAACCAGTGTTTACCAGTACAGCTCACCCTTCACCCCTGTCCTTCACACACCCCTTTTCTTACCTCCCCCAGACACTGTCCCAGCCACACTGAGTTCTATCAAGTTGCTTTAGCATACTACTCTCTCTGTGTCTTTTTTTTTTTTAAGATTTTATTTATTTTTAGAGAGAGGGGAAGGGAGGGGAAGAAAGAGAGGGAGTGAAACATCGATGTGAGAAACATTGATCAGTTGCCTCCCACAACCTGGGACCCGGCCTGCAGCCCAGGCATGTGCCCTGACCGAGAATCAAACCGGTGGACCTTTATGTTTGCAGGCCAGCGTTCAACCCACTGACCCACACCAGCCAGGGCTCCACTTCTCTTTTCCCTGTTCACCTTTCTCCATCTGTATTAGCGTTATGCTAGATGCTATAATATCTGAAAATTTCAGTGCTCTACTCAGTAGGGTTTTCAGATTCTCCATGAGTCGGCACTGGTGTTCCTAGATGTTGTGCAGTAGGGATGAGGTGGAGGACCATCTTCCACGTATAGCTTCCAAGATCGCCCTGAGTGTTGACGCCCGCTGTGGCACAAATAGGAAGGAGCACTGGATGATCATAGGTTTTTATGGATCAGCATGCAACATTTCTGCTCACATTTCACTGGCTAGAAGTCAGTCACTTGGCAGGACTTAACTGCAAGGGAAACTGGGAAGCATTCCAGCTGTGTCCCCAGGGAAGAGGGAATGGGTTTTTGTGAACACTTTGCCACACCATCCTTGAGGTGTCAGCCTGGGTCACTTTCACAGAGAGTATTTTCTAACTCATTATGACTGGGTTGAGTTGCTCCTTGTTGTTTGAACCATCACACTTGGTACCTAATCTCTTTATAACCCATGTTTGAGGTAGGGTACAATAATTGCTTATTTACACATTTTACTGTGTTAGACCATGTATTAATTTCCTATTACTGCTGTAAAAAAAATCACCACAGACTTAGTGGTTTAAACAATACAAACTTACTATCTTACAGTTTCAGCGTTCAGAGGTTTGAAGTGGATCTTATACAGTCGAGGTGGCTCAGCAGGGCTGTGCTCCTTCCTGGAGGCTCGAGGGGAGAATCTGTTTCTTTACCTTTTCCAGCATCCAGGGGTTTTCTACATTCCTTGGCTCATGGCCCCTTCCATGTTCAAAGCCAGCCGCCACAGCACTCTGGCCTCTGCTTCCATCATCACATCTTCTCTGACTCTGACCTGACTGCCTCCCTCTCACGAGGAGGCTTGTGATTTCATTGGGCCCGCCTAGTAATCCAGAATCATCTCCCATCTTAAGATCTTTAACTTAATCACGCCTGCAAAGTCCCTTTTGCCATGTAAGATAGCACTCACAGGCTCCCAAGGTCATTAGACCGCAGACATCTTTGGAGGGCCATTCTTTTGCCTACCGGGGACCGTGAAGCTCTGTGAGGACTGCCCCCGTTGCCGCTGTGCCCTTAGAAGCGGCATGGGCCCTGGAGCAGTGTAGGTGCTCTTCAGTGTGCTGGGCGACAGAGTGAGCGGATTCGCAGCCTCCCAAGCTGGCTCCCCAACCGGAGGGACTTTTCTCTCCCCGCGAGGCCTGGTCTGGCACATAGCCAGCAGCCCATTTGTCATCTCCCCTACTTCCCCAAATGAAATGATTTATACAGCACTCACAGGGCATATGTCTTTCTTGTTTCAAGCCAAATTTTAAAAACTTCATTGAAGTATAATTTACAAATAATAATTAATTCACCCATTGTAAGTCTTCATTTTTTTGTTTTTGTTGTTTTATGTGTTCATTGAGTTTTGACAGATGTATTCACCTATGCAACCACCACCATTATCAATATATGGTGCATGTGTTTGTTTTGTTGCTTTCGTGTATATTCTGAGTTGGAAGGCGCGTATAGATGCATGTAACCATCGCCACAGTCAGCTACTGAGTGGCTCCATCACTGCCCCCCCAAATTCGCCTGTGCTTCCCTTTGTAACGACAGCCTCCCCAACTCCCTTAACCTTTGGCAACCACTAACCTGTTATCTGAACCTATAGTTTTCTCCAAGGCAAATTTTAATCACGATTGCCTAGGTAGTAATTTTATTACTTTCCCTTTACACATTATATTGCAGCCACTTCCCTGACCTACATCCTTAGCACCAAGGAGAGGGGCAGGGGACCAGAAGCAAACTTTGGAAGGGGAGGGGCTACTGCAGATCTGTCTCAGGTCCAGCCTTCACTTCCACGTTGAGGGAAAGCAGTGACCCTGTTCACCTCAGCCAGAAAACCACATAAGGGGAGTGAGGGTCTCAGGTGACCTCAAAGCTGAGAAAGATCGGCGAGAGCTGCATTGGAAGCATGGCGAAGACGCGATTACTTCGCATCAGCAAACAGATGACAGTCACAATTACAAAGAGAGAAAGAAAGAACTAGATCAAGTAGCAGGTACAGCATAGAATTTTTCTTTTTGAGGTAAAATTTACCTAACGTAAATTAGCCATTTTAAAGTGTACAATTCAGTGGCATTTAGTACACTCAGAATGCTGTGTCACCTCTAACAAGTTCCGAAACATTTCCGCACTCCAAAAGAAACCTATATCCACGAGCAGCGACCCTCCCCCACTCAGGGCCCCAGAGAGAAGCAAACACCAAGCTGCTTTCTGTCTCTGGGGATTTACCTGTTCTGGACATTTCCTATAAAGGGAATCACATGCAGGAACTTTTAGTGCCTGGCTTCTTTCACTGAGCATAATGTTTTTGAGCATAATGTACCACATCAGCATTTTATTCCTTTTTTATGACTAATGTTATAGAGCATAGGTATACCACGGTTTTAAAAATCCATTCATCTACTGATGGACCACAGCATAAAATTTGCCTTTTTTTGAACTTGAACATCACTAAAACTATTTTTACTCCCCAGAACCTAACTCTAATATCCCCTGGGTCTGTGTGATAAGGCTTCCCATACATCTTCTCGTGTGATAAAACAATTTTGTAAAGAAGGATTACCCCCTCCTCATTTTACAGATTTGGAGTCTGAGGCATAGAAGGATGAAGTGACTGGATCCAGGTGGGATTCCAAGCCTAGTGTCCACCCCTATTCACCCCAGCTGGTGTCTCTGAGTGCAGGTAATTGAAAAAAAAAAAAGTGCTCATGGAAAGCAAACTCCTTGGGAAGGATTTCAATGAAGTCTAAACAAATGAAGAAAATCTTTGAATTCTCTGTCCTTCTACCAGTGCTGCTGAACACCCTCTGTGTCTTTCCGGGGAGGCAGCCAGGGTGCCAGGCGCACAGCTCCCATCGCTCCCCTTTCTGTAACCCTCTCATTACTTTTAATTGCATCTGAGCCTCTAGCCTCTTATAGTTTGATTCCTAATCCAGGCCATTTCTCTGCCTCCCACTGGTCCAACACAGCACTTCTCTCTCCCTTAGAGCTCTCCAGAGAAGTGCCCCCAGAAAATGGAGTTGGTCTTCTGTAATGAATTCATCTCTATAATGAATAGTATAATATCCAAGTTCCGGGCATATTTACATAGCAATCTCCACACACAAGCTACATAACAAAGGGAAGACTTTTAAAAGAATGCCATCTCAAAGCTCCATTTCCTATAGTACTAAGAACACTATGGGAATTACCCTGACAAGAAGACAAAAACGACTTCCAGGGATGCTGGGTTAGAGACAATAACACCAGCCCCATTAATGTTTAAAGTCAATGGAGCATAAAACTGCTTTTCTCTACTTACAGGCAGCATCGTCTTACAGAGAGGAGGAAAAAAAATCGCCATTTAGCTCTGCGGAAATCCACAGACCTCCCCTAATTTTCATTCTCCTTGAAATTCTCCAGTAAGTACCATCAGAATGAAAATGAGAATCTCTCTCTCTGGGGGGAATGGCTTCCAATGCTCATCAATAAAGTGTGTGAAGAGCCCTCCACGGACATGGAGGAGGAAGGCTGCCTGTCAGGAAGGGAGCTGTCACCAAAACTTGCAAAACTGGTTGTGGTGACACCTTGGGACTTGGGAGCCTCTGGGCTGACTCCAAGAGGGCCTTCAACAATCTTAGGTCACGGTAGACGTGAGGCAGAGTACAAGGCACTGAGCAAGTTCAAGAAAGTAATGCCTTTAGGAGATGTTTTACTTAGTGGGCTGCAAGAGGGAACCGTCATCACTACTATATTAACTGTTTCCCTGGGGGAATCGCTGGAATTGGGCCAGGCCTCTGTTAGTAAACCATGGACCTAATCCCACGTTACATTCATGTAGTGCCTGACAAAGCCTGTTCCCATTATCTCATTTGATCCTGAAAACAATCCTCAGGGGGAGGCAGGGCAGGGATTATTGTTTCCATTTTACAAGTGAAAACACTTGTAAACTGATTTGCCAGGAGCCACGCACCCCAGACAAGGCAGGAATGAGACTTGAATCTAGGTCTTTGTACAACCTGTTCAGTGTTCTTTTGACTCCACATCACAGCCTGATCAAAATATTCCCAGCCCCACCCAGTCCTCACATTCATCAGTTTAACAGCAGCTGGGAGCTGGCCACCACAGAGCTTGTGTTTATACTGCCCACACTACGCTATCCTAATGAAAAAACACAGCCCTGAGTGGCAAGCTCTCTGGGGGAAAAAACAATTATATCCTCTCCCTGCACCCAAAAGCAAAATTAATCCAGATGCACTTGAAAAAAATCTTACCAAAAAAATGAACTGAGTAATAGCTTTCTGGAGGCAAGAAGACTCTAAATTTAGCACAAGTCTCAAAGAAAGGGATTTCATGGATTTGGCTATATCAAAGTTTGTTAAGTGTTAGTAAAAAAAAAAAAAAAAAAAACCTGTACGGGGCCAATAAAAAAATCTGAAATGTTCATACCAAAATATGACAGAAAAGAGCTAACTCATGGGGCATAGAGGAGTCATGCAAATAAGAAAAACTCAATAGGAAAAACTTAGGAAACAATTCACAGAAAGGGGAAATGCAGTTGGTTAACATTTCGAAAACTGCTATACCTAAGTAAAATTAAAACAAACAAAAAACCTGAAAGGAGTTATTAGTTTCATCTACGAAACCAGCAAGAAAAGTTTTTAACAATAGTACTCAAATACTAGTGAAGGTGCCATGGATAATGTGTGTTCACACATTAAACGATGGGAGAGGAAATTTACCCAACTGGAAAGCAGTTTGGCTCATTTATCAGAAACTTTAAAATATCCATATCCTTTGACCTAAAATTCCATTCGTGGGAACATGTTTTTAGAAAAGAGTCATCAGCATGGAAAGTTTTACACACAAAAATGTGAGTCACGAACTTATTTACAACGGTGAAATTAGGTAAACAGTAAACATTAAAGGAATTGTTTAATAATTTATGGTACAGCCACTTGATGGAAACTTACGTAATCATTATGTTCTCGAAGTGCATGCAATAACAAGAACACCGTTTATGGTGTAATACCAAGTGGAAAAGTGCACAACATTGTATATGTGGCTGTTGTATAACACTTTAATAGAAAAAAACTAGAAAGGAAAAATTTTTTAATGTGAATCACGTTTGAGTCCTATGATTATGAGAGAGATTTTCTCATCGCCCTATTTTCTATTTGAATCTTTTCTTTTAATGAACAACGTCAACTCTTTAGCCATGGGGTGGCGCGTCCTTCTCGCAAAGTGCCTGAGGACTGGGCGTAAGGGAAAAGCTTAGAAACCCCACCTCAGATCGATTCCGCCCCTCTTTGTGAGGGCTCCTCAGCACCCCAAATTCTCTCTCCATTCCCCGCCCCCACCTCTCGGAAGTCGAACGGGGCCCGCCCCTCCCCCCCTCCAGTGTGACGGTGGGTGCAGAGGGGGGGAGGAGCAGGGCCGTCTCAAGCGTTGATGACACGTGGGGAGGGAGCTAGAGTCGGAGGAGGAGGAGGGGTTAGCGTGTGGGTGGGTGTGTCTGCGAGTGGCAGAAACCAACCCAGGTCGCCTCAGAGTCTCCATTTTTTGTGTGGCTCATCCGCCTGGGGACCGAGGAAGGTCTCCCCACGCCCAGGATCCTCGTATAGGCGGATACTGAGCGCAGGCAAGAGAAGGCTCCGGCCACCGCCCTGAGCTGCCTTCGACAGCCAGCTACGCGGTACCTCCTCGCACGTCTCCTCCCACCCCGGCGCGGTGGTTGGGCCCGGCCGCGACGTCACCCATTGTTTACAAATCAACCCGAGCCGGTAGGATTCCGGCAACCGCGGCTGCAACGCGCGGCTCGAGTACCAGTCGGTCTCCGGCGTTCGCGTCCTTGCCGGCCCTGGCCCCGGCCCCGGCTTCGGCCTCAGCACCGCACCCGGCTCCGCCGCGGCCCATCGAGCCGCCAGCGACGCCCGCAGAGCTCCGGATTCCCGGGCTGGGGGCCATGCCGTGCCGGAGGGAGGAGGAAGAGGAAGCCGGCGAGGAAGCGGAGGGGGAGGAAGAAGAGGAGGAGGACAGTTTCCTCCTGCTGGAGCAGTCGGTGACGCTGGGCGGCTCAGGCGAGGTGGACCGGCTGGTGGCCCAGATCGGCGAGACGCTGCAGCTGGACGCAACGCAGCACAGCCCTGCCTCCCCGTGCGCGCCCCCCGGGCCGCTGCTGCGGCCCCCGGCGGCGGCGGCGCGGGCGGACAAGGCCCGGTCCCCCGTTCTGCCGCTGCTTCTGCCGCCCGCGCCGGCCGAGGCGGTGGGCCCAGCGCCCCCAGGAGCCCTTCGCTGCGCCCTCGGGGACCGCGGCCGCGTGAGAGGCCGGGCTGCGCCCTACTTTGTGGCCGAGCTCGCCGCAGGTCACAGCGCCCTGCCCGGGCCGTGCCGGCGAGGATGGTTACGGGGCGCCGTAGCCTCCCGCCGCCTGCAACAGCGACGATGGCCCCCAGCCGGGGCGCGCACCCATGACGACGACCCGCACCGGCTCCTGCAACAGCTCGTGCTCTCGGGGAACCTCATCAAGGAGGCCGTGCGGAGGCTCCAGCGAGCTGTCGCCGCGGTTGCAGCCACAGGCCCAGCCAGCGCCTCTGGGACTGGGGGCGGCCGTAGCGGACCGGACCCCGTCGCTCTGCAGCCCTCGGGCGCCTTGCACTGACCCGGGGTCCCTGAAGTAGAAGAGGAGGCCGCTGCGCAGACCCATCAGCGTCCTGCCCTCACCCACCCTGAGCTGAAGCTACCGTGGCCGTTCTGGGAGCGACCGCCTAGGCAGCTGGGAGGCGTGTTGGGGGAGACATCCACCTGAGAAGTTACCAGCCCCAGCGAGGCTGTCGGAGAAAACGAACGTGGAGAAATGCACGGGCCAGGACACGTCTGTGCCGCGTGAGAACTTCCCCGGCCACCTTAGGGCCGAGGACCTGGGATAAACTGGGAGAACTATGGCAGCTACTTTTATTGACTTGTACCTTGACTTAACCCTTGGGGGCGTCGTGTTCTTGGATTGTTTAAAGATAGGGCCCCAAGGGGCGGGAATTCGTGAGGGCTTTAGAACAATACTTGAAAACTTAATGACACGAGTACATTTTCTTTATTTTACGGTGGAGGAGCTTAGTGAAAATGGTGCTACAATTGCTGTGCAAAGAAATTCCGGAGGGAAGAGGAATGTAAAAGCTTGGTGGTGGGTGGTTGGCATCGCCCCCTTCCTCCCACCTAATTGAGGGCTGGTCGAGGTGGGAGATATGAAATCCAGTTAGGGGGTGAGGGGAGGTGGACAATTTTGAAGGTGGGTAGAACCAGAGTTGAATTGGGACTTTTAAATAACTGACCTTGCCACCTGTGGTTCAAGGTCATGGTTTGCTGTACGTGGAAGGCTGTGGGGTTCCTGGAAGAGGTAACTCATCCCTGTGTCCCTTTTTCCTCTTCCTCCAAGAAGAGCCACGCCTGTGCTTTCCTACCTTTTGGAAGTCTCGCCAAGAGAGACAGGCAGACTGGGGCTTGTGGGGAGAATTGTTTGTTTTTTCTCTGTGCTCTCCTCTTTCCAGAACTCCTCCTCCTCTCATGAGGCCACTCTTGGCCATGCCATGAGCTTTCTCAGAAACGGTCATAAACAATCTCTTGAGTCTCTCTCCAGTTCTCTTATTCCAACTTTATTAATTCACCCGTTCTGATGTCTGCATGGGACTATGAGACCCTGGTTGTTTTTCTGCTCTTTTCTGGCCCTCTGGATCTGTGGGCCTGAGCCTCCATGGGTCCTCACCTCTCCTGCCACTAACTCTTTGTAAGTAAGTGACTGAAACTGTTTATAAAATGTGACTCTCTGAGAGGAGAAACTGCTGGCTTTACCCTTGTGAAACTTGATGGCACTTTAAGTGAAGTGCCACCACCCCACCCCAGACTTTAAGGTAGCTAAACCCATTTTTTAAAAAAAGATTCAATGGCTTGTTCATCCTCCAGATGTAGCTATTGACGTACACTTCGCACCGGAGTGTCTGAAATTGTGGTGGTCCTGATTTATAGGATTTCTTAATTAAAATGTCTGCTGAATAAATTGGTTTTTTGTTTTGGAGCATGGTTTGGCTTTTTGGTGGGAGGTGGGGGAAAGAAAAGAACTTGGGGATACATTTAATAATGAAGAATGCACTTGAGGAGCCCTGGGCTCAGCACAGAATGCCGGCAGCCCTGCAGGACTTCAGTGCTTCTGGATTGATGGAGCACAAGATCAGAAAATTGGGTCCAGGTTTTTTAAAGCTGCTGGGTGGGCGTCCACTCCCTTTGTGGAATGAGAAGATAGTCCAGAAACACATTCTAGGCTGGAGGGCAGAGGCCAAGGATTTGTGTCTGGACAGGGGTTGAGGGAGTGTTCGCAAATGAATTTTTTGTGTAAAGAATGGGAAGGGCACAGGCGAAGCCCTCCCCCTAAGAGACTGACCCACTCATGAGCTGGGGTCTAGGGA
Organism: Mormoops blainvillei; assembly: GCA_004026545.1. Taxonomy (NCBI): domain Eukaryota; kingdom Metazoa; phylum Chordata; class Mammalia; order Chiroptera; family Mormoopidae; genus Mormoops; species Mormoops blainvillei. The sequence continues at coordinate 191,134 of PVJD01001554.1, read as the reverse complement.
AAGGAAAACGGTTTTATAGCAAAGCAAAGTACCGGTATTTGGTAGGGAACTGGCTGGGTTTTGCAGACCGGGGTTAGATTAACTGAAGCAACACCTCCTCGTTCTGCTCTCAGCCCCTTTGTCCCCTGATGGAACTCTCGTGGAGCCCCCACCTACTTGCTCCCTTGCCCTTTTTAAGGAAGCTTTCCTTGGCACAGCCCAGCCGACCAGCCCCGAGGGACCTCTCCTGCCCAGCACCCTCCCACGCCAAAGCTGCAGGGGAAGGCTAGTGCTGCGTGACTTTGAGTCAGCCCCGCCGCTCACCCGCTGGGCCATTCGGGGCAGGTTGCTGCTCTGCCTTTCCCTTCTCTCATTTATAAAACAATACATAATAAGGTAGCTGGGGGGGGCGTCACACGAGGATCTGAGTTGTTTGGGATACTTAAGTGCCCCAAAAGTGATAGCTGCTAATTCTTTTTTAAAAAGATTTTATTTATTTTTAGAGAGAGGGGAGGGGAGGGTGGAAGACAGAGAAACATCGATTGGTTTCTTGTGTGCATCCGGCTGGGGCCTGAACCCACAGCCAAGGCATGGCCCTGACTGGGGGATGGAACTGGTGACATTTAGCTTTTCAGGATGACACCCAAGCAACTGAGCCACACCAGTCAGGGCTAACTGCTGATATTTATTTTTTTTAAGATTTTATTTATTTTTAGAGAGACAGGAAGAGAGGAAGAAAGAGGGAGAGAAACATCGATGTGTAAGAGATGATTCAACTGGTTGCCTCTCACATATCCCCAACTGGGGACCTGACCTGCAACCTAGACATATGCCCTGAGTGGGAATTGAACCGGTGACCCTTTGCTTCACAGACCGGCACTCAGTCCATTGAGCCACATCAGCCAGGGCATAGCTGCTGATTCTTGACACCACTATTGGCCCGTCCTCCTCCAGAGGACTCACATATGTCTCCAAAATGTGCTCCACTTGCCCTAACACTTCAGCCACCTCTTCCCTTCCACCATGAGCACAAGGTATTGCTTCCTCTTGCACTTCTGTGCCCTTTAAGTCCCTTTTCCTGAACTCCTTCCAGAAAGCCACCTCCACACACCTGAACAGTCAGTCTCTCCACTTTCAAAATACTAGGGGGATAGCATTTAACTGAGCACACATGTACCAGGTAGTGTTCTGGGTGCTTTAAATTATTACATCATCTCATTATGTCATGACCCTGCCATGAGGTAGACACTGTTTTTGTTCTTTTTTGATTTTTTAGAGTTACTTGGTTATTTACTTATTTAAAGTGATTTTAGATAGAGTGGAAGGGAGAGAGAAACACTGATCTGATGTTCCACTTGTTCATATACTCATTGGTTGATTCTTATTTATGCCCTGGCCTGGGATTCAACTGGCAATTTGGTGTATTGGGAACCAAATATTGGCAATTTGGTGAGACACTAACCAACTGAGCTACCCAGCCAGGGTATTAGAGAATAGGTTTATTAAAGCTGGGGACAGTGAAACAAGCAAGGGCTTGGGATAGAAGAAGCAACGGGAGAGAGCCTAGCTGGGGCTGCTTTGGCTCTGTAGGAATGTTACAGGAAAGAAATGAGCCTGGGGTGGGCTGCTTTGGCTTGCTGGGAAATCAGAGAGAAGGGAACCTTGGAGACAGGCTCAGGGGTTAGCCGGGGACGAGCTGCTGCTGCCCACTGCTCCCCTGGTTGCAGGTCTCATGGGGACCCTTGGAGTTTAGGAGATGCGCTCCGGTGGCAGAAGAGAGGCGTGGATGTGCCCCTGGGAGGGAGCACGTGTATGCTTTGTCCATTTTATAGGTGAGGACACTGAGGCCCAGGAAATTAAGTCACTTACCTGAAGTTACCACCTTTTAAGTGGTGAAACTGGGCTTTGAACCCAGGCAGCCTGTTTCTAGGATCTTCCCTCAACCAGATCTTCCAGTCATACCGTACCACCTACATGCGGCTTTCTTGACACCATTTTCACCCATGTTGGATTTATTAAAGTTATTAAGAGCATCCCACAAACCTTGACCCACTAAATACCTCAACTCAATAGCATCATCATTCTCACTTTTCTTGTATACCAGGCACATATGTGAAAGGTGCTAGCGACTGGATGAGGCAGGGTTTCACACATCCTGGAAGAACCTAAAAGCAGATTTGGGGCCAAAACCTTCACATAAGGTAAAAGGAACTGCATAAGAGAAGCACAGATAACAAATCGTATGTGGCTGCTGCTTTCAGACCCTCAAGTCCTATAAGATGATGGCATAGGACCAAGTTGGTAGGGTGTCACCCAGTGTGGATGTCCTGTGGGTCTGCAGGATGGCAAGGACAGCTCGCAAGGGTGAAGTTAGAATGGCTACTGTGTACAAGAAGGGAAAGGGAATGGAGCCCTGTTATAGGCAGGCCCTCGGCAGGCACCTTTCATAAGACATTGCTTTTCCAAGGGGAGAGGTAGAGTATACTGGTGGTAGAGCAGCAACTGAACTCATGGCTCTTAAGGTGATCCTTTTGCCACCTGCCTGAGTCCACATACACCTTTCTTCCTCTAACACCTGGTACTGATCAGCCATTTGCAAAGGCTGTAGAGAGCCTAGTTCTGGGCCTGGGCTTAGGGAGGGATCTCTGTGTCAAGGAGGCAATTGTCCTTTCCAAGGTATTGTAGCTTGGGATAGCATATTCCTAGTCCTTGGCCCAGGAATGATTGCAGCTGGGATATCTCTAACCCCTTGGAGCAGATAGGCACAGAACTCGGGGCATGGGCATGGGCAGAGCTGGGGCAACTCCATCTTCTGAATGGGCTGAGGCCCGGGTTTCTCTGGTAACATCTGCATGCCTTGATCCCAGAAAGACCAAAGCAATAGGGAAGCGGTGAGGAGAGGCTGCTTGTGTCGAGCTGTGTATGTGTGTGACAGGCGTGGTGGGGGTTGATTAGCAGTTTCATGTCAGAAGATACATGGACAGCAGCCTGCTGCCTCATAAACGACTAGAAGCTGGAGAGAGAACGGGGCTGAAGATGGAGGATTTGGCACTTAGAGCTGAAGAGCTAAGCAGGGTGGATTGAGCTTGGGAGATGCTGTCAGTTGGGAAGTAATAACGCTAGCTAATGTACAGAGTGCCTACCTTGTGCCGGGCTCTGGTCTAAGTACTTTACAAAGAATATAGCTCATTCGATCTATGTGGGGGGAAGAAGAATACACGAAAGCACCAGACAGAAAGGGAGAGCAGAGTCAAGAAGAAACAAGGAAGGCTAGAAGGTGAACTGAGGTGCCGTGGGTGTGTGAGTGCGTCTACAAACACAGAGGTGTGCCTGTCTGTATTCTCTCTTTGTATGTCCTCTGTGGTCAGGTCCAGGGTAGTTAAAATCAGATCTTGCTCAGTGACTTTTTAAAAAATTTAATCTTTATTATATGTTTTTTCCATTACCATTTAGTCCCCTTATACCCCTTTCCCCCTCCCAGTGACATTCATTGTCTTTTTTGAACACTGAAGTTATTCAAATTCCCTTTACCAGCACCATTAAGGGTCTGCTTTGAACACCTGCACGCTGACTTCTTCCCCTCCTTAACTCACCTGAAGAAAAGTACAATTTCCGGCGCATCTAGAGAAAGGCAGTTCTGACTCCTGTGTCTGTCGGAGATTTTCAGGAAATCCTAGGGAACCCTTTTTCATCCTGTTAGGCTATGGAATCTGATTTAGACAGTAAAAGAGAAATGGGCGAAAGGCTGGGCCAAAGGCAGGGCAAAGGTAAGAAGATGAGATAATGAGCTTGTGACTTTTTTAACCCACCCAGATCAATAAGTCAAATAAACTGCCTGAATAGCTTATCAGCTGGGGGTTGTGAATTTTACTTCCTATGAGTCAGTTAATTGATAAGAGGGAGCATTTAAAAAATTCCTTGGTATCAGATTTAGTTTGTATTCTGGTGTAGTATAAGGTACAGAGAAGAAGGGTTCCTTCACACAGCAACAACAGAAACATAGCCATTCCAGGCATGAGGCGTTATACAAGGTTGTTTCAACAGCCAGCTACCAAGGTCCCAGGCTTTGCGGTGGTATGACAGTTTGTGACATAAGATGCTGTCACGTGGACATCTACCCCTACGATCCATCTGAACCCTGTCCAGCCCTGGGAACCCCATCCCTTCCTGCCTCAAGGAACATTGTCCTTTATAGCATCTTCCCTTCAGTTTCTCATCCACAGTTAGACAAGCACAGGTCTCTCCTGCCTGAGCAAATCCTTCCTTTGGCCATTTTCCCTTTTTAGCAGTTTTCCTCCTTTTCCATATTCCTTGAACTTCTAGGCACCACAACTCATCACCTCTGTACCAAGCACGCCACACCCTTAGCTTCCACGAGTCTGTTTAAATTGCCCAATTTGGCCCTGGCTGGTGTGGCCCAGTGGATTGTGTGCTGGCCTGTGAGCCAAAAGGTCACAGGTTGGATTCCCAGTCTAGGGCACATGCCTGGGTTGCGGGCCAGGTCTCCAGTAGGGGGCGCACCAGATGCAAACAAACATGGATGTTACTCTTCCTCTCTTTCTCCCTTCCTTCCCCTCTCTAAAAGTAAATAAATAAAATCTTTTTAAAAAATAAATAAATTGCCCAATTTGTTTGCTCTGCAAATATTTACTAGATGCCAATACCCAGGCGTTGTTACTAAATGCAGCTATGTTTCAGGCAGTAGCCTAAGCATTTTTACTAGTATTAGCTCCATGAATCCTCACAACCCTATGAGGCAGGGACTTTATTATGGAACTTTGAGGGTGAGGAACATGAGGTTGGACAGATGAAGTAACCTGCCCAAGGTCACAGGAAGGAGCTTTAAAGGAGAGAGCCAGGATTGTGACCCAGACAGTTGGCTCCAGAGCCAGCATTTTGTGCTATACTGAGGCCTACAGTTTCTTTTCAGTGCATATCTTGTCTTTTCCTCTTTCTTCCCCCGCAGGCCCTTATCGCCTGGTGCCTGGATGTTTTAACAGCCATCTAACTGATCTGGCTGGCCGTGAATGTTCACCCTCAACCTCCGTCCATCCCCCATGCCCTGTTACCTGATAATCTACCTAAAACATCCTCTTCGTCTTGTCAATCCTCTGCTTTGAAAGAATATATAATCTCTGGGAAAAGAAGACACTCACATATGAGCTCCTGAGATTAACCTATAATGACAGTAAATAAAATGAAGAGTGAGAACAAAATAAATTTGAAGATCCCTTCCTGAGAAGAAATTGCATAATTTTCTCAGTACAAATTATAGAGGGGAGTGGACAGGGCAGGCACGCAGCACTTCAGGTGAGCACTGAATCTGAATTAGAAGGGGATGGGTTTTCTGAGAGGAAATAGGGAAGTTAAGAGCTGGAGCCCTGAGGCCATCCTCACCCTACAGCCTCCCTTTGTAATATCCCCTGCCGCCTCTCTACCAGTTCTAATCCTGAGCGGCTTTCAAGGCTTGGCTTGAAGGGGACCTCCCCACTTTTCTGATTAAACCTCTTCTAGACTGCTTATTCCCTTCCTGTGTACTTCCCTGAGTCCTTCCTTCTGTAACAGGGGCTTATGCTCAAGAAAGCGGTCTGATCTTCAGAGGAAACAGATTGAAGCCTTCCTTGAGAGGCAGGACTTCAAAGTACTGGCCTTCATTCAATAGCTTCCAGGAATGATGTTTTATTATTTGAGTGTTTGTTTGTTATTTGCTTCCCACATGTTATCTAATTTAATCTTCGCCCAATTCTTGAAGGTGGACTCTATTCTTATTCCCTATTTTGCAGATGAGTTCATTGAAATAATTCAGGTGAAGGACCCTGTGCCAAATCACATGGCCAGTGAAGGAGGGCTGCCTGCAGAGCCCCACAGTCTTTTCTATTATGCCTCCTGGGAAGCTCTGTTATGGGCAGGTCACTTGTTCTCCTTTCAGTTACTGATGGAAATCCAGGAGGAAGCCCTGCTGCACAGGACACTTTTTGCCCCTTTGCCTGCACCAGCCTTCATGGTGTTCAGATGAAGTGTGCCTCCCCGTGGAAATGTCTCTGGGGTTCCATCTCTAAGTGAAGTGGTAGCACTAGACCAACGAGGGTTCAGTTCTCCCAGGGCTGACATTCTGTGATTACTGAGCATTGGTGGAAGAACAGGGAGCTAATTGAGTCAGTTAGTAATTTGGTTGCCAGGGTAACTCTTTCCTGATTGGAAGGAAGGGATCACAGGGTTCAACACAGACCTTGCTGGATAGGGAAGTGGTGTCTGATCTTCGCTCCATGTTTCTGTTTCTGAGCTGGAAAAGGAGAGAGCAGAAGAGGGTAAAAATTGAATCCAAATATTGTAGTATTTATGCCTAATTTAGAATAATATCCTTGGGTGCCTTACTCTGGAGTTCTCTGTGAAGTACGGCATTCTTTTGTTTAAATCACTTGTTATTTGCCAATTTCTGTGCTTATGTTGTATGTTTTTCATTGAGTGTAGAGTTTTAGCCTTTTATCTCACCAAGGCCATTTTCTGTGGCCAACTGTCTTCACAGGATGCTGCATATTTTGTAAGAAAATGGTTACAGCTTTCCCTAGCTCAGCCTAGGGGTCTGGAGTATGGTTTTCCAGGGTTCTAATGGCAGGACCACCACATCGGACAACTGCACGGGTGTTGTTCACATTGTAGTGTGTGTGTGGGGTTGTGCAGTAAATGATACTGAACTATGTGCGTTGGTATCAGGCTGTTGGAAAGAGGCCTTGGTTCTATACAGTGAAACGACTTCAAAAATGACTTTGGTTGGTCACTCTGCCCTGCCCCCTTCCTGGACTATTTTTCCACCTAGAAAATGGTCTAATAACTTTGAAAAATCACTTATGTAAACTTGCTTTCCAAAAAAGGATTTCGTGATGATTATTAAGACCTTTTAGGACTTTTAAAAAGGTGGACAGTGATAGGGTTACAGTGCATTTAAAATGGCTGATGCCCTGGCCGCTAGCTCAGTTGGTTAAGGTATTGTCCTGATACGCCAAGGTTGCAGATTTTATCCCAGGTTAGGGCGCATACAAGAATCAACCAATGAATGCGCAAATAAGTGGTGCCACAGATCAGCGTTTCTCTCTCTCAGGTCAATAAAAAATAAGAATGGAGTATCTAATAGTAGGCAGTAGTTTTCTCCAGTCTTCCTTATGTAATGAGGGGCTCGTACTGCATGAGTCCTATGCATGGTTTAGTTTAGCTTCAAGCAGTCATTACAAGAAGTCGGCACAGTTAGTACAGCATCATCACCAGTTTGGCCCTGGATTGCTCCTAACCCACTGACCTCTGGGAATCCCACCCCAGCGAAGAAGCAGGCCAAGGACCTCAGGGTGACTCCAGTGCCAGGACAAGTTAGCACCACTTTCCCCTGCTGCTCCGTGCCCAGAGGTGACAGGCCACTGCACTGTTGGAGGCCCCCTTCCTCAGTTTGTGTTAGAGCCTCCATAATCCCCCTTCCCTTACTGGGCGGCCCTGGACCGAAACCCCTACAAGCTTTTCTGGGCAGGTGGTGGGAAATGGCTGGCTTGGTGCATTCTGGAGATACTTCTCTGAGACCTTCAGGGTCTGTGTGTGTGAGAGAATGGGGGGATATAGACTACAGGCACTGAGTGAAAAAGGAAGTTAGAAAGGGCCTTAATCGACCCAGAAAGGACTTATGGAATCATGGCATGCCTTTGTTTCATGAGAAACAGGATCATTTAGCCACTTAGAAGTGTCCTGGGAAAGAAAGGGTAGGGACAAAAGACTGTTTATCTCCAGTACGGGCCAGTCACGATGAACCCTTTCTCATCTCACTTCTCTTTTGTTGTACAGGTGAGAAAATGGAAGCCCACAGTCGATCAGTTTGTCTAAGGTCCCCATTTATTAAGTGAACTTGAACCTGAACAAACACCCTGTTCCCTTCCTGGCTCCTTCCTTTAGGAAACAGACTGAAGTAACTCAGAAATGGAGGGACAGAGATGGGCGGTTATGTCACTTCTTAGGGGGTGAAAAGCTGCAAATAAAGCCAAAGGAAGAGAGAGCAATCCTTTGATACATTCCCAGCCGGCCTTCCTACAACAGGCTTGCACCCTAAGCAACCCCTAAACAAGAGCTGCTCAGCCTTAGGGCCACCTCGTGGAACAAGTCCACATAATGAATGATCACAGTAGAAAGAAAAAAGATAAGCCTCCCTGTCTGCAGTGACTGATCTGATGTTTTTTGCTAAAGCAGAAGCGACTTCATAAAACATCTCCATCACTGACTAGTAATCGAAAGGCTCTAGCAGGGGTGTCCAACCTGCGGCCAGCGGGCTGCATGCTGCCCAGGATGGCTGTGAATGGGACCCAACACAAAATGGTAAATTTACTTAAAACCTTTTTCTTGCTCATCAGTTTTCGTTAGTGTTTGTGTATTTAATGTGTGGCCCAGAGATACCAAAAGGTTGGACACCTGGGTTTTGGTGAAAGGGATTGGTCTAAAACCTGACCTCACTTTCATTTAATTTTATGCCAGCACCAATACACACCCAGGCATGCAGACCCTGTCTAACTAGTGAGCTGTTCAGACACAAAGGCACTCTAATTACCATCTGCAAGCTGGGCTGACAAAGATTTCAAGTGTTTTCATGTTTATGGAGATCAGAGAAATGTGTACTGTGCATCTTTCCCACCGACAGCAAGTAGAAAATAAAACCAAACAAGAAATGCAACACATTTATTAAAAGCAGGTATTTCAGTTAAGTTAAAATCCTATAATCAGGATAGCCACAATTCCAGACACTCCGGTACGAAGTGTAGATATGTCAATAGCCACATCTGGATGATGAACAAGCCATTGAATCTTATAAAACTAAAACACAAACTAAACGGTTTCCAATCCCTCAGAGTGAACAGTGTGTTACAAACTTCACCACGGCTTACAATGGCAAAGCCTGCAGCTTCTCCATTCGAAGGGTCACATTTTCTACTCGGTTTCCTTCACTTACAAAGGCGAGCTGGCATGGCTGGGGGAGGGGCAGAGGGAGGAAATCAACTCGGTCTACCCAGGGAATTGCAGCTGTTATTGCAAATGGCCCTGGGGAGCCCATTATAAGCTGCTGTGCGAGGCTGGGTGTCCCTGGAGTGCCCGTCACGTGGCGTCTCCCCAGCCCCCAGACGGGGCCCCCAGGAGCACCAGCACCACCCTCTTGGGTAAAACAGCAGAGCTGAGGGGAAGAGGAGGAACCCGAGGCCATGTCTCTGGACTATTTCCAGGAAAGCCCGGAGAGCGGCGGCCCGCGGGGGGTGCCGGCGCCCAGCATGTCCCCGCCTCCCTACACCAAGGTGGTGGCGGTGCGCTTGTCCTCAGGAGACTCCAGCACTTCACCACCCACCTCCCATCCCCACCCTGGGCGCACCGCGGCTTTCCCCTCCACTCGGGGAACCGCAGCCAGTTGCAAAGAAGGGACAGAGAAAAGGTCCTTTCATGGTACCGTGTGTTTTAAGAACCAGCACCTCAAAAGACACAAAATGGGTGTTTTTTTTATAAGTGTTGTAAATTTTCAAGTCTGGCAGTTTGAGGTACTCCCTGAAATGATCGTCTATTCATGTTCCCCTCCCCCAAAAGTGAATCAGGAACCAACCCTGAAAAGGTAAAACAAGTAACTGGGATCATCCTCGTCCTTAGGGCGCACGGCGATCCTGAGAAGTATGAACTGTGGCCACATGGTCGCCGGGCTGGAGGGCCCGGGGAGGCGGCGTGGAACTGTACGCGGTGCCTCCAAGAATGGTCACGCTAAATAAGGAGTCCTATTGATTGCGAGCTTGGGGTGGGCTCTGTAATATGCCTTAAATAGGGCCAACCGAGTTCTGTTCCCCGTGAAAACGTTGGCAATTTTCCGATTCCTCGTCATTAGCTTATTTTCCCGCTTCAAAAGCGTGAGTTCACCAGTCTGAGTAAAGATGCAGCCCTCAGGAGGACCCCTTGCGCTCCAGGCAAAGGCTGGCGCAGCGGCCACTCCGGGGTATTAGCTGCCAGGCACAGGAACGCCGTCGCCGGTTCTGAGCGGCGCCCTCCTTCCTGTCGCGCCAGGGTTGCTGCAGGCCGTGCGGGGGCTGGGGGGCGACAGGGGTTTGTGCACTGCGGCCGTCAGAGGCCTCAGGAGCGGGCGTGGGGGAAGCTTTGCGTGTAGCTGCAGCCGTCGCGAGTGAAGCCTCCGCACGGCCTCCTTGATGAGGTTCCCCGAGAGCACCAGCTGCTGCAGGAGCCGGTGCGGGTCGTCGTCAACGGTGTGGACTTCCGGCTGGGGCCCGCGTCGCTGCTGCAGGCGGCGGGAGGCGGCGGCCCCCCGCAGCCATCCTCGCCGGCACGGGCCCGACAGCTGCTTTGGGGCACGGCGCTTGTCGTCTCCCGAAGGCCCATCTAGGCTGGACTGAGGGGGCCTTGGGGTCAGGACACTGGGGCCTGAAGCGAGCTCGGCCACAAAGTAGGGCGCAGCCCGGCCTCTCACGCGGCCGCGGTCCCCGAGGGCGCAGCGAAGGGCTCCTGGGGGCGCTGGGCCCACCGCCTCGGCCGGCGCGGGCGGCAGAAGCAGCGGCAGAACGGAGGACCGGGCCTTGTCCGCCCGCGCCGCCGCCGCCGGGGGCCGCAGCAGCGGCCCGGGGGGCGCGCACGGGGAGGCAGGGCTGTGCTGCGTCGCGTCCAGCTGCAGCGTCTCGCCGATCTGGGCCACCAGCCGGTCCACCTCGCCCGAACCGCCCAGCGTCATCGACTGCTCCAGCAGGAGGAAGCTGTCCTCCTCCTCTTCCTCCCCCTCCGCTTCCTCGCCGGCTTCCTCTTCCTCCTCCCTCCGGCACGGCATGGCCCCAAGTCCGGGCACCCGGAGCCCTGCGGGCGTCGCTGGCAGTTCTGTGGGCCGCGGCGGAGCCGGGTGCGGTGCTGAGGCCGAAGCCGGTGCAGAGGCCGAAGCCCGTGCTGAGGTCGAAGCCGGGGCCGGGACCGGGGCCGGGGCAGACGCGGAAGCCGGGGACCGTCAAGCACTCGTACCGCGCGTTGCAGCCGTAGTTGCCGGAATCCTACCGGCTCGGGTTGATTTGTAAACAATGGGTGACGTCGTGGCTGGGCCCAACCACCGCGCCGGGGCGGGGGTGCACCGTAACGTTGTGGGGCGGGGCGCCCCTGGGCACCGGTCCAGGGCGGAGCCTTGCTCCCTCTAAGCTCCACAGTCCTGAATACTGTCTGCGGGGTCGCAATGGGGAACTGCTGCTCACTCTTTTAGGCGGGCGTGTTTCGAACTTCTAGCAGATGGACGCCAGCGTGGACTCTGTTGGTTTCTTCCACACACAACACCTACAACTTACACTCACACGCCCACACACTCCCTTCCTCTAAGCGCGTCAACTCGGCTGGTGTTGGCTTTTGCGCTTTTGAGGTTCCGGGTGCCAGCGTCTGGGCAGTCGTGATCCGGGGAGCGAGGCAAGGATGGAGAGCGGAAGGACTGAGGCTAGGGACTTGTCTGGCATTTGACATGGATTTCGGGATGGAGATGGACTGTGAGAGCGGAGGGTGGGTGGGTCGGAGGAGGGCAAAGGGGGGAAAATTGGGACGACTGTTATAGAATAAACAAGAATAAAATTTTAAAAATAAATAAAATAAAAAAGGAAAAAATAAACATACACCTTTCCTTTGATTCAATTCCAATCCTGGATATTTACCTATGAGAATAAAAACAGATTTGCATCTAGGCCTACAGGCAGATAATCGTAGCAGCTTTATTCATAAAAAGCGATAAACCGGAAACAGCTAAGTGTTCAGTGGCAGGTCAGTGAATGAACTATGGCACATTCACAATATGATAGCAGAATAACCTAGCAACATAATGGATGGAAATATTGCTACCATCCATGGTATTGCATGGATGAATCGAAAAAACAGGACCCTGAGAAAAGGAAGCCAGAGGAAAAAAGAGCACATACTATACGATTCTGTTCATATGAAGTTCTGGAACAGGAAAAATTAATTTATGGTGAGAAAAAAAAATCAGAAGACTGATTGCCTTTGGAGAGAGTGGAATCAAGGCAAAGACTGAGTCAGAAGAGGCCCGAGGGAACTTTGGGGTGGTAGCAAGGCTCTACGTCTGGGTCGCTCCATGTGGGTTTCAGAGGTGTATGCATGTGTTAAAATTCATTGCATTTATTGCTTGTAAATTATACATGAAAAGAAAAAACTGTAAACAAATATTAAATTCTGGTTAATAGACATGCTAATGAGTTTAGGGGTGAGGTATATTAATGTTTGCAATTTATTCTGCAGGGTACAAAAATGAGATGGGTAGAAGAATTGGTAAGACAGGTAGATCTATGATAACGCATGCAAAATAAAATGTTAATGTTATTGTATGACCCAGCAATTCCACACCTAGGTTCATACCTGAGATTATTGAAAACATTTGTTTTCGCAGCATTATTCGTAATAGCCCCAAAGCAGAACCACCTCAATGTTCGTTAGCTAATAAATGGATGAAGAAAATAGTCTATTCATGCAATAAAATATTATTCACCATAAAAAGGAATGAAGTACTAGTGTAGCATGGATGAATCTTAAAGACATTATGCTAATTAAAAAAAAACACAAAAGGCCACATATTGTATGATTCCAGTTATGTGAAATTTCCAGAACAGACAAACCTGTAGAGACAGAAGGTAAATTAGTGGCTGCCAGGGGATGGGAGGAGAGGGAAATTAGGACTAACTGTTAATGGATAGGGTTTCTTTTGGGGGGGGTGATAAAAATGTTCTGGAATTAGGTAGTGGTCATGTCTATACAACAGGGCAAATATACTAAAAACCACTGAAGCATACACTTTAAAATTCACTTTATTTTTTATTTTTCGCTGGTATAACAGTTTTATTAGTTCAAATCTAGACATCACATGTTCTAGCCCATCATGATGATGCAACATTTAGCTCTTCTTTGTAGCTGGAATTTAGTAATTCATTTCATTCCATTCCAATGATTCCTGAGATGGCGTTATGGACTGCAGTCTCTCTGGGTGGTCATGTTCTCTTTGAAACTTGCTATAAATGATTTCAAAGTCATGATTTCTCGCCAACACGCTAATCAAAGGGATGTTCTCATACTCGGCACACTTATTATTATTTTTTAAAATTATTTATTTATTTTCAGAGAGAAGAGAATTGAGGGAGAATGAGAGGGAGAGAAACATCAATGTGTGGTTGCCTCTTGCACACCTGCTACTGGGGACCTGGCCCGCAACCCTGTCACATGCCCTGACTGGGAATCGATCGCAGGCTGGCGCTCAATCCACTGAGCCACACCAGCCAGAACGGCACACTTCTTTATTATTGTTGTAGATCTTATTGCTGCTGGACCTCACAAGCTGGAGAGAGAAAGAACTCGCTGACAACTTCGTTGCCCTGCATGCCTCACAATAAAACCTTTATTTAGAACTGGGACTACTAAGGTCTTCAAAGAACTATTCTACCTCACACGTTGCATCTTCCAACTCACGGTCGTCTGAATCGTCGGGCAGCACAATGTTCAAGGCAGCATTTTTGTTCAAATACATTGTCTTTTGATTTAAGAATATGCTTCTGGCCTGGTTTAATTTCCATTCCTGGACTTTTTCCTCGATCCCTTTGTTGTGCAATTTGGTGACGACTCTTCATTTACCAAGAGCATTTGCTCAGGGGACCTCTCCAGTTCTGCATCCTGCCACCAGCTCATGTCACACTGGATGGATTCATCGACTTGGTTACACTGGGCCAACCAGGCAGCAGAGGGAACCGACCCCTGGCGGTAGCTGTCCCTCTCTCCCACTTCTTCTTTATCCAGCTCCCTACACAGCACTGACTCTTCATGTTCCCTTTCTTCCTTCTGGTGATGACTCAGGGGACCTCTTCAGCTCTGCACCCCGCCACCTACTCATATCACACTGAATGGCTTCATTGACTTTGTTAGATTGGGCCAAAAAGGTAGCAGAGGAAATGTCCCCCTGGGGGAAGCTTTCCTAGTCTCCCACTTTCTCTTCATACATTTCATCTGGGGAGGGGTCCTCATCCTCAGGAAGGTTATCGAGAACACCCCTACTTTCCCAGGAACTCTGTGAATTCCCACTGTGCTGCACCTACTGAGGTTCAGTCTGAGTCCCTTTGGTTCTCACCCACTCCCCGACCACAGTCACCACAGTACTGGAATTGTGCTGGATTAGAAGACACAGGGAATTTAGGTCTTTGTTTAGGTGTAGGTGGCAAAGGGGACTGGAGTACAAGGGACCCCGGATACTCCTTGGGCACCACTGAGCATAGAAAATACAGATTTCCATTTCTGAATCCTGCCCCAGAAACAGAGAATGGATTACGGGCAGAACTCTGGTACCAGAAACTTGGGTGAGGCTGCTGGGCCATGCCGCCCATGTAATAAAAGCGTCTGTTGTCGTTTACTTTTGAATGTGTGTTTTCTTCTGAAGAGTTCATCTTCTGGGCTGCTCTAGTTCCAAGTCTGCTACCGGGAGAGTCTGCGGTGCCAGGCCAGCCTTCTTACGGCCTGCAACATGGAGTGTCTATGGCTTTTAAAATTCACTTTAAAGCAAATTTAATGTTACGTGAAGTGTATCTGAATTTTTAAATGCTCAAACATAATGGTAGGATCTAGGTGTTGGGTAATACTGTAGTTTGCTATCAGCTCCTTTCTTTTGTTGACTGGAAATGTTGAGAATAAAATGTTAGAAAAAAAGAAGCTACCAAAAAGAAGTAATTCATTTGTGACTTCCTTTAGAACTGCCCAGGGCATGGCGGGCTGAGGGCTGACTAGTGGGAAGGAAGGGAAGGAAGTGTACACCCTGCTGGCCGGTTGACAGGGGAATTGTGTGGACTGCATTCTGCGGTGTTGAAAGGATGTAGACAGTCTGCTGTGGGTTGACTTAATTCTTACCCGCGGTGCAGGATTTCAAACTGTGTGGCAGGAATGAGGCTTGACATCTTCAGGGGTCAGCAGCATCCCTGAGCGATGGGCCACTGGAGCAGCAAGCTAGACACAGGCTCCTGGCCCCTTTCCTAATCCCTTCGTAACCTCGCAGCTCTCCAATGGGAAGGCTGCTGGAGCTGGGCTGGTTGGGGAGGAGGGATTTGTACCGGGAGAACGGAAGAGATTAGGAGATTCACACTGAGATGCCAAGAGGTGCTAATGAGGTATTAAACACCTCCCCGTTGAGTAGCGGGAGAAAGCTGGAAACCTTTGCAAGGCAGAAGCTGAAAATGTCTTGAGGCTGTTGATAGGGTGGAAGAGATAACAGGCTGCTGGTTAAACAGGGTTTTAGGGACAGGCGGGTCTGTAACTGGGTAGTTAACTAACTGGGTTTGGGCTAACATGGATGCAGCAGTGTGGAATATTTTGCTATTTTTAAAAGTAGAAAGAACTCAAGATCGGGGAGGAGGTTTAGAGGAGCGCAGTCCCAGAAGTGGATGCTTGAGCAATGCACTGAGCTGAATAGGGTTTCCTCTAAGTTCCTGTCCACAGGGAACCTGTAAATGTGATCTCATTTGGAAATAGGGCCTCTGCAGCTATAATGAAATTAACTTGAGGTCAAACTGGATTAGGGTGGGCCCCAATGCAATCACTGGTATCCTCATATGAAAAGAAGGAAATGTGGACATAGAGACACAGAAGGAGAGTGCAATGTCTGTCGGAGGCAGGCATCGGAGTGGTCAGCATGAAACACCAAAGACAGCCAGTGATCACCAGAAACTGAGAGCTTGGGGCCTCTTCTCCCAGGGAGTCCCCAAGAAGGAGCCAAGCCCGCTGAATGATATCTTGATATCAGGCTTCTGGCTTCGAAAGCTGTGAGAGGATAAATTTCTGTTGTTTTAAGGCACCAAGTCTGGGGTAATTTGTTACAGCAGCCCCAGGAAACCAGTCTTTGATTCGAGGAGTTGTTTGAAATGTGTTCTGAAGTAGTCCTGAGAATCATTGGAAAAACTAAAGGGCTGAGAACCTCTCTGATTGCTATGGTAGGCCCAGCGAGATCTACCATTAGAACAGGAATAAAGAAGGAAGAAATGAAAGGACAAGGGGCCAATAAAGCCTTGTTGCATGTTGATCATAGGTAAAAAACGGCCATGTCAGTAAAACATCTCTGCAGGGACTATCAGATAATCCCAAATAGACTGCTACAGTTAGTGTTCCCATTTCTGGGGCTGCAGAAATGGCTCTATTGCCCTTGCCAAATGATGGCAATGGGAATGGAAAAGTAGAGGCTCAAACTTGCAGAGTGATCGGGGTGTCAAGGGAAGGCACTCTCAGAGCTGTCTATCTGGATGCCTGGGACAGTGGCGGTGTCAACAGAATTGGAAATCAGGAGACATGTGGTCAGGTAGCATAATTCAGTATTTTTAATGATTTTAGTTTTATATATTTGAATAGGTATACAGCTACGTGGTTCAAAATTCTAAAAGTCAAAATGAGTAATATGAAAGTCTTCCCTCCGTCTCTGTCCCTGGCCACCCAGTTTTCCTCCCTGGAAGCAAAGTATACTATCATTCCTGTGTATTCTTTTCAAATGTATTTTATGCATTTACATATTATTTCGTACTCTGCCTCCCTTATTAAAAAATCATTTTTTAACTCTGGCTAGCTAAAAATGAGCATCAGCCTGTGAACCGAAAGATCACTGGTTTGATTCCTGGTCCCGGCACATGTCTGAGTTGTGGGCCAGGTCCCTGGTTAGGGGCATGCAAGAGGCAGCCAAATGATGTTTTTCTCTCTCTCTCTTTCTTCCTCTCCCCCTTCTATAAAAATAAATAAACAAAACTTTAAAACATAAAATAATTCTTTATTTTTCAATTACAGTTGACATAAAATATTACATTAGTTTCAAGTATAGTCCCTGGGTAGTCTGCCCCCCTTTATTAAATAGTAGCTATAGCAGAGGTTGCTACTGGTCCCCCAATTACCATTTTCCCCTTCAATAAACCCCAAGTTGTAGCAGCACCAGAGCCACATTACCATTTTTCTCAGTTTCTCTTGCAGCTAGATGCAATCATGTGATTAAGTTCTGACCAATGAGATGTAAGTGTAAAGTGCTGTGTGGTACTTTTTGAAAGTAAGTTCTTCTCTTTTTTTTTAACTGTTTTACCTGGAATGTGGATGTGATAGTTAGAGCTCTAGTAGCCCTATTAAAATATGAAACAGCAGTGGATTTGGAGGAATCTCAAACAATGTCTGAAGACACAAATATAGTCCTAGACTGCCTACCTCTCTATCTCTTTTATGTGAGAAAGAACATTTATGTGAGAAAGCAAGACCATTCTTTCTTATCTTGTTTATGCCAACCAGGAACTTTTAAAAGACAATGTTAGTGTAATCAGAAAATCCACAAAACTGGTTTGGAGAGCGATGCCAGTTAGGCCTATGGGAAGTGCTCAGATCAAGAAATGAAGCAGAAGATAATAGTACCTACTACATGTTGATTATTTTTAAAAACTATTTTGGTTGAGATATAATTTACATACCATAACGTTCACCCATGTATTTACAATTCAACAGTTTTTAGATATTTACAGAGATGTGCAATCATCATCATAATCTAATTTCAGAACATTCACATAATCCCAAAAACCCATTAACTATACTGAGTATTTAACTCTATGCTTGACACCCTGAAAGGGCTTTACAGATATTACTTCCTTTAGTTTTCCAAAAACCTCTGAGTTAGGTATTATCTCCTTTCATGGAAGAGAAAACCAAGGCACAGGGATGAGAAATTTGCCTGAGATTATACAAATTACCAGTGCCAGAGCCAGGATTCAAACCTGGTTTTGGCTGATGTCAAAACCTGCTGTTTTCAAACCACTCCCCAGATGCTATTACTCGGGCTTTGCAGTCTGGTCTTTGAACTCTGCCTAGTTCTTATTCCCTAAGGTCTGTTGATTCTTTCCTTCAGTGCCTCTGCCAGTAGTCATGCCCTATTTCTGGTCCCATTGCCAATGCCCTTCATGTTTCCTTGGCTGGGCTCATGCAGCTTGTGTTTGGGCCCTAGCCTCTTTCCTTTTAATCCACTCTTCTGGCAGATCAGCTTCCTAATGCCCAACCCTGCTCAGGTTACCTACCACCCCCATGCCGAATAGGTCCACATTGCCTCCTGAGCAAAACCCTCAGCTCCTTAACACAGTATCCAGGACTCTCAGAGGCCTGGCCCTGGTCCACTCTTCCAACCTTATCTTGTCCTCCACCCCCACAGAAGACCTTTGCTCCTGTGAGACGGGGCACTTGCCAGCTTCCAAACACATCTTGCATGTTCCTGTCTCCCCGTGTTTGGTCCTGTTCTTTGTGCAGCGAATGACTCCACCCACTGAATTCTTAGTCTGGCTATAAACCTCCCCCATGAGGCTGTCTCTGCTCTTCCCAGTAGGCAGTGGTTTCTCCTGTCCTCTGCCATCCCATCCCATTCAGTTGCCCCATACTGCATACTATACTTACTATACTATAGTTATCTATACTTGGACTGATTTAGACTGTAAGATCCTTGCTTCCAGAAGGTCCTTTGTTTGGTCAGGCCTGAGTTGTTTGCCCACTGCTCTATCCAGAGATAGGGTCAGTCCCACCCAAAACTCACAGACTGAGGAAATGGGAGCAGAGGGTCCCTAAAGAGATGCTGGGTGCATCTAAACAGAAACCTACGTCCAGTAGAGATGGCATGTCGTTTTTTTAATAGGGCCCAAGTAACCTCATTGTTTCACTTATTGTTTGATTTATTTGATTCATTTGTTTTTTTATTCATTCAAAAAATAGTTGGTTAAGCAAAATCAAATATAGTCCTTAACCCATAGAGCCTGCAGGGTAGAAGGAGAAGCCAAAAGTATAATCGATCAAACCAACAAATCTAGACGTGCAGCAAATGCAAAATGGTAGCCTGAGACATGGTTATTGAGTCCCCGGCAGGTTCTCAAGTTTCTCAATCCACATGACTGTGTGAAATTATTTTAACTGGGTGACAAGCCTTTTATTTCACAATTAGAAATAGTCCTTTAAATTCATATCCCAGAGGAGGTAACCTTGGATTTGATTCACAGGGGAGCGTGAATAAATGAGCAAAGGAGCTCTTACTTCCTACATTCTTTTTAATTTTTAAAATTTATTGATTAGAGAGAGAGAGAGAGACAAACATTGAATTGTTGTTCCACTTACTTATGCATTCATTGGTTGCTTCTTGTATGTGCCCCGACCAGGGATCAAACCTGCAACCTTGATGCATGGGAACCATGCTCTCTGACTGAACTACCTGGCCAGGGCATCACTTCCTACATTTTTGAAAGATGATGGATGCTATGGGGACAGGGGGATGACTGGAGGCCTAAAGGGGCTGAGGGGCAATTAACTTTACTTTCTGATTTTGAATGGGGGACTCTTCAAAGCTGAAGGCACCTGTGTAGAGGATAGAGAGGTAGGGGAAGGCTTGGGGCCTTTCCTGACCTTACCTTACTTCCTAATAGCTATAGAGACTTACGTGCAAAATTTCTCTCCATACCACAACACCCTCTATAAGAATGGGTTGTAGTGGCAGAAAGAAAGGATCCATTCATGCTTCAGCTCACATGACCATGGAGATAACCCTCAACACAGTGAGCTCATGATGTACCTACCACTCATTCCTGAGCATCATATGTTATGTTACTGCTTTGAAACTTATCATCGGCTTGGCCGGGTAGCTCAGTTGGTTAGAGCATTATCATGATACACCAAGATGGGTTCAAGAATCAACCAATGAATGCCTAAATAAGTGGAACAACAATTCTCTCTCTCCACCCCCCATATCAATAAATTAAAAAATGTTAAAGAAAAGAAACATCATCAGTACCTGGGGCCTCCTGACCTAAGGTCTGGGTGTTTCTGATTAGAAGACCAGAGAGATTCCAATTCTAAATGATTTGATGGGTTTGTAGGCCTTCCAACTAATCTTGTAAGACCCAGTACCACCCTCTGCCTCTCTCAGGTCTGGCTGCTTTGAAGTAACTTCAGGTTTTTCAGAGAATTGGGTCCTTACCCCCGTTGCAGTCCACAGAGCCTGGCCCCCTTGCCCTCCAGCTATGTCTTAAGCTTTCCGAGGGTAGGATTCAGGGCCCATTCAACTCTCTACTCCCAACACTGAGCTCAGTGCCAGTGCCTGACAGATGGTGAATCCCACTCACGAATGTTCCGTGACTGCATGTACTTTCAGTCCCTCCCTTTCTCTGCTAGCCTCTTGCCTGGTGACCTGGATGCTGCCCCGCTTGTTCTCCTGGCTGGGGAAAGGACCCCCAGAGTTTTTACCTGCACAGAATTGGTTCCTTGTCCCTTAGTCTCACTGAGTTCTCTCCCCCACCATCTCACCCTGTGGAGGCCAGTCTTGAAGAGGATTTCACAGCAAAGCTGAAGGCAGTTTTCTTGTTTGGGATAATGGAATAATGTAGATGTTAGTCTTTGGAATATCTGAAGGAAACTGAAGGGTTCAGTTTTGCCCCAGTCCAGAATAAACAGATGCCCCAGGAAGCAAAAAATTAGGAATAATTTGTAGCACACATTTGTCCTTTAATTGTTTCCCCTTTGGGGGCTAATTCCCACTTTGGTGGGAGACAGGGCTTTTCCCCTGGCCAAAGTGGGGAGGCACACTGCCTCGACCCGGCCTGACATTCTCATTCGCGACTGCCTCTCCGGGGGGTGACGCAGAGACCCAAGGGCACGTGGGAGATCGGCAGAAGGGCCACTGTGCTGAAAATCAAAGGGCGATGAAAGGTGCGACCGTGAATGGGATTCTGGGTCCCTAACCCCCCTCTTTTCTGTCAGCTCTTCAACCTAGTATCCCTCCCACAAACCCAGTTTCTGCTAGTTAGCCAAAGTCACTTTCCAGTGCTTGCAGCCCAGGTTGACATAAACCTAAATGTGCAAACCAGGGAACATCTGTAATGGAGGATACTACACAGCAGTTCAAAAGAATAATGGCTGTCTGTGTTCTGACGTAGAGAGATCAGCCAGACCCATGTATAAGGATAATGTGTATAGTGTATCACCATTTAATCTAAAAATAAAGACAAATAATGTACTTACCTATGTGTGTTATCATTAGAATGTAATGCCACAAGAGAGGAACTTTGTTTTGCTTATGCCTAAATCTCCAGGCCCAGAACAGAGTAACAGTGCCTGGCACATAGTAAGCGTTCAATAAATATTTGTTGAATGAATGTATTGTATAGAAAATGATCTGGAAGGGTGCCTATCAAACTGAAAATAGTGGCTTCTAGAACTAGAAGGTAGGGGTGGTAGACAAGAAAGATTTTACCTGTATTTGAAAAATAAAAAAAAAGATTTTATTTATTTATTTTAGAGAGAGGGGAAGGGAGAGAAACAGTGATGTGGGAGAGAAACATTGATCGGTTTGCTTCTTGCAAGCCCCCAACTGGGGACCGGGCCTGTAACCTTGGCCTGTGCCCTGACCCGGAATCAAACCAGTGACCTTTCACTCTGCGGGAGGACACTCAACCAACTAAGCTGTGCTGGTCAGCTGAGATTTTTTTACAAGGAAAATACCTTTGTTTTACTTGTGTAATTAAACAATATAAACAGAAAAGAGCTAAATATTTTCCTTTTTTTCCCCTCTTTAATCACTTATTTTATTTTTATATTTTTTCTTTATTTTTATTGTCACAATTACAGATGTCCTCATTTTACCCCCTTTTGCCTGCCTCCACCCAGTCCCCTCCTCCCTGCCCCCCTTCCCTCTGGCCATCATCACACTGTTGTCTATGTCTATGAGTTATGCATATATGTTCTTTGGCTAATCCCTTCACCTTCTTCCATCTAGTTCCCACCACCCCCTCCCTGACAGCTGTCAGTCTCTTCTATGTGTCCATGCCTCTGTTTCTATTTTGTTCATTAGATTCCGCATATAAGTGAGATCATATGGTATTTGTCTTTCACCACCTGGCTTATTTCACTTAGCATAATAATCTCCAGGTCCATCCGTGCTGTTGTAAAAGGCAAGATGTCTCTAATCTCAATATATGTGCTGCCGAAGTGAGCACAGGCCTAAATATTAACAGATGATGAGAAAGCCATTAAAATGATGATTTCAAAGACTTTATCATAACAAACACAAGTTAGCTGGCAAAGAAAGGGGAAGTGGATATTACACATGAGGAAATGATATTTTGGTGGGGCTGTTGGCCATTTTGACAAGATAATGAACCAGTAAATTTTTAGTCTTTGAAAAAAAGTGTTCTGTAGGCACCCTCGCCACATTCCTAATCAGTCTCAATGCAAGGCTCAGAAAGGCTCACTGTGCACATGATAATTTTATATTTTGATGTGGACATCAAAATATCCTGTTTTAATTTAAACAGAGGAAACAGAAAGAAAAAAAGTAGAAAACAGATTTATTGGACTACCAATCACTTGCATTGTGGGAGGGCGCTGGTAGAGGTGGGGGTGGGAGAACATGACATTCGGGTGGGGTCATGGGCAGATCCTTCTTTTCTGTCTTTCTCTGTCATTTTGTTCTTTCTTGTACTTCTCTCCCAACTTGCTCCCTGTCTTCCCCCTCCACTGAGGATAAGGCCTGGAAACACAAAGGTGATTAGAACACTACTTCTGCCCCCAAAGCTTGAAGTCTGCTTTGGTGGGCGGGTGGATTTGCAGCGCCCTTTGCGGCAGACTCAAATCCATACCCTCGCTCTTAAACCATACCTGAGTGCCCTGACCCTTCTCTCCTTTTCCATCCTTCTAAATTCCTAGGAGTCCGCTCTCCACTTTGATATTTGGCCCTCCTCAATTCTAAACTGCCTTCTGTTGTATGTGACTTATGTGTGTTTATTTTGTCTCCCGAGGCCATTATAAACTTCTTGGGCGTGGGGGCCACTTTTCTGTGACCTTTTGTTCGGCCAGGTAGTTGGAAACAAGATGACTTTCTGAACTTTCATGAATTCTTTCTGTACAGCCATGCTTATCTCCAGGCTGACAAATAGTACTGAGACGGAGTAAGGACGATTTCAGGGGAGCTGAGACACCCTTACAGAACCAGAGTGTGCAGTTTTGTGAGCTGGGGTGTGTGTGTAATTTTAGAGCACTCGGCAATGTTGCTTGCTTTTAATCAGAAGTCACAGGAGAAACCGTTGGTTTTGAGGAGAAACACACCCCTCTCCGGAGTAGCTGATAAAACTGTAACTACAAGGGTAATGTGGGGCCCTTATCACACAGCAATGGAGATAGAAGTCTTATGTGAGAAGGGAGTTTGGCATTCTTTATTTATTTTTTTTATTTTTATTTTTTATCCTCACCTGAGGACATTTTTTCAAAGCTTTTAGAGAGGAAGGGAAAGAAGAAGGAAGGAAGGGAGAGAGAGAAATATCAATGTGCTGTGAGGGGGAAAAACATGGATCAATTGCCTCTGGGATGTGCCCGGACTGGTGACTCAGCCCGCAGCCTAAGGCATGCGCCCTGACTGGGAAGCAAACTCACAAGATTTTGGTTATGGGATGTTGCTCCAACTGAGTAACACTGGCCAGGGCGGGTGTTGAGCATTCTTAATATTCGTCACGTAACCCTAACATTTATCTAGTCTTGGTATGTGTCAGGCATTGCTGCTAAGCAGCTTTTCAGAGATTATCTCATTTAATCTTCACAATACCCCTTTGAGAATTATTACTGTCCTGATTTTATAGAAAATGGAATGAAATCAGAAACTTGCTTGGGGTCACATAGCTGGAAGTGATGGAGCCAGGATTTGAACCTAGGCTCACTACCTCCAGAGCCCATGCTCTCAACTACTGTGCTGTATTTCCCCAAACACTAAATATGAGGGGGGCCCAAAAACACTCTGGAATTCTCTTCTGGAGGGCAGGCCCCTTGTAGTACAGGCTTCCCCTCTAGGTGAGTGTTATAGGAACCCATCTGTATCAGTGTATCAGCTGGCGTTTTTGTGAGAGGCTGTGTTCAGCTTCAGTGAAGTTTTTGAAGATGGTTTTAAGGTGTTTGCCCATTTCATGGTGGATGATTTACCAGTGCACCTGCCCACACCGCACTGAGTGTTCAGCAGTTTTTGACCAAAAACGGCACGGCCCCAGTGCCCCACCCTCCTTATTCATCCATCTCAGATCTCTACCCGAGCGACTTTTTTTTGTTTCCCTGATGGAAAAACTCCTCAAAGGGAAACGTTTTGCCAGTGTGGAAGAGGTGAAACAAAAAATGGCAGAAGCACTAAAAAGCATCAGAATCGATGAGCTTAAAAACTGTTCTGAGCAGTGGAAAAAATGTCTCGATACGTGCATTGCATCAAATGGGGAGTGCTTTGAAGGTGACTGAAGTTAAAACATATAAGAATAAACACACAATTTTTAATAAATAAATTCCATTTTTTTGGGTCCCCCCTTGTATGACATGAGTACAGATGAATTAGAAATATAATTGTGTGGTGGTCTCCCTAGTTGTAGTGGTAATACTTTACAGTTTTGAATATTTCCTCTGAGTGAAAGCATCAGTTTCATTCAATTAGTCAATCAATTGATGTGCTGGACGTCATGGAGCAGGAAAAAAAACCTCGTTTATGATTTGAGGAAAGAGCAGAATTTGAGGCTTTGGTTCCCTGCTTTGTGTGAGTGTGTATATGCAAATTATGAGGCTGGATTTTCCAAGACTGTTTGAGGATCAATGAAAAAATTTCACTGATACATGTTTGTTGAATTTAGTTTCTTTTCATGTATTTGTGCTCAATAAAAAACAATTTGTTAAACATAAAACTAAATGCACTTTTAGTTGATATTTTTATCAATGCTTTTACTTTTTTATTGAATTTATTGGGGTGACATTGGTTTATAAAATTATATAGTTTTCAGTATGTGATACTTTATCAAATTTTAATATGAATTTTCATCAATTGAAATAATCTATTAGAACATGTGATTCAATTTTTGGTTTGGATAATGTAGTCTAAGGATTCGTTTGTTAATTCAAAAGATCATGGGGATGTAAAGTACAATATAGGGAATATAATAAAAAATGTTATAATAATTTTGTGTGGTACCAGGTGGGTCCTAGGATTATCAGGAGGAATCACTTCATAAATTAGATAACTGTCTAACCATTTGTACACTGGAAACTAATATAAAATAATATTGAATGTCAACTGTAATCAAAAAATAAAAAAGCAAACCCTTCCCACCCCAAATCTGTTCAAAAGATATTTATCGAAAGGCCACTATGTGCAACAGGTCACGGTGAGCAAAACAGATGTAGTCTCTGCCCACTTGTGGCAGTAAGTCTAGTTGGAAATGTCACATGAAACAAATGATCACACAACTATATAATTATAAATTGTGATAAGAGCTATGAAGGAAGAATACAGAGTGCTATGTGAAAGTTTAGGAGTGGAACTGATTTATACATGAAAGGCATTTAAGTGACATTTAAGCTGAGATCTGAAAAATAATTGAGTAAAAATTGGATCAGCCACTACAAGCAACAGGGACAAAGGCTCTGAGGTAGGAAGAGTTTGTTGAGAAACTGAAACATGTGGGTAGAGCTTAGTGAAAGTGAAGGAGAGTGCTGGGAGAACCTCAGGTCAAAGGATGTCAGAAGGAGCAGTAGAAAAAAAAAATCCCTAGAAAAATCCAGCATAGAAAAAGAATACAGAAAAAAACAATAATGTTTTAAGTTTACAATGTTTCGTATCTGTTGCCCCAGTTAGTCTTCACCAGAAGCCCGCGAGGCAGGGAGTGCAAGCATAATTATGGTTATTCCTACCATTGAGGATTAAAACTCAGCCAGGGAAAAAGTTTTTGCAGGTTTTGGTTCCATGATTCAGACTCGGGATGCAAACTCTGTGGGTTCTCTGGGAAGACGGGCATAAGTGACCTACCACTACGCTGTGTGACTATCTGCAGAAAGAAGGCTGTGAATTAAGTTTAATAGTGAGTACTTCTTGGTTGCCATTCTGTACCTACCCTTCTAGGTTGCTCTCTCTGTATAAAGAAAGACATAAGACGAAATCTTGCATTTTGGAGAATGACTTTTAAATTCGACAGTTTTGTAATTCTAAGATTTACACATCAGGACAAAGTTTGAGCGTAGGCTACCAACATCTGACTTGAGCCTAAAAATCGGGACAGCCCAAAGGGTTAATCAAAATGAGAAACTGCAACTCCTGGCAGGCCTCCAGGATTAGTCTCCTCGCCACCCCAATCCACCTCTATTCCGCCAGGGCAGGAGGAGACCAATGACAGTTAGTGATTTGAATAGACCAATAATATAAGGAAACTGTTCTGCTTGAGAAGGGGCGGTTAAGTTATCCAATCGTGTGGAAGAGGGGAGTCACCTTAGCCAATCCAAAGGCGTGTGGGCGGGGCCTAATGTGGGGGCGGTGAAAGAAGTTTGCTGACTAAGATGGCGACTGAGGCGCAGAGTGAAGGGGAGGTGCCAGCTTGTGAATCTGGTCGGAGGTGAGCCGAGTTTTTGGTCCAGCTGCCTAGGAAACGAGGCAGTGGGCTGGTCATACTGACGCCTTTCCTTTGGGTCATGGTGACCTAACAGAGCCGGACTCTGTGCCATCCTCCCACGATGTTTCGCGCTCTTGGCGTCTGTTGGGACTGAGGCACGGTGGTCCCTCCCGGCGCTGGGCTTTAGTCGGGCCCCGGCTTTGCCTTGCTGATGCGCGTCGGAGGTCCATCCGTGGAATTGGCTGCAAACCGACCAGTTGGTGGTGGCCGCGCCGCCTGCCTGCCTGCGTTTACGCTGAGACTCATTTTGATGGGGGGGAATCTCAGGCCCAGAGCTGTTAGCGAATTCCCCGACGTCACACAGCGTCGGGAGAGAACTCAGTCGGCACTTTTTGCTGGGCTCAGAGTCAGTATATGTGGTTAAGTCGGAGCAAAGGTTTGGGTGTCAGTTAGAAATGGGTTTGAATCCTTGGGCAATTTTTTTTAAAGAAAAATTTATTTTATTGTTTTAAGAACACTTAAGAGATCTATCCGCTTAGCGAAGTTTTAAGTGTGCAATACAGTATTCTTGACAGTCGGTAGAATGTTGTACCGCAAATCTCTAGAGCTTATTCATCTTAACTGAAACTTTATGTTTGTTAGTAATTCCCCATTTCCCAGTCCTTCCAGCCCCTGGCAAACACTATTCCACTATTTTAACTCAATGACTTTGACTTTTTTAGATGCCTCATATAAATAGTATCATATAGTACTTATCTTTCTGTAACTGGCTTATTTCACTTAGCATGATGTCCTCACATATGCAGAATTTTCTTCTTTTTAAAAGCTGAGTAATATTGTATTCTGTGTATTGACTACATTTTGCTTATCCATTCATTTGTCCAAGAACATTTAGATTGTTTCTACATCTTGGCTAGCGTTTTTTAAAAAATATTTATTTATTTATTTCAGAAAGAAGGGAAGGGAGGTAGAAGGAGGAGAGAAATATCCATTGGTTGCCTCTTGTACGTGCTCTGACTGGGTACCTGCCTGGCAACCCAGGCACGTGCCCTGACCAGAATCGAACTGCTGACCTTTCACTTTGCAGGACGATGCCCAACCAACTGAGCCACACTGGTCAGGGCCTTTTTTTTTTTTTTTTTAAAGATTTTATTTATTTTTAGAGAGAGGGTAAGGGAGAGAGAAAAAGAGGGAGAGAAACATCAAAGTGTGCAACATCAGTTGGTTGGCTGCCTCTCACCCTGACTGGCAATCGAACTGACGACCTTTTGCTTTTTTGGTTCATTGACCAACCAACTTGAGCCATGCTGGTCAGGGCTTGGCTAGTCTTAATTGCGCTCAGTGAACATGGGAACGCTAATATCTATTCAAGTTTCCAATTTTAATACTTTTGAGTAAATACCCAGAAGTGGGATTGCTGGATCATATGGTAGTTCTATTTTCAATTTTTTGAGGACGCTCCATACTATTTCCCATAGCACCCACATCATTTTTTTCATTCCCATGAACAGTGTACAAAAGTTCCAGTTTCTCCACATCCTCACTAATGCTTGTTTTTTCCCCCCTTTTTGATAATAGTATCTCAACAGGTATGAAGTAATATCTCACTGTGATCAAGAGTAAGGCATGAAAGCCCACTCTTGCCACTTCTGTTTAGCATAGTACTGGAAATCCTAGCCAGAGCAGTTAGGCAAGAAAAAAACAAAGGCATTTAAATAAGAAAGAAATAATAAACTTGACTGTTCACTTGAAAAAATTTTTTTAAAAATTTATTTTTAGAGGGGAAGGGAGGGAGAAAAACACTTATGTGTGGTCGCCTCTCGAGCGCCCCCTACTGGGAACCAGGCCTGCAATCCAGGAATGTGCTCTGGCTGGGAATTGAACCAGTGACCCTTTGGTTCTCAGGCCAGCGCTCAATCCACTGAGTCACACTAGCCAGAGTGCAGACATTTAAAAAAAAATTATTTATTTATTTATTTTATTTTTAGACAGAGGGGAAGGGAGGGAGAAAGAGGGGGAGAGAAAAACCAATGTGTGGTTGCCTCTCATGCTCCCCCCCTGGGGACCTAGCCCACAACCCAGGCATGTGCCCTGACTGGGGAATTGAACTGGTGACACTTTGGTTTGCAGGCAGATGCTCAATCCACTGAGCTGCACCAGCCAGGTGTTTTAATATATAGAAAAACCCTAAAAACTTTAACAAAAAACTTTTTGGAAATAATAAATTTAGTAAAGTTGCAGTGTGCAAATCAACATACAAAAATTAGTTATTTCTATACACAAGCAATGAACTATCAGAAAAAGAAATTAGGAAAACAATCCCATTTACAATAGCACCAAAAAGAATGGAATACTTGGGCCAATTTTTAAACCCCTCTTGTCCTCGCTGCTGTGGCTCAATGGATTGGGCACTGGCCTGGGGACTAAAAGATTACCTGTTCAAGTCCCAGTCAGGGCACATGCCTGGGTTGCAGGCCAGGTCCCCAGTTGGGGGCGTGTGAGAGGCAACCACACATTAATGTTTTTCTCCCTCTCTAAAAATAAATAAATAAATAAATAAATAAACAAACAAATAAACACAAAACCTCTTTCAGCTTCATTTTTTAAA
Source organism: Mormoops blainvillei (assembly GCA_004026545.1). Taxonomy (NCBI): domain Eukaryota; kingdom Metazoa; phylum Chordata; class Mammalia; order Chiroptera; family Mormoopidae; genus Mormoops; species Mormoops blainvillei. The sequence continues at coordinate 162,100 of PVJD01001554.1, read as the reverse complement.
TCTATAAATGGAAGTAATGATGTTTATTCCAGAAAATGTCAGGATTAAATTAGACAATTCTTTTAAAGCTCTTAGCACTGAGCCTTTCAGGTAACTATTCAACACTCGATAAATTTTCTATTTCCTAGAGCAACTGAAAGAACGGATTAGAGGGGTCTGCAGTTTAGGAAATCATTACTTTATTTCTACAGAGCATTGTCTCCTAAGTAAGCACACTGAAATTCAGCATTTCTGAGAAAAATGTTTTTAGCTGGTCTTGGCCCAGCCTTGAGATCTCAGTTGTCTTAATCGATTACATATATAGGGTCTGGCACAAATAACACCCCTTTTTTATTACAAAATCATAAGCATGTAATTCTGTAACATAACTATCACACTCAAGCACACCCTATGACATTTTAGGTGAAATGTTCAAATTAAAACTATAAATTATTATACCTATATTATTACCCTACCAACCACACTCCAGCAAGCCTTACTTCTGCTGGACCCTGTATGTTAGAATTCAGTAGAGCAGTGATTTTCAGCCTTTTTCATCTCACGCCACACATAAACTAATTACTGAAATTCTGTGGCACACCAAAAACCATATTTTTTTCTGATCTGACAAAAAAATTGGTGTAAATTTGATTAATTTATTTAAAAAAATTTAGTAATCACCTACCTTTTTTGCTCCAAAGTGACTTTTTAATTTATTGATTTTTTCATTTTTTTAGAGAGAGGAAAGGAGGAGGAGAGAAAATGGGAGAGAAAGAGAAACATTGACTTAATTGTTTCACTAAGTTATGCATTTATTGGTTGATTCTTGTATGTGACCTGACCTGAGATCAAACCTGAAAATTTGGTGTATTGGGATGACATTCCAACCAACTGAACTTACCTGGCCAGGCCTCCAAAGTGACTTTTTAGAAATTCAGGTGCCTATATTTGTATACAAGGATTTCTGGTACCACGAGTTAACTAATCAGATACAAGCTTATTATGTGACGTGACCAATAAGATGCAACTCTATTATATGACCTATATATTTATGGTTCAAGACAGGCCATTCACACTGGATGGCTTTTGTTGTATTGGCTGTTGTCATTTTTTAATTTGACAATCTTAAGGGAAAAGAGGTCAGTTCCCCTGACTATACAGTCAAGTACTGCATATTTTAAAAATTCTTGCGGCACACCTGTTGAAAATCGCTGCAGTAGAGTGATCTTATTTACATTATGTCAGTGAAAATTGGTTAACTCTTTGGTGTCTCTAGGTGCTGGTTATATTGAGTAGACAATTCCAAGTCTTGGGAAGCTGGGTTTATGAGCGGGCACCAAGCTCCTTCCCTAGCTGAGATGGGAGTGGTTGAATGTGTTATTAAAAATTTTATAGGGGCCCTGACTGGTGTGGCTCATTGGGTTGGGTGTGTCTGGTCACTGGTTCGATTCCCCATCAGGGCACATGCCTGGGCTGCGGGCTAGGCCCCAGTTGGGGATGTGAGTAAGGCAACCGATCAGTCAATGCTTCTCTCGCATATTGATGTTTGTCCCCCTCTCTTCCCCCCTCCCTTCCCCTCTCTCTAAAAATAAATAAATAAAATCTTTAAAAAATAATTAAATAGGGAAGGGTTTTCCACTTTTGGAGCTACCTATAAATGGTTGACCATTTTTAGCCCAGAAACCGGAGAGGGGATCAATAAATTTGATTAGATCACCCATCATCCTGTTGCAAAATCTTGAATTGTGATGGAAATCTGAAGATAAAATACTATCCTGTAGCAGAAGTAGTTTGAATCCTGAAAAGATGTTGCCAGTTAAATTAAAAGTTGGTGATAGTATTGGTTACATGATCAGTAGGTCTTCACAGACTCTTATTTGAACCTGAGACCATTTTATTAATTCCATATTGTAAAAGACCAGTCAGATTTCTGTAAGGCTTGTTGAGGGCAGGACACATGTATATTATTGTTCATACTCCCAGCCTGGCTTGGCTTTCGGTAGGTGGTCAGTAATGAATGAATGAATGATAGCCTTTATCATTGCTAAGATATAAAGTATTACTTTGTGGTGATAAATACCATACAAATTCTTGTTTGCCCTTCAGGTGTTAACCTTTCTGATGTTCTGTTGATGGTGTGACCCCTTGCATTCCATACAGAAGAGGAAAGACTTGCCCGATTTGTGCAGATAGTACATATTTGCATATTTTTTAATTAAAATGTAGTTGACATAAAATTTTATATTAGTTTCAGTTATACAACATAGTGGTTCGACTCTTATATTCCTTACCGTGTGATCACCACAATAAGTCTAGTAACCATTTGTTACCATACAAGTTATTATGGTAATACTGACTATTATAAAAATATTGACTATGATATGCATTCATATTTGCATGTTGAATATGTGATCATTGTTTAGAACTGTCTAGCTTTCTATTTCCTCATCATTATTTTAAGCCTGTTCCTAATAAGTAGAAATGCTTTAAATTGTTTTAATCAAAGAATTAAATAAGAAAATTTGCTCTGTTTATAAAGATTTCCAGGTTATATTTTGACCTGTTGATGATAAACACCCCCTTCCCTCTATTCCTTACTATGGTCAGCTAGAATGATGTTTTAAAAATTAACTCACTTCATTTATTATACCTTCAGGTTACCCTTATGTGGATTATACTAAAGGGAAATCTACAAATAGATTTTATACTGCCAGTGGTAGTATAAAAATAATGAGACTATTAATGGTCAAAGAGAGAAAAAGCTAAAGTAGGAAACGAAATATAGCCACCTCCCCACAAAATTGGCAGTAGGAAAATACAGCTCGGTGTTTTTTGAATCTAAAAGAGATATAAAAAGAAAGTGCTATTATTAGATGAAGAGGGGAAATTGATAACAAAGAGTCACAAACTTTTTAACCTCAATATTTACTGGGGAAAAACCCCACTGTGAATCAGAAAAAGCAAACAGGAAAATATAGGGGTGGAGAGAGGCAAAGCAAGCTGTCGTAATTATAGCATTTGTGAAAAGTTGGTGACGTTAATATGCCAGCGGTGTCCAAGTTTTGGGGCCCAAGCCTGCTGTTGGAACTTAGGAGCAGCAGGCAGTTTAGGTGAACACTACTGGATGCTTGCATCCCCTTTTGGAAATGTTTTTGGAGGATAAGGAAGGTACCTGAAGATGGGGAAAGGGCCCTGTATCTTGCTAGTTTAATTTACATACACCTTAGGATATGGAATATTGGTGACTAAACATATGACTTCCCGAAGACTTTTTAATTATATTGTTCTTTCTCTAATGAGACAGCTCTGTGGCACTTCAAGAAAAGTGATAGATGGAACCTTTGTTGTTTATCGGAAGGCCTTTCCATTCTCACATAAACAAGTTAAGTGGAAAAATATGGTTTAAATATCTGAATCAAGTTTTGTTATTTCTGCTGTCAAATTCTGAAGGGTAATTAGGAGTAGATATTTCAGAGGTCTTTCTTGAACCTGAATCTTTTGCATGTTATATTTTTATCAGTTATCTGACTTAGAGAATTTGATCATTATATTTGTAGATAAGGCTAGTCTTGGTGGAAGGGGGGGTGAAGAAAATAGAATTATAAAATTAATCTGTATAAACTGGCAAATGGCTCACCTTTCTTTGCCTGTAACTTTTGGTTGTAGAGCCAGTATCACTTGATAGGATGAGATTTTCTTGACATTAATGATGCCCACATAACCTTTTTTCAGAGGGTTAAATATAATTAGAACTAAATGAATCAACTACTGAACAAAGGGGGAAGAATAACGATTTGAAAGAAACCTGCATAAAAGAAAACCAAAAAAAGAAAAAAGAAAAGATAAAGGAGGTTGGCCATTGGTTTTGTGGAAGGTCCTCAGAGAGCGGTGATATTTTCTTTTTCTTTTAAAAATATTTTATTTATTTATTTTTAGAGAGAGGGGAAGGGAGGGCAAAAGAGAGGGAGAGAGGGAGAGAATCATTGATCAGTTGGTTACCTCTCACATGCATCCTGACTGAGGACCGAACCCACAACCCAAATGCATGCCCTGAATGGAATTGAACTGGCAACCTTTCGCTTTGTGGGATGGCACTCAACCAACTGAGCCACAGTGGTCAAGGCTTTTCTTGTTTTAATTGGAAATCCAGACTATTGTGTCTGTTACATGGGTTTGAGGAGACTGACTCCATTCAGGCTCACAAAAAGCCAGCTGATATAGGCAAATTTGGTAATTTGCATGAAGAATATGCCAGCTATGTATGCCACATTACTAGCACATTTTATCTTTGGAAGAGACACATTATACTTGATTAGATTATCAGTTTTTTTCTTTTAAATCAGCATTTTAAATACATTACAATTTCTTTTGTCAATTATACCTTAATAAACTGGGGTAAAAACAATCAGCTCTAATTTTTAGGGGTGAGATAGAATGTGCAAGGAAGAAGTCCCCTAAGGCGGAGATCTAGACCTTGTTAGAGAAGGCATGACTATGGCTCCCTGAATGGCAGAGAAGTCGCTGTGATGGAACTTGTTGGAAATTCTTATTATGGAATCTGCTAGAAATCCACCCTTTAGTGTACTGGGGAAAGCTGTTTATGTGGAGGAGCCTTGGGAAGCAACTGCCTTGTGGGTGCTGCTGTCTGCTGTATAGTGCAGGAGTCTGTCGCTGGAGAAGCTTGCCCGTGGTGCCAGGGCTGGGTGCTGGAGAAGCCGTGCACACTGCAGGAACTTGCCTTCAGGAGTACCCTGGGACCAGACAGGAAAGGCCCTTCCCTCTTGCAATGTCTCTTTGGTGTCCTTTGTTATAATGCTTAATACTGTACCAGCTGGAACAGGAAATCTATTTAAAGACTCTGGTTCCATTTTTGCAGAGTAAGCAGTGACGGGTAAGAGGGAATAAATTGGTAACTGGTGCATATGAAGAATCATCTTATCTGCATGTTCAAAGCTTCCCTTTCTCTAGCACTTCATAAGTCTAATTATAGAAAAGTATGAGGTGGTGTGTAAGATCTTAATGAACGCGGAGGGATAGAAACAAATCAGAGAGGACAAGAAAATAATTTGTGATTAAATTTGCACTGAGACACTTATTTCACGTAAGCTTGTAAAAGTCTGTATGCATCAACTACTCCCTACCCTGTCCCCAATAATCAATAGAACCCAAGACCCCAGCTCCTTTAGCCACCATGATTAACAGTGTTTCTCCCTTATAACCCATCCTCCAGAAACCATTGGGGAGCTAGGTCTTTGAGCTCTAGCTTACCTATGACTCTGGACTTGGTACCATTTCCTCAACTAATAAACCCATACTTTTTTGGTTGGGAAAAAAAAAAAGTCTAGTCCTGAGTGGTGTGCTCAGTGGGTTGAGCATTGTTCCATAAACCGAAAGGTCCCTGGCTCGATTCCTGGTCAGAGCACATGCCCGGGTTGCAGGTTCAGTCCCCAGTCAGGGCGCATGAGAGAGGAAACCAATGGATGCTTTTCACCCTCTCTTTTTCCCTCCCTTTCCCCTCTCTAAAAATAAAAAAATAAAATCTTTAAAAAACTATATGCGTTCAAATGGAATGACCGTTTTCTACAACATTAAACCTGAAGCAAGGCTGTTAAGTTGTATTTAACTTAAGAACTATTTATATATATAGTTTTGAGGCCTGCCGATGTTTAAGATACATAGTATTACCTTATTGATCCCTGCAGTTTCAAACTTGTAAAGATTCTGGAGGGTACGTTGTTTATTGATAATGTCCCTGCAATTAAAGCAGTATGTGTTTTGACCAAGCCACTTTCACATTTCATGTTTCCCTGTTTTTTTTTACATGGGGTTACTGGCATGTAGTTATATGAAGTTTTAGAAATTTGTGCTTGTAATGATCTTAAAATATATATGTGTATATATATAATTTTAGAAAAGTTACTACATTTCTGCCTAGGGCTGGGAGTTTATTGCACATGAGTCTTTTGAACAAGGGTAGTTTTTAGTTATGATTATCAGTTAGAGTAACACTCTCTTAGTCCTCATTTAGATTCAATAGCAGCATCAGTTATTTGACATAATGCTGCATTAAACTTGGAAGTTTTATTTTTATTTTTTTCTACAAGAACCTTTGAATAATGTGAACAATGAAAATAGCTGAAACAAGTTGAGCTGAAGAACTAAAGGCTGCTTGCTGTGTATACTGTGATTGGTGCATTTGGCTGACCCGAAGTTCACATTTGTAAGAAAAACCAAGACTGGTTTATGAAAAGCTAAGAAGCATTTGATAATGGTGTGGAAGGGAGAAGCACAAGAGATAAGACAAATATTAGCAAAGGAAAATATAGAGAAGAGGGGATGACTTTCTAGGAGAGGCCGCCAGCTACAGCAGCAGGGTTAGGCTTTGGAGGCAGTGGTGTTCGTGAGTCTAGCAAGAAGTAAGACGGCCAGGAAGGACGTAGGGAGGCAGGATACCCAAGATGACCACACTGTGCTCTGAAGGTGAAGATGGGGGAAGGAGGGCTCAGATTCCTGTCAGAGTCAGTTTTCTTTTTAAAAAAGATGTTATTTATTTATTTTTAGAGAGAGGGGAAGGGAGGGAGAAAAGGAGAGAGAAACATCAATTCGTTGCCTCTTGCACATCCCCAACTGGGGGCCTGGCCCACAATCCAGGCATGTGCCCTGACTGGGAATTGAACCAGTGACCTTTCAGTTTGTGGGATGATGCCTAAGCTACTGGAGCCACACCAGTCACAGCAGATGCAGTTTTATATATTTGTTAGGATTCTTTCAGTTGTATGTGACAGAGACTTAAACTCAAACTAGCTTAAGTAAAAGGAGACATTACTGATTGACACAAGAAACTGAAAAGTCCAGAGGACAGATCAAGCACAGTTTAATCTGCATTGATAATCTCAAATCTCATTGTCACTAACCATCTGCCTCTGGCTCCCTTAGATATGATTTCCTCTGTCATTGCTTCATAAGAAGGCAGGTTCTTCACAAAAGGTGGCATAATGGACCACCAACAGCTTCAGCCTTACAGTCCACTAGTTAAGCAATCTTAGGGTCTAGCAAGAGTTTTAGAATTGAGTCCTTTTGTCCTGGTTTGGCTTGTGGGCCTTTGCCTCAATCAATGAGGAGGATAGAATGTTTTGATTAGTTACACCTGGGTCACATGCTGACACTTGGTGTCCAGGGGGAAGCATCAACTCACCAAGCCACATAGACTGAAAGTTGGAGAGTGGTTAATGCTCAACAGAGAATAGGGGTGCTGTTACCAGAGGAAAGGGGACATAGATGTTGGAGAGCACAAACAACAAATGTCCACTGCTGTCTCTTTAACTCTCCTGTGTACTTCCCTTTGTTTAAGGTTTGTGTCATAAAAAGGGCTTTCCACTAATATGTGGAGAAAGCGTTTTATGTTTCTTAAAAAATACCCAAACAAAAAGTCTTTTATTTAGGCATTACTTTTATTATTTTTCACTGTCCAAAGTCTACTCATTTTTAAGACTTAACTCAAATCTCAACTCTTGTATACAGGTGAAAGATTCTCTCCTACTTCGGAATTCTTAGAGCTTTTATTGTCTGTACAATGCATTTGGCAGTTAACTCTTTTGTGTTATGGTTTTTACTACTATTTAAAATCTTGTGGGAAAACCGTTGTTCTTTTTAAAATTTTCTTTATTAATAAAGTAAATTATGATTTTTGAAAAAAGTTAAAAATGTTTAGCCTTCTTATTAATGTAGACTAGGCCATCCACCAATGTTCTTTCTTTTTCTTTTTTAAAGATTTTATTTATCTTTAGACAGAGGGGAAGGGAGGGAGAAAGAGAGGGAGGGAACATCAGTGTGTGGTTGCCTCTCACGCACCCCATACTGGGGATCTGACCCGCAACCCAGGCGTGTGCCCTGACTGGGGAATTGAACCAGTGACCCTTTGGTTCGCAGGCCGACACTTAATCCACTGAGCTATACCAAGCAGGGCTATTTGTAATTAAGAATAACACTATCATGGGGAGGGGTAGAATAATTTTATCAGATGCTGACAAGTTTTGTGATCTACCTTATAAATAATTATTCAAATATGGAGTGGGTTAGTGACAGTTAATGACATTTTATCTTGGGAAATGTGTTAGTATCAAATTCATAACTATAAGCCTGTATAAAGCCATAACTTTTTTAATTTTTAATTTTTAAATTAATGTTTTAAAACAGCTATTAATTTCAGAGGGAGAGAGGAAGGAAGAGAGAGAGAGACATCAATTTGTTTTTCCATTTATTTATGTAACCATTGGTTGATTCTTATATTTGCACTGACTGGGGTTTGGACTGGCAACTTTGGTGTATTGGACGACACTCTAACTGGCTGAGCTATATGACCAGGGCCTTTTAAAATTTTTGAAAATTGATTTTAGAGAGAAAGAGAGGAAAGGGTGGTGGTGGGGGCAGAGATACAGACTTATTGTTCCACTTAGTTATGCATTTGTTGGTCGCTTCTTGTATGTACCCTCACTGAGGATCAAATCTGTAACCTTGACATATTGGGAGGATGTTCTAATTGAGCTACTGGGCCAGGGTAGTCATAGCTTTTAAGATAATCAGATGAAAACATAATAAATAACCATATCGGTTACTAAACTAAATATAAGTAATTTGTCAAGCTGAGCTATTGCTTGAAAGCTAGATGCCCATTTTTGTTACTGTGAGAATGAAACAGAACCACAGAAAAAGAAAAATTCAAACTCCTGCCGGCTGAGTTTAATTATGACACAGTATTAACCCTTGAGCATTTGAAGAATTATTACATAATTGAAGCATTGTTTATATTCACAAGTATGAAAATTAGATGTTTTCCTTAAAGACATATAGATCGGTTTCAAATAAAGCTAGTTAAGGTAAGACTTTATTTTTGCTTACTGACCAGAGTCTATTACGTAGCATAAAACTAATTTCTTGGCACTCAGTAAGATTACAAAGTACAACAATGATCTTAGCCAATCTGTAACAGATAAAGTTTCCCCCAGTTCAACAGAAAATATTGTCCAACCTAACATATAAAGCTACATTCGCTTCAAAATGGTTCCTGATTATATGATCCCAATTTTTCTGTTCTTTTCGTTTTTCACCATGGAAAATTAAAATGATTTGGTTCATCTTTGTCCAAGTTTCTTTAATGTGTTTTAATAAAAAAGTAAAACAGTATTTTACATGCTTTAAAATAATATGCTATCTGATTAGAGAGAAAGGTGTCTCAGCCAGGTTCTATCAATATCAATAAAAAGAGAAAAAAAATCATGAATTAAATATAGAAATCATGTAGATCTTAATATTAAATATGGAATTGCATGTCACTACAATGACAACTACATTTGTTATAGTGCTTTAATTATACCTTTGGGGAGGAGAGAACCTCATTATTTAGAAACTAACTAAAGGATGACAGTGGATTCTACATATAATGAAAAGTTCTTTTCTTGTTTTATTTTCATACTGAACACAATTACAAAAGTAAAGCCAACTAAGTAACAACAATGAAACTAAAGAAAAACTCACCAAATAATAGGAAACTAAGAAATAGGGGAAGGTCAGAAACCAAGAAAGTGTATAGCAATATAATTTAATATTTTACTCAATATTATCATTATATACTTTTTGCATTCTAAAGAATCCTTTTTTTTAAAAAAAAAAGATTTTATTTATTTTATTTTAGACAGAGGGGAAGGGAGGGAGAAAGAGAGGGAGAGAAACATCAATGTGTGGTTGCCTCTCGTGCGTGCCCCGTACCGGGCACTTGGCCCGCAACTGAGGCATGTGCCCCGATGGGGGAATCAGACTGGTGACCCTTTGGTTCACAGGCTGATGCTCAGTCCACTGAACTATACCAGCCAGGGCTAAAGAAATCCATTATAATTTAGTCAGAGATCACTACATGCACTGTATAACAAGCCTTTGGAAGTATGGCTAGCTTTTGTATACTGAAGTCAGTTTATCACTTTAAAGGTTTCTCAATTGTAGAATACTTCCAATCTGTCCATTGGTTACAGTAATAGTTTCTTCATTCAAGTAACAAGGTCTACTTTTTTTTTCCTGTTGGTAAGGTCATTTTGTGGCAGCTAACCTTGTGACTAAGCTCTCCTCAATTAGATGGTGTTCAATCTGCTTTAATTGTGAGGGTGACCCTAAGTAAGGGATCAGTTTTTTAATCTGTGCTTTCATTAAATAAACTTGGCTTTTAAATATTAAAAATAAATCCACCAATGTGAAACATACACTTACATCATTGTGTTAACAATTTTCATTGAAAATTTGAGACTTTCGGCCAAGATGGAGGTGTAGGTAGATACTTTGTCTCTTTGCATAACCAAAGGAAGGACAACAAATTAAAACAAAAAAAATAACTGCCAGAAAATCAGTTGAGTATGGTTGCAAAATGGAGGAAAAAGCGAAGGTTATGCAAAGCAAAGTAAAACAAAATATACAGGGAGCCAACAGTGAAGGGGAGGAAACTGGGACTTAGATCAATGGTTTGGAGTAGAAGGAAGAAATAAACATTCAACCAGAACAGAATGAAGACACAAGAATTCAAAAATTGAGCAGAGGCTTACGAACCTCTCGTCAACTTTAAATGCTCCAACATCCAAATCATAGAGGTGCCAGAAGGAGAAGAGGAGGAGCAAGAAATTGAAAACTTATTTGAAAAAATAATGAAGGAGAACTTCCCCAATCTGGCTAAGGAAATAGACACACAAGGTAGGAAGCTCAAGAGTCCCAAAGAAGTTGGACCCAAGGAAGCACACACCAAGGCACATCATTATTACATTACCCAAGATGAAAGATAAGGAGAGAATCTTAAAAGCAGCAAGAGAAAAGGAGAGAGTTACCTACAAAGGAGTTCCCATAAGACTATCAGCTGATTTCTGAAAAGAAACCTTACAGGCAAGAAGGCTGGAAAGAAGTATTCAAAGTCATGAAAGGCAAGGACCTACATCCAAGATTACTCTATCCTGCAAAGCTATCATTTAGAGTGGAAGGGCAGATAAAGTGCTTCCCAGATAAAGTCAAGTTAAAGGAGTTCATCATCACCAAGCCCTTATTAAATGAAATGTTAAAGGGACTTATCTAAGAAAATGATGATCAAAACTATGAACAGTGAAATGACAACAAACTCACAAGAATCAATAACTGAACCTGAAAAAACAAAAACAAAAACAAACTAAGCAAACAAATAGAACAGGAACAGAATCACAGAAATGGAGATCACATGGAGGGTTATCAGCGGGGAGGGAAAGGGAGGAGAATGGGGGAAGAGGTACAGGGAATAAGAAGCATAAATGGTAGGCACAAAATAGACAGGGGGAGGTTAAGAATAGTATAGGAAATGGAGAAGCCAGAGAACTTATATGTACGACCCATGGGCATGAACTAAGTGGGGGAATGCTGGTGGACGGGGGGCAGGTGCAGGGCAGAGGGGAATAAAGGGGAGAAGAAAAAGGAAAAAAGAACATTTGAATTTGGGGTATGTGTGTTAAAACTATAGAGGCTAAAGTCTAAATTTTATTAAAGGATAAACATTTTAATTGACAATAGATTCTTTTTAGGTGTTGAGAAATAAAAGCGTTGAAACAAATTGGAATATTTAAATTTAAAAAATTAAATTCCAAATGACTATATAATTTATGTACCATAAAATCTCATATATTAGAGTTTATCTTTTCACTATTACATCATCCCAACAGCTGGTGTCCTTCAGAGTGCTGAGCGGGAAAGTGTATGTATTGTGTTTACTCAAGGTGGTGGTTGCTTAAGATTTACTACAGGAAAAAAGTCTCATAATAACTTCCAATTTCAGAGGAGTTTGATAGATGCCCAAAGATCTCTTTAAAATACTGATGCTTAAGAGGCTAATATATGCAAATGCAATAAAACAAAAATTGTTCACAACCTAATTTTCAAAGTCATCTTATTGGACCTCCTATATACCGTGGTAATTTTACACCAGGAATTGGCCATTTGTATTTTTGAAAGTAGAGGTAGTGGAAAAAAAAAAAAGAATCTTGTAGTACTTAGCGGATTTTAACCTTTGGAGGCCAGAGACTTATTCTGGTCTCTTTTCCTATACCTCACAATTTCTTAAAATTACAAAGCATTCAATAGATCATGGTTAGTTTGATTTTAATGACATGTGAGGACTGTGATTTCTTGTTTGTCTCTAAACAGCAATTAACCTTCTTATGCTAATTGATGAAGAGCCTTGTGATTAGGTTGATAGAATATTGACTAAGGTATAGAATATCTTAAGAATTTTCAATATGTAAACTTGTGTAGATATGAACCAGTCATGTGCCAGAGCAAAAGTGTTTATTGTCTCTTGGAAAGTATCACTCTGAACTTTGGAACAAGTGTATTTAGTAATAGCCTCTTGAAACCTAATCTGATCGTATACAGAAATACTTTGAGTTTTAATTGCCTGAGGTTCATGGTGTTTAAAGTCTGTAGAAAAGAGAGTTTCCTGAAGCTTTGACTACTTTTTTGAGGGATAAATAGCTGCTTCTTTTAAACTCTCACCCGAGGATATGTTTATTGAGTTTAGAGAGAGAGGAAGGGAGAGAGAAATATCAATGTAAGAGAGAAATGTTGATTGGTTGCCTCCTGTATGTGCCCCAGCTGGGGATCGAACCTGCAACTTAGGTATATGCCCTGACCAGAAATGAGCCCTCAGCTTTTCGGTGCATGGGACAGCACTCCAACCAACTGAACCACTTGGCCAGAGCAAGGGGCAAATAGCTTTTACGTGTAAATAACGATGCACCGCATTGTCAACAAATCATCTTGTAGAACTTTCTCCAAATAAATAGAATATTTGAATAGAATATTTGGTGTTACTTTTCTTACACAAGTGAACTACCTATTGCATACCACCCGTGGGCAGCAACAGAATTGTTGTCGTCCCTTGGTATCTGAGAGGGATTGTTCCAAGACTCCCCCTCCTCATACCAAAAATCCATGGATGTGCAAGTCCTTTATATAAAATGGTGCAGTATTTGAGTATAACCTACTCAATCCTTCTGTATACTTTAAATCATGTCTAGATTACTTCTAATACCTAATGCAATGTAAATAGTTGTTATGCTGTATTGTTTGGGAAATAATGACAAGAACAGAAGTCTACACATGTTTAGTACTGTTGCAGCCTACAGTGGGCCTAACTATTGATATATAGTACATGTCAGCAACAGTGTAACATTTTTAAAAATGTTTTTTGTTCCTGCAGCAAGCAGATATGGAGGGGTGACTGTAATACCAATTCTTATGACACCCAAAAGGATAAAAATTGACAAGTAAATATATATCAATAAATTCATGTTCTTGATACTCTGAGGAAGAGCAATTAGCCTTTAAAAAAAAAGATTTTATTTATTTATTTTTAGAGAGAGGGGAAGGGAAGGAGAAACAGAGGGAGAGAAACATCAATGTGTGGTTGCCTCTTGTGCACCCCCTACTGGGGACTCAGCCTGCAACCCAGGCATGTGCCCTGACTGGGAATTGACCCAGCAACCCTTTGATTTGCAGGCCGGCATTCAAGCCACTGAGCCACGACAGTCAGGGTGTAATTAGCCTTTTTGACTGAGAACATTGCATTGTTATTCCATAGGGCAAAATCTCAAGTCAGGTTTCCGAAAATGTTTAGGTTAAGAGATAAGCAATCAAGAATTCTTTTGTTCTTCCTGAAAGTGGCCAGAGATGACCTGAAAATGATTTGGTATTCACTTGACCCAGAAAGCTCCATAAAATCATGCAAATCAAGAGGTGCAAATCTTTGTGTTCACTTTAATAACAATCGTGAAATGGCCCAGGCTATCAAGGGTATGCATATTTGAGAAGCCTCCAAGTATCTGAAGGGTACCAGAAGCAATGTGTGCCGTTCCATCATTACAGTGGTGGAGTTGGTAGGTATGCTCAGGCCAAACAGTGGAACTTGACACAGGGTCAGTGGCCCCAAGAGAATGCTAAATTTTTGCTCCACGTGCTTAAAAATGCGGCAAGTAATGCTGAATTAAAGGGTTTGGATGTAGATTCGCTGGTCATTGAGCACACCCAAGTGAACAAACCTCTCAAGATGTGGCACAGAACTTATAGCACCTATGGGCGGGTTAGCCCAGACATGAGCTGTCCCTGCCATATTGAGGTACCCTGCTGAAAAAGAGCAGACTGTTCCTCATCCAGAATAGGAGGCTGCACAGGGGTGAAAGATGTCCCAGAGGAAACTGAAGAAACAAAAACTTATGGCCTGGGAGCAAATTCAGCATAAAATAAATACTAATAAAAGTAAAAGCAGAATGTTGGTTATCTTTAGTAAATACATTTTCAGTGATGATACAGGTTTTCTTCTGATTAGAGTTAAAAATAGATTACTGTATTTTACTGTGTATAATGTGCACTTTTTTGCCCAAATTTTTGAGAGAAAAATAAGAATATGCATTATACATGGGTAGTACTAATTCTGTATCTATATAAATGTTTTTAATTCTTTTACTTATGCTTATGCATTAAAAGTGTAACTCTAGAAAGCAATAACGATATCTATATGCAAAATAATACCCTGGAATATGATAATCAGTTTTGTTTCTAAATATAAATAAATAAAAAGTTGAATTAAAAAATTAAAGCAAAAGATGTTTTTTCATGAAAGTTTGGGCCAAAAAAGTGGGTGTGCATTATACATGGGAACACATTGTACACAGCAAAATGTGGTGTTCTCTTTGCCCTCTGTCATTAATTTTGGTTCATAAACATGCTGTTTTGAAAAAGAAATTCTTTCATCTCTAGTTTTCCAATTTAATTCAGATCAAGTTACTCTGGTACTTTGAATTTATTGAATAAGTACTTGAATTTATTCAAGTTGAGACCAAATATAATGGCCAGATATATTTTTGTAGACTATTGGAATCTCTATTAAAGATAGGAGGTTCTTAATACAAAACCTTGGACAGCTACTCATAATGGCAGATCTTAGGAAGTAAATGCTTCAGAATTTTTGTCTAAGAAATTGGATATTGTTCCCTGAAATCTTACAGTACTACTTACCAACTTTGCACTGTTTTTGTTATTAAAAAAGAACAAAACAAAGCCCTGCCACTTAGCGTCTGTTATATCCTTTCTCTTTATGTGCAACTTTTATGATACCAGTTTAAATTTGATATGTAGAAAAGGAAAGAATAATAACCTCTTGCTTGATATTTGTTATGCATTCCCGTCTAACAAAGGGACACATTTAAAGCCACGTTTCAGAACCATGTTTCAGAGGGTTGAAAAGCAGTAAGAGTACATAACTTCTCTCAGGGTGGTAAGTTAGGTTTAGACAACTTTAAATATAGCTCATATTTTGATAGATGTTGCCAAGGTTGTGGTTCTTGGAGAACAAATCAGGTTAAGCAATTCACTAGGGAGGAAACATTTAGTTTTGTGGGTATGCAGTTTTAGTAATAGTCCGCCAAAAGGTACATCTGCAGGTACAGGTTCTTTCCCTTGGATTTTGCAGATTCATGGCTTCAACAAGCCTCAAAAGCACATGCATTTCACTTTTCTGTAATTGATTTTTTAGCTATGGGTTCTGTTTCTGGTTCTTTCACTAGGCATATCACCTTTCATGTAGGGTTCCATCTAGTGGTAAAAGTAATTGTTGCAGACTATAAATAGGTTATAAAAACTATCCTTTTTGAGGGGTAGGTCTTGCCTTTATCACTCTTTGGGATAGTTGCCTAGTATAGGTATTTAAATACTGAAGCCATTTGCTATCTCTGTACTTACATACATAACCTAATTCTCCTGGTTCTGGCTATCTAAAATTTTATGATGAGGAAGTTAACTTTTAGTATATACTTTGATTTTCTATGATATGTACACCAAGTTATAGCAAAATTTAGGTCAAAACTACTTGATTTCATAAAATAATTTGTCATGAAAGATGTTGATTATACATATGAATATATAGAATAATATCAACACTCTTTTCCTGTCACTCAGCTTCAATAAATCTTAACATATGCCATATTTACTTCAAATGAACCCCCCCTCTTCTCTATAGCTCAGTGATTATCACAAGAACATTTCTAGCACCCTAGAAACTCCTCTTATGTTCTCATGCCTCCTCTTAAGCACTGATCCCCAAAGGTAACCACTGTCCTAAAATTTATGGTAAATAAATCTTTGCTTCTCTTTACAATTTTGCCACTTAAGCAAGTATCTCTAAACATTATAGTTTTGTCTGTTTTTAAAATTTGATATAAATGGCATTATATAGTAAATAGTTTCTGCGTATCTGTGACTTCTTTTGCTCATCATTATATGTGAGATTCATGCATGATGGTGTATGTAACTGGAATTTGCCCATTTTCATTGCTGTAAGATATGCCATTATATATGCCACAATTTTTATTTATGTTTGGGAATCAAACCAGCGACCCTTTAGTTCCAGGTCGGTACTCAACCCACTGAGCCACACCAGCCAGGGCTATGCCACAGTTTTTAAACCATTCTGCTGGACATTTTGCTTCTAATTTTGGCGGTTTAGAAGTTAATGTTTCAGTGAACATTTCTCTTTGTGATTTTTGGTGAACTTGTGGCGGCACATGTTAGGCATGGGATAGACTTGCTGGATCATAGGTACACTGTTATGTAACTTTAGTAGGTAAGACCAGCTTTCCAAAATTTATAACCCTATTATCAGTATAAAAGTGTTACTGTTACTTTCTTTAAACCTTGGTAATGTTAATATTTTCAATTTTAGCCATTCTGTTAAATAGTAGTATGTCATTGTTTTTAAATTTGCATTTCCCTGATGACTAATGATATTGAGTAGTTTTTTCCCATGAAAACATTGGCCATTTGGCTATCTTTTTATGAGATTTTATTGAAAACTCATGACAGTTTTTCTGTTGGATAATCTTTTTTCTTGTTAATTAGTAGGGATTCTTAACATAACCAAGATATTAGCCCCCCTTTTTGGCTATGTGTACGGCAGGCATTCTTTTTCATTTTCTGTGGCTTGCTTTTTCACTTTCTTAATGGTGTCTTTTGATGAATATAAGTTCTTATTTTAATGAAGTGAAATGTATTAATTTTTTCTTTATGGTTAATATGTTTTGTATTATTTAAAAATTATTTACCCACCTTAAGTTTAAGAATATATTATTTCACATTACCTTCTAGTAGGTTTATCACTTTTCTATTCACCTTTAGACCTACAGTTTACTTGGAATTGATCTTTGTGTATAGTATGAGACAGGTGTCAATTTGCATTTTTCCCCGGCCATCTGCTAAAAAGGCAATCCATTTACCACTGGCAGTATCATTTTTATCCTGAATCCAGTAAAGGAAGTAAAAAAAAGGAAGTTAAAAAAGATAAGACCAGAAATTAATGAAATAAATAACAAACATAATAGAGGGATTCAACAAAACCTTGACAAAGCTAATATAATTGATAAACCTTTAATAAGATTCATACATTAAAAAGGAGAAATCATAAATTACCAATATCATGAACAAAGAGGAGGATGTTACCTTGGAACCTAGACACATTACACAGTTCCTAAGAGTATATTATAAACAAGCTTATGTCAATAAACTTTGAAAATTTATGTGAAATAGACAAATTCTTAGCAATACACAACTTACCAAAATTAATGCAAGAGATAAAAAATTTGACTAGCCCAATAACACAAAATAAATTGAATATATAATTAAAACCCTCCTCACAAAGAAAACTCTAGGTCTACATGGTTTTGTTAGTCAATTTGATCAAACGTTTAAATAAAAACAACATAATGACAATAAAATTTAATGATTTAGCAAAACATGTAATTGTTAAAGTTGACAAACATAATATCTGAGAGGAAAAATTAACTGGGTAGATTTAATAGCAGATGATTAAGGACTGGACAATAAAAGATTAATGAACTTGAAGACATAGCAAAGGAAATGCAAGCTAAAGTGCTAAGCGGAAAAAGTTGAAAAATAAACAGAACCTCAGTTACCTGTGGAACAACTGGACTTCCTCAGAAAAAGAGGAAGAAAAGACAAAAAGAATGGTCAAAATTTCTCCAAATTATTACTATTTTATAACTTTATTTTCATTGTTGACACTGTTATGGATGTCCCCGTTCTTCCCTCTTTGCCTGCTTCCACCCTGCTCCTGCCCCCTCCCCTCTGACAGCTGTCAGTCTGTTCCATGTACCCATGCCTCTGTTTCTATTTTGTTCATCATTTTGGCAGTTTATTTTGTTCATTAGATTCCGCATATAAGAGAGATCATATGGTATTTGGCTTTCCATGACTGGCTCGTATCACCTAGCATTAAAGCCAGTCAGGGGGTTGAATGATTTTTAAAATAAATTTTAGGCATACTGATAATTCTGAATGCTAATCCTTTTAAATGTGTGGCAAATGATTTTTTTCCAGTTTATGGCTATCTTTTATTATTACTTTTAAAGTTTGAAATTTATTTTTTATTTATTATGAATAGATATGTTCACATGAATAAAACATCCAGAAAGTACAAAAGAGCGTACAGTGAAAATTTTCTCTCCCACTCCTTTCAATGCAGTTCTTCTCTCCAGAGACATGTGACTTCACTTTTTAAGAACTTTATTTATAATGTCATTTGCTATAGAAAAGTTAAATTTTAATGTAGTTCAGAAGTGTCTTATATTTGTCTTATATTTGTGGATTGTACTCTTTATCTTGTTTGAGAAACCTTTCCTCTGCCTCATTAATTTATTCTATACTCTTTTCTAAACTTTTTAAAGATTGGCCTTCTTCATTTAGATCTTTTTTCTGTCTGGAACTTATTTTTTTGTGTACAATGTGAGGTAGGGATCACCTTTCCCTCCATTTCCTGAAACTACCCGGCCTTATACTCCTACAATGTGTGATTGTTTAATCTAATACAGCTTCAGTAGGATGGGGCGTTACTGTTGAATTTCATCTGTGTGTTGGCAAATACAATGAACTCGTCCAGTTTTTAATTTCTGTTTTGTTCCTTTTTGCAGATGAGTGCTTAGAGTCCTAATAAGTACTGCCTTTCAGGCCCCATAATGTGCCCTTGTGTCCTGTAACATGCCTGGAATTTGTGTAGGCTGTAATGGGGCAGGGAAAGGAGGGTTCCTTTGTCACAACAAACAAGGAGAAAGCTTTTTCCCTGTTTCTTCCATTTACCAATGCCTCATCAGAAGCTTTCAGCTCTTATGTAAGAAATTTATTTTTCTTGAACTTGAACAAACTTAGAGTTTGTTTTAAAATAAGGTACTGCAGAGTAGGAAGTCGTATTTGCTTAAATATAGCATTCTTTCTTTATTCCTAGAAATCTCTTAAATTCTTAGCCATGCTTTTAGATAGTCTCAGTTTTATATTGCGGGATCATGTATTCTGTGGAAAGGGATTAGCAGGCTTTGTGATATGGTGATAATTTAAAAACAACCCACTATATCTGCCTTTTCCATCTCTTACCTTCTGTTTTTATTTTTAAATCGTTTCTCTCTCTTCCATCTTACCTTGCTAGATGCTCTACTAAGAAAAAGTGAGGAAGAGGGGGAAAAACTCAGTTTAGGAAATTTAAAGTGCAGCAAAGCAGGCATGAGTAATCATGGGAAGGAAGGGAGGAAAAGGCAGAAGGGGAAAAGAAACTGAGATTGCTTGTTACTTGTGTGTTAGGACTCCCCTGGTATCTTTTTCTTGTATTTTTTTGTGATTAGGTAGGGGAAACCTTGAACCTATTTATTCTTTTACCTGTTCTACCTATTTAGGAAGGAGCAGACTTGGGAGCGATGGCCAGGTGGAAAGGATTTTGTTGAGAAACAGTGTAGTTGGGACTGTGTTCTCCTAGCTCCTCTGTCACTTGTTTATTTGATCCAGTTCAGTGCCATAGGGTCAAATGTAATTTAAGTTTTAGACTCTTAACTGAATCTTGCTCCAGATAGTAATAAAGAACTGGAGGTTATATGTGAGTATGTGTTTATATTTTAGGAATATAATGGATGCTATTTATATAAATGCATATGTTATAGAGCTAATTTGACCTGAAATCTGTTTTTCAGAATTAAAAGGGATGTGAAATGGTGGTTTAATCTGATGGATTGTAAGACTCTTCAGTGCTAACACAGTTTGCGATTTTGTGGCTCTCTCAGTAGAGTAGTAATTTTTCATTGACAGTGATTATAAACAATAGTTTTATGTTGATGTGTTTTTTGACTGAAATAAACTGACATTGTGAACAGTTTAGGATAGAGTTGCTTTTAATTTTCATTGGCTTATGTTAAAATCATTGGCATCTTTAAATTTATAGAGGAAAAATAATCTACGTTAATGTGTGAAAAGGTTGAGGAGACAAGCATTTTAAGTTCTCATTCTTTAATGACTTTTTTGCTTGAGAACACATTCGTAATTTTTAATTTTTATGTCAATTCTTATTACATATTATAATTTTAGAGAAAAGAAGGAATTTAGTAGTTACCAACTGAAGATTTGGGCTGTTGATTAAAATTATGTAATAATTTTTCAAGGAAGTAGAGATGAACTTTGAAGTTTACCCATGCTTTGTTTTCATTATGTCATTACTAAAAATTATCCATGAAATGTTGGCAAAGTGTTATAGATTAGTTATGTTTATTATTTAGAGGAGTCATTTTCCCTGGAACAGTGCTTTGGTGCCTAGGTGTTGTGGAAGACTTTTAAGTTGCGGTTGTTATTATTGTGGGAATGTTTGTATGAGTCAGGTGAATTTTGACCTTGCTTGACAGATATGATTACTTGTCCTTTCCTGCTTGTGTTATAGCTACTCATCGGTTATATAATAGATTACTGTTTATATAATAAGGATGAGAACAAGCCATTAGAGATAATCGGTAATGGGTACAAACAAGTGGTGATGGGTCTGCTAAAAGAGGTGGAATAACACAGTTCTTATATGTAACATATTAAAAGTAAAAGGTACAGTAGTTAGGCATTAGGAAACAAAGACTAGGGAAGGAAGTACTTGAGAGTCAAAGTAGCTCTGCCAGCAGTATAACCCAAGTCATGTAGGTATGGAAAACGGGCAAAGATCAGGGCCCACAGGACTCATCTGCTGGGTATTACTCAGTGATAGAATGAAATTAGAAGCAAAATACTACAGACTTCTTCAAGTGCCTTAGGGAGAAGACTCTGTCTGATAAAAGGCTGAGCTTAGATGATGGGCCAGGGGCATTCAGGACTGAAGGATTTTCGAATAAAACCTATTTCTGCACGTGGGCAAGGCTGAATTAATATCTATATTTTACGTACCTGTGCCTTACATTCTAGTGAAGGCTTTTTGGTTATGAGGAACAGAATTTAAGACTGCTTGGCGCCGTTACAGGGAGTTGATTATAAGGAAATGCTTTCCTGTGTAGGGACCCAAGAACCAAAGAACCCTATGGGTAGCCATCTTTAACCTGTCTACCACACTATTTAGATTTAGTTTTAGCTCCTAAATAGTATCATGCTTACTGTCATGTGGTTCCCGTGGTGTCTGAGACTAGCCTGATCGTGGTGCTGGCAGCAGTTGATCACTGCGTGGGAAATACTGTCTAGCACTGGCTGTGTTCCCAGGAAGGCCTTAGTTAGATGATTACCCATCGCTGTGTTAGGGGAACAGCTGCAGGTCTGATGTCGTACAAGTAGTAATTCAGGGTTTCACTGTTTTAATAAGGAAATGTGGTCTATGTGACGACCAGTTCTAGTATGCTATTATATTAGATTTGGGAAGCTGTAAGGATCTGTATCTTTCTATGTTATATCCCCGAAATTAAGAGGCAAATTCAGGTCACGTAATAGAGGCTATCTGGTGTCTTTTCTTTAAACTAAATTCCTGAGTATCTAGGTGGGTATAACTTAAACAGCAACAAGTCCAAACTACCTTTTGTGTAGTGAACAGATTAAGAATAAGGTTTTCCAAAAGACCAATGTCTAGATTAACTGACAGAAAGAGTGAATAATTATATGGCTGAGAGAGCATGAGAAACACATACAAATAATCCCCCCAAAGATTCTTCTGTTTCATATTTTTCAGTGAGGCTGTCTGCAATTTTGTTATCTGCAATGACTCTTCTCTTCGAGGTCAGCCCATTATCTTCAATCCTGACTTTTTTGTGGAAAAACTCCGGCATGAGAAACCTGAGGTGTTCACTGAGTTGGTGGTCAGCAACATCACAAGGCTCATTGATTTACCTGGAACTGAGTTGGCTCAGCTGATGGGAGAAGTGGACCTGAAGTTGCCTGGTGGAGCTGGTGCAGCGACAGGATTCTTCCGGTCTCTGATGTCCCTCAAGCGGAAGGGTAGGAGATGTGTCTGGGAAGGGTGTACCTGTCTCACTTGCTTCCTGGGCTTCACTCTTCACATCTGCCTGTTCTTTCAGGAGTTATTAATACCATAACGTAAAATCAGTCATTTTTTTTTTTCATTTTCATAAGCAGTAAAACAATAAAAGTTATAAAAGACAGTTTAGATAAACTAAAGCAAATACATATCAGTCCTCTGGAGATGACATTTTGTTTTTAAAGATTTTATTTATTTTTAGACACAGGGGAAAGGAAGGAGAAGGAGAGGGAGAGAAACATCAATGTGTGGTTGCCTGTCACGCACCCCTCTGTAGGGATCTGGTCTGCAACCCAGGCAAGTGCCCTGACTGGGAATTGAACAGGCAACCCTTTGGTTCACAGGCCAGCACTCAATCCACTGAGCCACACCAACCAGGGCGAGAGATATTAGTTTAGGTATTTATCAGGGGCACCTTGATTTTCATACCCTATTAACACTGTACTAAAGTAATATTTAAGAAAACAAAGTTACACAGCTAGAGGTACAGTAAAGACAATTTGAACTTTTTCACTGCAATTAGCGCCCAACTATTTTCATTCCATGGAATGCTTTGAAAAGGCAAATATCTATGAATCACCCAAAAAAAGCCTACCTAGAAAATAATTTGTAGTGCTGCTTCTGATAAGATATTAAAGAGGCACTATTTTATTTTATTAAATATAAGGAAATCATTTAAAGTAGCAGAAAGTTTAAACATTATAACAAGTCAGACCCTGTACCAACTCTAGCGGATAATCTGTCATGTTTTGACAATTATGACTCCAAGTTCTATTATTTGTTCATTTTTAAATTAAATATCAACGTTTTAGATATTATTACTTAAATAAGAAGATGGTCTTTACCTTCAAGGAGCATCCAGTCTAATGTTAAACTTGCAGGGGTGATTGAGAGTTGTTTTGACTGCATTTTCTGGTGCACTTCCAGCTCGAAGGTTTTTGTTCACTGACCTTGTGAAAGCATTTGCTGAACTGTAACATGGGATGCTTGAGCAGTTTTCAGTATGCTGATTTTGTGCTATTTGTGGAAAATATGGTCCTATCCTATTGCTTTTTTTTTTTTTTAAGAAAAAGGAGTAATATTTGGATCCCCACTGACAGAGGAAGGCATTGCCCAGATATACCAGCTAATTGAATATCTACACAAAAGTAAGACTACTTGAATTTTGCTGTTTTTTGTTAACGAAGAATTGTCAGTAACTAAGAGCTAATGTCCTTGAGTTAGTAGGTGCCAATTAACCACCCACAAAGACACTAATCAGTGACACTTTCAGGTGGCATGTTTCTAAATATATTTTCTTTTAAATTTCATCTTGTGTTGATTTGTTTTTATTCTCAAAGATGTGTATAAATTAGATAGCGTCTATGAAATCACATCTTCCCCTTGACTCAGAGTGACATTTTTTTTTCTGGAAAAATACATTGTCCCTAGAGAATCATAACATTCACTCCAGGGAGCATGATTTATCACCAAAGATTCTTTCATTCTTAGAATTCTATGATTGAAATACACTCTTCGCTTAATTCCCATTTTCTTTTTTGGTAGTCATGCTGGTTATGTCATTGCTCTAAGTGCTTGGCACAGCTGAGTACATGTGAGATGTGTGGCATTATGTGACCCTTTGATAAATTCATTGCAAACATTTGTGGCTCGTTCTATGTGGGACACTGTGCTAAGAACTAGAGTGGATGTTGCAAACTGGCAGGCTAAGGACTTGTCATCTACATTCACTCATAGTTTGGCTGGCAAATGATTAAATTAAAAATAAAATTAGTTATCAGTATTTTAAAATGGGAAAAATCCAGGTTTTTAATTTCTTGGGATGATAGGAAGATCCAACATTCTTGGGCCTGTTGCCACTTTGACACAGTCAGCCAGAGCACAGGTGTGCGCTTTCCAGTTCGTTATGGTTCTTGCTCATTCATTTACTGATACCTGCCTGGCCCTGTGGGCATTTGAACTTTGTTCCCTCAATTAGGGAGTTACATGAAGATAAATGTGTATCCAAACTGAAAACATGAGCTCTCATGCTTCTTCCAGATCAAACCAAAACTATACATTCCATCTTTTTTATCCCTTGAGATTAGCCTAGAACCTAGTTGGGTGGAAAACATAGTTTAGGTGGGATGATGCGAAGATTCCAGAAACCTTAGACTGAAAGGTGATCTGATAGGTTAGAGTTCCAATCCCAGAGGAAACACAGAGACTCTAGGTTTATTTTGGGCTGGGAAACTGTTTATAGGAGCAACAAACCTCCACATATGAACTCAGTCCCTTCAAACAATGTCTGGGGCGGCAAAGGAAAGGGGCTTTCAGGGAGATTTTTCTTTTCTTCCAACTTATGTTTTCGGCCCATTTCTGCGGTTTAGGTTAAAGTCAGTCTCCAGATGTGCCTCAGGACGCTGAATGGACTCCCGGGCGGACTGGCTCAGTGTAGGAGATCTCCAGGGGGGCCTCAGGGGTGCTCAGAATGTCTCTTCAGGAGCTCTAGTGGGTTCTAACTGCTCTGGAAAAATGGGCAAAAGCCTTCTTCAAGGACTTTCTCATGTAAAGTAGCCTTTTAGATGACTTATTTTTTCTTTTTTTTAGATGATTTATTTTAATCATACTTTCTCTTTTTGCTTCCTCTTTGCATGTCCCCTGTTTTCTTTCATGCTAAACAGACTTGCGAGTAGAGGGTTTGTTTAGAGTACCAGGGAATAGTGTCCGACAGCAAAATTTAAGGGATGCTCTCAATAATGGAACTGATATTGACTTGGAATCAGGGGAGTTTCACTCAAATGACGTTGCCACCTTGCTGAAGATGTTTCTAGGAGAGTTACCTGAGCCCTTGCTGACACATAAACATTTCCACGCACACCTGAAAATTGCTGGTGAGTATAGGAGGTCAGATGGAGATGAAAATACATTTCTTTCAACTTAGTAAAATCCTTTGGAATTTTCTGTTGTTTGTAACCCACAGCAATACTTCTGCTAGACCAAAAAAATAAATTAAAAAAGAAAAAAGAAAACAAAATACTTTTGCTAATATGGTTAAATTTCATGGCATTTCTGGACTTCTCTGGGTACTCTTAAGTATTGGCCAGCTAAGTTTGATTTAATCAAATATTTTTCTTGCTAAATTAGCTTCTTTGAAGATAAAATCTGAGTTTTATTTATTTATTTTATTCCTCAGGGATCCTAGTAGAGTGCTTTGAATATTTAGCTGCTTAATAAACGTATGCTTTCATTGGATCAGTTCAATGAAGTTACCGAGATGGTTATAGGTTTGGTACATTTGCCTTAATTTGAGGCTTTTGCTAAGTATTATTATGCCTCAATCGAGATCATCTCTACTCTTGGAAGTTTTTTTTTTTTCTTTTCCCAAGGATTTTTTAAAAATTGAATTTATTGGGGTGACATTGGTTGATAAAATTATATAGGTTTCAAGTGTACAGTTCTATAATACATCATCTGATATTGTATTGTGTGTTCACTATCCCAAAGGAAGTGTGTTTTTAATTTTATTTAGTATTCTATTTTTTTATTTCTTCTTTTTCCATTACCATTTATCCTCCTTGAAGTTTGTTTTTTAAAAATAATTTTATTTGCTTTCTAGTCAGTACATTCACATGGTTCAAATTCAGAGTGTTCAAAAGAGTGTACAGTGAAAAGCCTGTCTCCCACCCTGGTTTCCCAGCGCCTGGGTTTTCTTCCCAGAGGCAAACAAAGCCGTGATTGCTGATGTGCCCTTCCAGAGATAGTTTATAGACTTACAAATACTGAGATATGTTCCTTTTCCCTCTTTTTATGTGATGATAGGGTATTATATTTATGGGTTTTTTTTTAACTTAATGTATCTTGGAGAATGTTCCATTTTCAGCTCCCGGTTCCCTCATTCTCCTGCATGCCCGCGTGGCAGAGTTCATTCATTCTTCACTGCGCAGCTCTTATGCTGCCATGGCTTTCCCTCCTGCGAGCAGTTTTCCCTTCTAATTTTTTTTTCACGGAACGCATCACGGATTTGTGTGTCACCTTGTTCGGGGCCATGTTAATTTTCTCTGTATTGTTCCAATTTTAGCATATGTGCTGCTGAAGCAGGCACTTCTTGCTTCTGATTTTAAGAAAAGTAAATATAAGATTTTTTTCTTTTCAGTAAGTTTTACTACTTAAAAGAAAACCAAGTTTGAATTTCTAAAATTTAATAAGATTAGATTTTTTTTAGCACTATCAGTAATAACCCAGATGATACAAATGAGAAAATATTACTAGAATACTATATAACTTTATAATTCTTTTGGAGGGAAATAAAATTGTTGAATCTTTGAAAAAGATATGGGAAATATCAATAAATTCTTTTTATAAGGGTAACACGAAGAAAGCTTTTTCTGTTTGCTTTCCCATTGAATTAATCTAGTACAGTGTTTGAAATCCTCCCCTCAACACCCCGTGATTCACTCACTGTTCTTTGAGGTCATATTAAGGTGTGGCACAGTTGTAGTATTTGCTATGCCTTGCTGATAACTAGCAGGGATTTTTTTTTTTTTCACTTTCATAGTAACAGGGAACAGCTTCTAGAAGTATGATCTATCTTTCCTAAACCTGGACTTAGTATTGCAGTTCAACAGCTTAAACAACACACTATGATTAGTTTCAGGTCTATATGAGTCATACCCAAATAGTTATCTGTGTCTTTTGAAATTTCCATTATCCAGGGGACTGTTTTTACTGATAACCTGTGTAGTCTATTAGGGGAGAAACAATGATTTCTGACTCCATGAGGAGCTGCCTGGATTTGAATTGTCTTGTCATCAAGGCATAATTCACTCTCATACTTCTTTTAACAACAAAATATCTGGGTAAGGAAAAGTGAAGGGGGTGGCATTATGAAAGGTATGTGTGGACTTATTTTTATTTCTCTTGGGTGTACACCTAGGAGTGAACTTGCCGGGTCATACGGTAATTCTATGTTTAACTTTTTGAGGAACTTTCAAACTATTTTTCAAAGTGGTTGTACCATCTTACATTCTCACCAGCAATGTGTAGGAGGATTTAATTTTCTCAGATTTCTTGTCAAAACTTGTTATTGTCAGCCTTTTTGATTATAGCCTACTAGTGGGTATAGAGTAGTATTTCATTATGGTTTTGATTTACATTTCCCTGATAGCTAATGATACTGAGTATACTTATTGGCCATTTGTATATCTTCTTTGGAGTCTTTTGCCTATTTTTTGATTGGGCTTTTCTTTTTATTATTGAATTGTACTGATGTTATTTTGTTATTATGTTATAACCTCTACTTATGCCTAATTTTTTTTTTCTTTTTTTGATTGGAGTTGAGGGGAGGATAATAGGGACAATGATTTTTTTTTCTTCCTTATATTTTATCTCACCTTTGCAGTCATCTCTTTTGTCTTCAAGATTTGATGCAGTTTGATGATAAAGGAAACAAGACCAATGTACCAGATAAGGCCCGGCAGATTGAGGCTCTTCAGCTGCTCTTCCTCATTCTCCCTCCACCCAATCGTAACTTGCTGAAGTTATTGCTTGATCTCCTGTACCAGACAGCAAAGAAACAAGACAAGAATAAGATGTCTGCCTATAACCTAGCCCTTATGTTTGCACCCCATGTCCTGTGGCCAAAAAATGTGAGTGTTAAGGGGAAGAGCAAAGACTGCTAGGTGTTCTTGGGCTGGGCCTTACCCTGTGACTGTACCTCGGTGAGGTTATCAAGGGTCCAAGGTCTAGTCTTTCATTTAACAAGTTTAGGGACTGACTTTATTAGTTTGTTTAAGAGTCATCAAACCTGAGGAGGCCAATTCTTTTCAATCTCACTTATAAATTAATCTCTGATAAACCTGAATGGCAGTTTATTAGCAGAAACTCAGTGGAAAATTATAGCTTCTAAATGAACAAGAATACTCATTTTGATTGATTAATATAAATTCCTTCTTAACATGAAAACCATTTTGGGAAATCAAATTGATTCCTGAAGACTGCATGGTACAAATTTAGAATAGAGCTGTTTGACCCTGGCTAGGTAGCTCATTTGCTTAGAGTGTTGTCCTGTTGAACCAAAGTTGCGGGTTCAATCCCTGGTTAGGGCTCATACAGAAATCAACCAATGAACGCATAAGTAAGTGGAACAGCAAATCAATGTTTCTCTCTTTCTGTTCCCCCTTTTCTTTCACCCTCTAAAAAGTAAATAAATGAATAAAAATTTTAAAAAAGAGCTGTTTGATCTTCTAGGCCAATGTCACTAAGCTTTTAGATGACACACAGAAAAATCCTGCTTTGTCCTAACTTTCCTAAATGTGCTTCTTATTACTGAGAACATGGCCTTCTCAGCGACTTACATGAAAAATAAATTATCTAAAATCTTTTGACCTGATTCTTGATCTAGAGGTACACAGGTTCATATTCCTGACCATTACTAATATAGATTTTACTGTATGATGGAGTTGGGAGCCAGGGCACTTGGGTTGGAAGCTGTAAACCAGCTGCAGCCTGTTTTCTTTACCCTTTCTATCCTTAGCCTCCTCTGCAAACTAGGCATAACAGTACCTTTCCCACTTACCTGACAAGGTAGTGGGAAAGATAATAGAAGTAGATGGATATAGTTGACTTATAAAATATTTTGGGGATATAAGAAATGAAAAAAGGAAGGTAAAGAAGGGGTTATGTGGTACATTTTACTTAACAAGTAACTAGTGAAAAAAATAATACAAAGTTCTGGGCCAGGAAGATCTTCTTCCCAGAGAAAGGTTGGTGGGGGGTGGGGACAAGGGTGGGAGGATGGTTGTATGATGAGAAGAAAGGACACACAAACATCTGTCCATATTAAGGATTTTAGAACCAGTTAAGTGAAACTGAAAAAGGAGTGAGTAATCTATGCCTAAAAAGAGAAGTATATAAGAGGTCTTGCTAAAAGCAAAAATTAAGTAATAAAGATACATGTTGAGGATGAGGGCTTTGGGATAGTAGAGAGGCTTAAGTACTTAAAACATAGGCAGGAGAAACAGGAGAAGGGAATCAGTGACCATTTGACTGTGTTTTTAAGAAACAGATGTCACCTTTGGTATCAATTAGTAGTGACAGTTCTCTTGTCTTTGGAGAAACTCCAGTTTCTCTGAAGAGGCAATGTCCTTGGTGGTTGGTATAGATTCTGTTCTTCCTGATCCTTTTTCCAGACTAGATATTTAGCAACTCTCCTTGCATGTCTATGTCTCAAGCAGAACCAGGAAATGAAGAGTGGTCTTAAGGATTTTCTGGTCACTTCAGAGACAAATGGTTCCTCCTAGATTATGTCATTCCAGTGGAAATCTCATACCTTTAAAAGAATAAGCTTATTGGTAAGTAAATGGAGTATCTGCCAGTTCTTAATTCCCCTTTATTGTTTTTGTTTTTCTCTGAATAGGTCACTGCAAATGACCTTCAAGAGAATATCACAAAGTTAAACAATGGGATGGCTTTTATGATTAAACACTCCCAGAAGCTTTTTAAGGTAGGTAAGGAATGGGATTGGGTGGTAACAGACAAGGAGGATGGAGCAAGGTGGGACCCTAAGGAGGCCCCTAGAAAGGAGTAGATAAGAAAGGCCCTGCGCCTGAAAAGCAGGTTAGACGCAGGTTAGACGGTGGCAAAACCTGGTGGGAACAACCCAGGTGGGGAGGATAGCAAGGCACCTGAAGGCCGAGTAGGGCTCTGTTCCCTGGGTGGTTGGCATCACTGTCTGACCCACCCTTCCTTTTTCATGAAGAGCAGCATATGTTAGCCACTGAGTCGTTTTATCCTGCCTGCTTCCTGCCAGTAGAATATTGAGGGTCTGGCAGCCTCCTCTCATTATGAACTCTGTCCCTTGTAGTCCAAACCAGCAGTGTTTCTGCCAACATAATTTTCTCAAGAACTTTGTGGGTCTTCTGTGGATTTCAGCGGGATTTACTTCATTAGACAAAAACCACATATACAAATCTTTTGAAGATAAACCTTTCTCTACTTGATCTCTTGCTGAG
The DNA here is from genome assembly GCA_004026545.1 of Mormoops blainvillei. Classification (NCBI taxonomy): domain Eukaryota; kingdom Metazoa; phylum Chordata; class Mammalia; order Chiroptera; family Mormoopidae; genus Mormoops; species Mormoops blainvillei. Next base: position 131,761 of record PVJD01001554.1, on the reverse strand, counting down.
AAGGCTGAGGGATAACACCTTTAAGCTTCCTAGAAACCCTCTGGTTTGATTGAGAGGATCTGTGAGGCACACCTTAACTCTCATGACAGGGCCCTATGTGTGACTGAATATCCTGACCTTTCGATGTTTATAAGATTGTATAAGTAAAGGCTTCACAGTCATATCCTTGGCCTTTTCTTTAGAGCTCACTTTTCTGATATTGAATTTCTTAATTTTAGCATCTTTTGCTATCTGGAAAGGCTGAGAATTCTTAAGGTAATCCTGGTTTCTTTCTTTAATTTTTAAAAAAATTGTGGTAAAATACCCATAACAAAATTTACCCTCTTAACCACGTTCAGTGGCACTAATTTGTCGATGTAAGTAGTGTCCAAACCTGGAGAGAATTTTTATAAGAGTTTATTTGAACCAAACTGATGACATATGCCAAAGAGCAAGATCTCGAAGTGCTCCAGAGAATAACTGTTTTGCAGCTTCTTTCGTGCATTTGAAATTAAGGAGGATTCCTTCCTTTCGTAAGGAAGATTATATGGAAGTGGGGAGAACGCAAGGCAGGAATTGGGTCACAGGATTGTTAACAAGACTGTGTGCTTTCTTGAGGGTTAATGCCCCTTTCAAGGGGTATTACTTCTGGTATTTCAAAGGTGTATTAACCTAGAGACACAAGAACAATAGACAGGGATTCTTTAAAAACCTCTTACTAAAGAAGATACAGGCCTTGGTTGTGACTACCCACCATGACTTTCCCAGTTAGAAATTTATGACCAGATCACCCTGTGATAGAGCCCCCTTTTTTTTTGTTCACAAATTACATACATATTGTTGTGCAGTGATCACCACCATCCATCTCCAGAACTCTTTTCACTTTGCAAAACTGAAACTATATACTTGTACTTCACTGTGAAGAATTTTAAGTGACTTAAAATGACACAAATTTATTTTTAAAAAAAGATTTTATTTATTTATTTATTTTTAGAGAAGAGGGAAGGGAGGAAGAAAGGGAGAGAGAGAAACATCAATTAGCTGCCTCTCGCATGCCCCCAGCCTGGGACCTGGCCCGTAACCCAGGCATGTGCCCTGACCGGGAATTGAACCAGCAACCTTTCGATTTGCAGGGTGGTGCTCAATCCACTGAGCCACCCTGGCCAGGGCAAATTTATTATCTTCATGGTTTGCAGAAGTCTGAGATGAGTCTCACTGGGCTAAAATCAAGGTGTTAGCAAGGCTGCATTTCTTTCTGGATGTTCCAAGAGAGACTCTGTTTACTTGCCTTTTCCACCTTCTAGAGGTTGCCCACATTCCTCGACTCATCATCCCCTTCCTCTGTCTTCAGGGTCACCAGTGTTGCATCTCTCTGACTAGCCTTCCGTAGTCACATTTCCCTCTGACCACTGCCGGGAAAGCGTCCCTGCTTTTAAGAACTCATGTGATTTATATTGGACCCACCCTGATAACCTAGGATAATCTTCCCACTGCAAGGCTCTTAATCACACTAGCAAAGTACCCCCCCCACCCTTTTTTTTTTACTATGTAAGATAACAAATCCCTGTGGAGGATTTTGAGAGTACAGATCATATAAACTTTAGAGATAAAACTAGAGAGTAGTCTCCTAGATGTTCTTCAGCTTGGTACAAATTCTAATGATTAGAGTCTTTCAGTCTCTGCTTTTACTCTTTTTTTTTCTCTTGTCTCCTATGGATCCCTCCTTTAGCTTCTTATCCTTGCAATTTTGATTCTTGTTTGCTACTTTATCTTTGTTTCCAGGCTATCATGATCCCTGTTTGAGCCTTTGTTGACCTCTAAAGGAGAGAAAGAGAGTTTTTTTTGAGATTTATTTTAGTCTTAGGTCTCTTCTGTTTCAGCTTGGGTCAGAACTGGCGTCCTTGTTAGGTCCCTGCTGTGCCACTGTGGCTAACGGTGTTCTTCCCTGAACTTTCCCCTGGACGAACGTGGTTGCTTATTCTGTGTGCTTTGTCATGCATGCCGGTATCCTGTTTTACTCCAGATCTGTTCTTGTGCTCTGTTGTGTCGTCTTGTTCTCAGGCTTCTTTGTGTGGATTTTTCACCCCCTTAATCCTTATATCCTGTTGCCTCATTCTGTATTTTTTTTCCTGCTCTACCATTTTTCCTAAAATTCCTCTTAGCTATTTGTAGTTCTGCCCACTGTTATCTGACCCAGTCTAGTTTTATCACTGTCCAACATGAGTCACCACATCTTTTCCTGTGGACTTGTATATACAGTCAGGCTAATTTCCATTTTATTTGGGAAGTCCTTTTGTTTCCTATGAATTGTAAAATCCTTCAGACCCCCAGATTTTCATTGAAACCAATCTGTCTATGGCTCCCTCTCTGGACTTCCCTTCAGCAATATTATCTTTTTGGGACAGAGATTTTGTTTATTTTATTATTATTTTTTTTTTCATTTTTTAAAAAGATCTCATTTATTTATTTTTAGAGAGAGGGCAGGGTGGGAGAAAGAGAGGGGGAAAAATATCAGTGTATGGCTGCCTCTCCTATGCCCCCCACTGGGGACCTGGCCTGCAACCCAGGCATGTGCCCTGACTAGGAGTCGAACTGGCGACCCCTTGGTTCACAGGCTGGCACTCAATCCACTGAACTACACCAGCCAGGGTGGGTTCTCTCATATTCTTGTTTGAAGGAAAGTACTTTAGCTCTGTTTTATAGTTTTCAAGTTAAAAATTAAACTGTAGATACTATGTCTGTCATAAGACTCTTTTTAAAACAACTTGATTGTGAAATTTTTCAAATATGGAAAGAAGTACAAAGAATAAAACAGTGAACATTTATATAACTCTCCCTCCGATTTAGCAAATGTTCAGCTTTATCTCTATATTTTCATACATTTTTTTGTGGTTGAACCACTGGTAGTAAATTGCAGACATCATTGTACTTCACCGTTAATACTTAAGCATGCATCTCTTAAGAATAAGAGTATTCTCCTGTTAGCTGCAGTACCGTTATCACTTCTAAGATAATTAACAAGAATTTCTTAACAGCTAATACTCAGTATAAATTCAAATTTCTTCATTTGTCTGAAGATTATATTTTATAGCTGCTTTTTTAAAATAAGCTAATTGAGGCTTATGAATTACTTTTGATTATTATGTCATTTTTAAAACCTAGAACAATCATGCTTTTTGTTCATGTCATTGATGTTTTGAATCATTCAGGCCAATTGTGTTATAGAATATTCCACATTCTAAATTAGTCTTACTTTTTCCTCAAGGTCATTAACATGTTCCTTTCCCCTTCCATATATCGATAGTTCCTGTAAACTGAAGTTAGATTCAAGTTAAGCAATTTTGGCAAAGATGTTTGTGTGTATCAGATTACAAGGCACAGAATGTCAGATTGCCTTACCCTTAGTGATACTAATTTTGCTAGCTGGCACATATCACAATTTAAAGATACATTTTTTTTCCCTCTTTGGTACAGTAAGTAACCTGCAGGGCAATTGTATAATGTAATGATTTTAGACTCCATTGATAATCCTGCTGGAATCTGTGATTATATTGACATTATAAAATAGTGGTTTTCTAATTCTATTATTTGATCTTTATTAGTTGACTTTCTTCTGTTGAGAATAGTTTTTATTTTTTTCTGTCTAATTCACTTTTTTTATGAATATCACTATAGACTCATGTGTTTTTAGCTATTCAAAGTGTTAGTCAATTTAGTACTAATTTTGATAATCACACTGTCCCAAATTTGGCTAGTGATTGTCCTTGAAAGCTAGTTCCTGTTGTGTCTTTCTGACGGGACTCCATTACTCTTCAGTTGTTTCTTTTCTGGCATAAAATGTTCCCAGCTGATGTGGCCGGCTTGCTAAGTTGGTTAGAGCATTGTTCTGATAAGCCAAGGTTGTGGGTTCAATCTCCGGTCAGGGCACAAACAAGAAGCGGCCGATGAGTGCACAAGTAAGTGGAACAACAAACTGATGTTTCTCTCTCTCTGCCTCTCTCTAAAAATCCATCAATTAAAAAAAAAAAGTAAATAATGTTCCCAGCTCTCACTTGTTCTTGTTCTACCCTGGGCCTGGAATCAATAATTTTCTCCATGAAGCCTTGGTTTCTTTAATACTAGGCTTACTCGTTTCTGGGAGTGTCATTGGCTCTTTGAGGGCAAGGAAGTAGACTAAAATTTTTAACAAAAATCATTAGTTCATATTAATATTTCCAATTAAGATTTAACATTACAGAGCTTCCTCTTGACTTCTTTTACCTTATATTTGTATCTCTTTTCTTATATTGTAAATTCCAGATTTTCAAAGAATTATGTATATTATTTGCTTTATCCAATGATGTACATAAATGGGTTTCAAAATAATACAACTGTTACTACTGACAGTAAACCTACATAGACCTACTGATGGAAGTTGAAGATTTCCTTGAAGTTTCTTTTCCCTTGGATCTGTCTCTCTAAAGATATGTACTCAGAATACAGTTTTCAAAAGTTAGGTGAGATAATTCCTTTCTCTGTGCTTATATAATCAATATCTGTAAATCATTATATACAGATATTTTTCTCTTTACTTTTTCTCTTTATGTTTAGTTTTAGGGTTTGCCTTTCTTCCCCTTTGGATTTAATTTTATTTTTTGAATCTGTAGTATATTTGCATGGTTGGAAAGTAAAAACTACATGGGAAGGTATACTTGGAAAAATCTCAGTTCTCTTCTTTATTATTTGCATTGTTTTCTGGTTTATCCTTGGTGTTTCTTTTTGTAAAACCAAGTAAATGTGTGTACATGTGTATATTCTTATTTCCTCTTCATTTTTGCCCCTGGGTACTTTATACACTGTTGCAACAGTAGATCCTGGAAATCACTCCATGGCAGTTCACAGAGTATTTCTCCCCATCCTCCCCCACTCCCTCCTTCCCTTCCTTCTTTCATTTTCAGTGACTGCATAGGACTGCATTGAATGGGTGTATAAAAGTTCATTCAATCAGTCCCCTGTTAGTAGATATTTGAGGTGTGTCTAATCTTTTGATTAATATTACCCAAATGTATTTGTGTTTCTGAAGTTATATCTTCAGGGTAGATTTGTAGAAGTGAGATTTCTGGGTAGATGGTAAATGCAAATATAATTTTCTCAGATGTTGCTAAATTCTTTTCCATAGTGGTTGTATTATTTTATACTTCTACTAGGACTGTATCAGGATTCTTATTACAGGATTCTGAGCAATATATCAGTAAGCTAAGTTCTTCCACGTCTGTTGTTACCCCATAGGAATTCTAAATGGTATTTTCTATATAGTGATTCTAAAATATGACCATTTGTACCATTTGTAGTTTATAAGAATTTTAGGGGTGGCTTTGGTCAAGTATAAGTGTTACTACAAATATCTATGTTTTTGTTTTTGACTTATTTAAGTATATTCTTGCCATATTTGATTATTAAAACAGAAACAACTATAGTGGTGTCTTCTCACAATTTTCCCATCAGATTTGTTGAGATTATCTTTTTGGTAGACTATAGAATAAGGCATTTTGAAGATCTTTTGTTTTGCAAAGTAACCTGGCAGTCACATTATTTTGAGAAACACTGTGCTTGAGTCTTAAAAGAATTTTAGATACTACTTTTTATTTGGTCTTGGTTTCTTTTATAACCTTCCCAGGCTCCTGCTTACATTCGGGAATGTGCCAGATTGCACTATTTGGGCTCCAGAACTCAAGCATCAAAGGTAAGAATAGGAAATTGCTCTTAGACCTAACAAGGAGAACATTAATTAAAATTAATGAAATTTTACTGTGCCCTCCCTCCTGGGAGCATACCTATGCCTTTCTCTTCTTCCGTTTCTTCCTCCTTCTCAGATGTGCATCTCCTAAACTCCAAGGGACCCCATCAGACTCGTACCAGGGCATCAATGGGCAACAGCAGCTTGTCCCACGCTAACCCCCTGAACCTGTCACTAAGGCTGCTTTTCTCTTACTTTCTAGTGAGCCAAAGCAGCCCCAACTAGGCTCACTTCTTCTTTTTTCTTTTTTTTTTTTTTAGCGATTTTTATTTTTTATTTTTGAAAATTACATTTTATTATGCTATTACAGTTATCCCAGTTTTTTCCCCTTTGCCCCCATCCACCAGGCACCCCCACTCCTTCAGGCAATCCCCACACCATTGTTCATGTCCATGGGTCATGCATACATGTTCTTTGGCTACTCCATTTCCTATACTTTACATCCCAATGAGTATTCTGTAACTACCAATTTGTGCTTCTTAACCTCCTCACCTCTTCATCCATTTCCCTACATAACCCTCCCATCTGGCAACCATTAAAATGTTCTCTCTATCTGTGATTCTGGGCCCAAATGAAAGAACAGATCAAAACTCCAGAAAAAGAACTAAGCAAAATGGAGATAAGAAATCTATCAGATGCAGAGTTCAAAACACTGGTTATAAGGATGCTCAAGGAACAGCCTAAAAAAGATCTGGTCAGAAATGAAGGATACACTAATTGAAATAAAGAACAATTTATAGGGAAACAGCAATAGAGTGGATGAAGCTGAGAATCAAATCAATGATTTGGAACATAAGGAAGCCAAAAACAAGCAATCAGAACAAGAAGAAAAAGAATCCAAAAAAATGAGGACAGCATAAGTGGCCTCTGGGACAACTTCAAGTGTTCCAACATTCGCATCATAGGGGTGCTAGAAGGAGAAGAGAAAGAGCAAGAAACTGGAAATCTATCTGAAACAATAATGAAAGAAAACTTCCTTAATTTGGCGAAGGAAATAGACATGTAAGTCTAGGAAGCGCAGAGAGTCCCAAACAAGATGGATGCAAAGAGGCCCACTCCAAAACACATCCTAATTAAAATACCAAAAGTTAAAGATAAAGAGAGAATCTTAAAAGTGGCAAGAGAAAAGCAGTTAGTTACCTACAGGGGAGTTCCCATAAGACTGTCAGCTGATTTCTCAAAAGGAACTTTGCATGCTAGAAGGGATTGGCAAGAAACATTCAAAGCCATGAAAAGCAGGGACCTAGAGCCAAGATTGCTCTACCCAGCAAAGCTATTATTTAGAATAGAAGGGCAGACAAAGGGCTTCCCAGACGAGTGAAAACTAAAGGAGTTCATCATCACCAAACCATTATTATATGAAACGTTAAAGGGACTTATTTAAGAAAAAGAAGATCAAAAATGAACAATAAAAATGTCAATAAATATGTATCTATCAACAATTGAATCTAAAAGACAAACTCCCTTTCTATAACATTTCTACAGAGCCAAAGCAGCCCTGCCTAGTCTGTTCTGTTGCTGCTTCTGTCCTAAGCTGTTTCTTGTTTCACTGTCCCCAGCTTTAGTAAACATTTTATGAAAATTAAAAAAATAATAATAATAATGGAGTTTTAAAACAAAGTATGAAATCAAATTAAAGCCATGGAAAAGAAAATGTTTTTATTAGAGTTCAAAATTATCTAGTCAAGGACCTTGTCTGACATTAGAAATAGGTATTCTAGTGGCTAATTTTGTTTATTTTGGAGTCATGGGAGGGGTCTCATTTGCCATTTTGAGACTCAAGGTGTAGCTTGAGTAAACCCTGATGACTTGGTTAGTTTCTTTCTCAGGAAATTTATTTTGAGCTAAGAAAAAAGACAGAAGAAAGTTATATGCTGAAATAAAAATGCCCCTACACATAGTCTGCTTTCTGAGGTGATCTATTGATGGCATACACTGTATGTTTAAAGGTTTTCATAAAGCATGTATGCATCCTTATGGCATATGATATAAACAGTCTGTAAATGGCAAATGTATTAAATATTTTATGGTAACAAAAGTACAATTTGCTCTGGCTGGTGCGGCTCAGTGGATTGAACACTGGCCCTCGAACCGAAGGGTTGCTGGTTCAATCCCCAGTCAGGACACATGCCTGGGTTGCTGCTCCAGGTCTCCAGTAGGGGGTGCGTGAGAGGCAACCACACATTGACGTTTTTCTCCCTTTCTCCCTCCCTTCTCTCTAAAAATAAATAAATAAACAAACAAATAAATAAACTAATAGAAATATTTTAAAAAGTACAGTTTTATGTAATACAGTCCTATTTCAGGTTCAGTAGTAAGGTAACAAACATTCTATCAAATAGCTCAAAGACTTGAGACCGCTTGAGCTTAGAAAGCAAATGTGTGATGTTTATTTACAAGATTATGTATGATTATTGAGCTTTAAAAGTGAGAAGTTAAAAACATTTCACAAGTACTTTTTGATAATTTTTGTTTAACCTGCCTTGTTTAGAAACTGAAGCTGTCATCTTACATTCTTTTTTTCTGCTTCTGTTTGTTTCTGTGTCTCATTTAGCAAATACTCTGTGTGACCAGGAAAACAGTATTTGATTTCAACTAGTTTAACTTGGGTGTGATTTTTCTTGGAGAGTTGTTATTGTTCTACTATTGCTGTGTAGTTGTCACATCGTGTTGTCAAGTGTGGGAAAGAGCACCAGCCAAGAACCAGTTCACTTGGCGTCAATGATGGGTCTGTCACGTTAGTATCCAGAGAAGTTTAAACATATGGCTTGGCTTCAGTTTTTTTCTTCTATCAAATGGGAGTGATGATGCTTTCCCTGTTTACTTCATGGGATAGCAGTGAAAATTGCATGAGAGTAAAAGATGCTTTGAAAACTGAACTCTTATATAACTTTAGGTGGCAATAATTCTGAATGAATTTTGGTTTTCTGAGCAGGTCATAGGAGTGGCTATTAATATAGTCTATGATTATAGGTTTCTCTTTATCTAATAAGAGTTTTTATTTTTAAAAAAATAAAGTTTATATAAACTCTGAAGAGATGTTTATTTCTCACCTGAGAACATGCTTAGAGAGAGGGAAAGGGAGAGGGAGAGAGAGGAAGAGAAACACTGATGTGAGAGAGAAACATCGATCAGTTGCCCCTTGCATGTGCCCTTACTGAGAACCAAACCTACAACCCAGGCAGGTTCCCTGACCAGGAATTGAACCTGTGACCTTGCGGTTTATGGGACGATGCTCCAACCAACTGAGCCAATCTTGTTCTTGGATATAAGAATATACTATGTTCCCTACACTCCTACCCTTCTTTTAGCTCCAGGGTTATGGGAACCTAAAAACAAAGCTGGTAGGATATATTAATTTACTTTTAAATTTTCTCTAGGATGATCTTGATCTGACAACTTCATGTCATTCTACACCCTTCCAACTGGCAAAATCTCAGAAACGGAACCGAATGGATTCCTGCTGTCATCAGGAAGAGACCCAGCAGCGCACGGAAGAGGCACTGAGAGAGCTGTTCCAGCACGTTCACAACATGCCAGAGTCGGCAAAGAAGAAACAGCTTATCAGACAGGTGCCTGAAACTAGGGAAACAGTGACAGGGCTTTAGGAATGTGATCATGGTTGTAGAATCTCTGGGGAATAGTGTTAAGAATCTCATTTAATTTTTGGCTATTTTGGCCCAAGCTTTGGCTCAGCCATGAAAGCAAACTTGTCTGTGGATCCTCAATGCGATCTCTGTACTACTGCGCATTAAAGAAAGGAGTGGAGGGTCTTGGATTTCTCCAGTTAAACAGAAGGCTCCAAGTGTGGTTAAAGTTTCTCTGATTTGGTCATGTACCAAGTTTGCTGAGAGAGAACCAGCAGTTATAATACAAGTATATTATCCCAAAGTTTAAACCCTTCATTTTTTTGGCAAATTACCTTTCTGAATTTCAGTTTTCTTCATAAAGTGGTAATTGTAATGCCCATGTTGTAAAGATTAGAGAGAATCTATGTAAAGTGATTATCATAGCAGAGTAAAACTGGAAGCTCTTAGTGAGCTGTTTGCAGTTAGAAAACACTGTTAGCTAAGGGCCTTGTCTGATGTTAGAAATAGGAATTGTAATGGCTAAGTTTGTTAATTTTGGAGCTATGGGAGGTCTCTCATTTGCCATTTCGAGACTCAAAGTGTAGCTTGAGTAAATCCTGATGACTTGCTTAGTTTCTTTCTCAGGAAATTTATTCTATCTCAGACCCTTTTGAATTTTAGCTGAACAGGAAAGGTCAATCTCTTGATTTCTTTTTTAAAAGATTTAAAAATTTTTATTATGTTTTTAAGATTCTAAGGGAAGGGAGGAAGAAGGAGAGCGAGAGAAACAGAGATGTGTGAGAGAAACATCGATCAGTTGCCTCTCGCATGCCCCCAGCTGGGGACCTGGCCTGCAACTCAGGCATGTTCCCTGACTGGGAATCGAACCGTCCACCTCTTGGTTCCCAGGACGGCATTCAATCCATTGGGCCACACCAGCCAGGGCAGCTTCTTGACTTCTTATTCAGTTGGGACCTTCTTGAGGAAAGAGTCTGTGTTTTTAATTTTTTTTTTTTATACCTAATCTCAAGGATAAGAGCAGACATAAAACAAGTGCTCAAAAAATGTTGAATTGAGCTGATTTTAATAATTGACAGTCCTTTAAGAGATTTTATCTGTCATTCTCTTTGAAGTTACTTTGACATCTAGCAAATTGTGATATGACTGAAATTTTAGAGGGTGTTGGCTGAGTATTATTACATGTTCAAAGCAGTTTAATGATTTGATTTCTGGTAGAGTCTAAAATAGCAATTCAGGCAGGATGAGTAGAATGACTTATCAAGAATACTGAGGGCTAAATACAATATAAAGGAAAACTCTTAACATTATTTTTGCTTGCTCTTTTTAATTTCTTTTTTAAGAAAAATAAGTAATTAGAGAGAAGGATAAGAAAATATCACTCATCCCACTGGTGTTTACATTTTGGCTATTTCTTTCAGTCCTTTTTGTATGGATATATTTTTATATAGTTTGATTATACCATATACTTTCTTTCATTGCTCTCTTTTCACTAAATATTACAGCATAAGCATTTTCTTATGCTTGCCTGCAAACTACTTGCCTGCATTAAACATACTGCCATTTTAAAAAAAGATTTTATTTATTTATTTTTAGAGAAGGAAAGGGAGGGAGAAAGAGAGGGAGAGACGCACGAATGTGTGGTTGCCCCTTGAGCACCCCAGACTGGGGACCTGGCCTGCAACCCAGGCATGTGCCCTGACTGGGAATAGAACTGGCGACCATTTGGTTCACAGGCTGGCACTCAATCCACTGAGCCCCACCTGCCAGGGTTGCTATTTGTTTTCTTTAAAAAAGATATTTTATTGATTATGCTATTACAGTTGTCCCAGTTTTTCCCTCTTTGCCTCCTTCCGCCTGGTATCCCCATTCTCTCCAGCAATCCCTTCACTGAATTCATGTCCATGGATCATGTATGTAAGTTCTTTGGCTACTCCATTACCTAATCTGTTCTTAACATTCCCCTGTCTATTTTGTACCTAATCATTTCTGCTTCTCTTCTTTTTAAAGTTTGTTTTATTGATTATACTATTACAGTTGTCCCATTTTTTTTCTCCCCTTTATTCACCTCTTCCCTGCGCTGCCCCCCGCCCATCAGCTTTCCCCCCTTAGTTCATGTCCATGGGTTGTACATATAAGTCCTTTGGCCTTTCCATTTCCTATACTATTCTAAACCTCCCCATCTATTTTGTACCTACCATTTATGCTTCTTATTCCCTATACCTTTTCCCCCATTCTACCCCCTCCCTTTCCCCACTAATAACCCTCCATGTGATCTCCATTCCTGTGTTTCTGTTCCTGTTCTAGTTTGCTTAGTTTGTTTTTGGGATTTTTTTTAGGTTCAGTTGTTGATAGTTGTGAGTTTGTTGTCATTTTACTGTTCATAGTTTTGATCTTCTTCTTTTTCTTAGATAAGTCCCTTTAACATTTCATATAATAATAGCTTGGTGATGATGAACTCCTTTTGCTTTACCTTGCCTGGGGAGCACTTTATCCACCCTTCTAAATGATAACTTTGCTGGATAGAATAATCTAGGTTATAGGTCCTTGCTTTTCATGACTTTGAGTACTTCTTACCAGTCCCTTTTAGCCTGGAAAGTTTCTTTTGAGAAATCAGCTGAGAGTCTTATGGGAACTCCTTTGTAGGTAACTAATTGCTTTTCTCTTGCTGCTTTTAAGATTCTCTCTTTATCTTTAACCTTTGCATTTTAATTATGATGTGTCTTGGTGCGGTCCTCTTTGGGTCCATCTTGTTTGGGGCTCTGTGCTTCCTGGGTTTGTCCTATTTATTTACATTCCTATTTCCTTCACCAAATTGGGGAAATTGTCTTTCATCATTTTTTCAAATAAGTTTTCAGTTTCTTACTCTTCCTCTTCTCCTCTGGTACCCCTATGATTCAGATGTTGGTATGTTTAAAGATGTCCCAGAGGTTCCTAAGCCAATCCTCATTTTTTTAAAATTCTTTTTCTTCTTGCTGTTCTAATTGAATGCCTTTTCCTTCCTTGTGTTCCAGATCGTTGATTCGATTCTTGGCTTCTTCACTCCACTGTTGGTTCCCTGTAGATTTTTTGTCATTTCACTTTAATGAAACCTTTATTTCTTCCTGGGCCTTTTTTATGCCATTGAAGTACCCATTGAGTTCCTGGAGCATTGTGATAACCAGTGTTTTCAACTGTGCATCTTATAGATTGCTTCTCCCCATTTTATTTAGTTCTTTTTCTGAAATTTTGTTCTTTTCTTTCATTTAGGCCATATGGCATTGTCTTTTCATTTTGACAGCCTCCCTGTGTTTGTTTCTGTGTATTAGGTAGAGCTACTTTGACTCCCTTTCTTAGTAGCATAGCCAATTTTAGAAAAGTACTCCTGTTAAGTAATATGGGGCAGAGCCTTTGATAATCACCAGGGTGGGGCAATCCATGTCACCTCTCTGTTGCTGTGTGTTGTGGAGGGCTCACAGAGGTGACAGTGCCACTGGCTGGCCTCTGGAGTTTTACCTGGAAGGAAGCTGTCTCCCAGCACTTGCACTTCACTTTCTCCCCATATGCCACTGGTGCCCTTCCAGCTGTTGCTCTGGTGCTGAATAACAGAAGGGGTGGGTATGCATGAATCCTAAGTCTGTTGCGGGCCCTTTAAGAGGAGTCTGTTGAGAATCCCACAGTTTTTTCCTGCTACCCCGATCCCCACTGTTTTTTACAGTCAGAAGTTATGGGGTCTTATCCTCCTGGTGCTGGAACCCTGGGCTGGGTGGTCTGGACTAGAGCTGGGATCCCTGTTCCTGAGATATCCCTTCCATTCTTAATCCACCAGAGGTGGATGTGGGATTGCCCATTCCTGTCTCCATGCCTCTCCACGCCTCTCTGCACCTCTTTGTGTCTCCCCGAGTCTCTCTGCACCTCTCCACATCTCTACTCCTCCTACCCGTCTGGATGAATGTGGCTTCTGTAAATCCTTGGTTGCCAGATATCCATACAGCTCAATTTTCTGTCAGTTCTGGGCGATATTTGTTTTGTAGTCTAGTTGTATTTATTGCTATAGTTGTGTGCGGAGGAGAGGCATGTTTACCTGTGCCTCCATTTTGACCAGAAGTCCCCTAAAATACTGCCATTTCTTTTAGAAGAAGCTATAATTTTACTATTTCCTATATTTTTCTCCATAATTATAAAAATAATGAATATTCACTATAGAAACGTCGCAAACTCCGGAAGTCTGTAAAGAAGGAAACAAAAACTACCTATAATTCAGAGATAGCCACTGATAACATTTTAGAGTATTTTCTCCTAGTGTTTCTTGTGCATTTCAAAGTTTTTCTGCTTAATCGAGATTATAATATTTATTCAATTTTTCTATATTCTCCCCTTTTCATTTAAAATTATATCATGGTCCCGGTCACAGTGTCTTAGTTGGTTGGAGCGTCGTCCCATAAACCGAAAGATTGCGGGTTCAATTCTGGTCAAGGCACATGCTTTGGTTGTGGGTTTGGTTTCCTTGTCTGGGTGTGTAGAAGAGGCAACTGGTCAATGTTTCTCCCTCACATTGCTATTTCTCCCCCTTTTTCTTTCCCCCTCCCTAAAAAATCAATAAGCGAGTCCTTGGGTGAGGATTTAAAAAATAAATAAATAAAATTATATAGTAAACATTTTCCATGTCATTAAAAGGCTATAAACATTTTAATGGTTGCATAACATTTCATCATATATAACCTAATGTTTATATAGTTTGCCTTCTGTTGGGCATTTTGAGGAAATTAGGTCATTTTTTAGTTTATATGTTTTTATTATAAGTGTTTCATTGCAGACTTTTTACTAGAGGTGGCATGACCAAAGGGTATTCATTTTTTTGCTGTTGTTGATACATCTACTAGGTCTTTTAATATATAGATTCCTTCTTCTCTCTCATTCCTCTTGTTCCCCCCTAAAAATTTGCTAAAGTTTCTTTATTTGAAAATGATATTTTTAAAAGATTTTATTTATTTATTTTTAGAGAGGGGGGAAGGGAGGAAGAAAGAGAGGAAGAGAAACATCAATATGTGGTTACCTCTCACACACCTCCTACTGGGGACTTGGCCTGCACCCCAGGCATGTACCCTGACTGGGAATTGAACCAGTGACCCTTTGGTTCACAGGCCGGTGCTCAATCCACTGAACCACACCAGCCAGGGCTCTTTATTTGAATAAACTCTTAAATTTGATACAGTGTATTATCTAGAGAAAAATTGCCAAGATAATACAGAGAATTCTCACATACCTTCACTCGGTTTCTCCTAATATTAACATTGTTAAAACTAAGAATTTAACAATGGTACATTACTATTAACATTACAGACTACTCAGATTTTGCCAGTTTTCCACTAATATCCTTTTTCTGTTCTGGGGTCCAATCCAGGACACTCCATCGCATTTAAATATACATACATTCTCTCTCTCCACCCCCTACCTCCACACTTTATATGTGAAAGAAATCCGATTGTTCATCTCCATATCTCCCACAGTCTGGATTTTACTGGTTTCATCCTTGTGTTATTTACGATGTTCCTCAGTCCTCTGTATTTGCCATAAACTGGTAGTTAGATCTAATTCTGGAAGCTTGATCCGATTCCAATTCGATTTTATTTTTTGGTGTGCACTATTTAATTTAATTAACCATCAGACTAATTTAATAAATTTGGGCGTGTCTTTTGGTGGCATCATTTCTGCCTTTGCGATTTGCTTGCCACCCTACTTACTAATCTGTATCTGCAGACTCGCTTATTCCTGGACTGACTTTTCTTGGTATTTACACTTAGCTATTCATACGGTTGTCAAAGAATGCTATCTCTTGATGGGAGAATATTAACAAAATGTTCCCTACATTTTCTTTTAGTTTAATAAGCAATCTGTGACCCAGACACCAGGGCGAGAACCTTCTACTCCTCAGGTACAGAAGAGAACCCGTTCACGTTCTTTCAGTGGCCTTATTAAGGTATGTATGTTGTTGGTTTCAGCCTTGACTGAGAAAACTGAACACTTTGACTGTCCCTGTGCATAAATAGTTTTCTTCTATTCTTTGGGATCCTATAAAGGGCTCGTTTGTAAGGGTATAAGGGTAGAATTTGGGAAGGCTTTTATTTTTCAGAGTATTTGCTGTGCTTCAAATCAGAGAAGCTCTGTGATTAGAGAAGTGAGGAATGAAAGAAATAAAGACCCATCCTTTTCTTTTGGAAGTGAGGACAGAGTTCTTATTCCTGAACTGTGTAGAGAGCCCCTTTTGCTTCATGACCTGCTTTGTGCTACACACTTCATTATGCGATTGGCTGAAGTTATAGAGAAGTGAGAAGGTTGATGGAGACTAGAAAAATTGTTAGAAAATGGATTTTGTGAGTTTTAGGTGACTCAAATTTTTGTGAGTTTCATATTTGATCAGTTGTTGTATTTCCTTCCTTTGTGTCAAATTCATTATAAATCTTGTTTTTAAAACAAATACAATATGTACTTCTGTGCTGTTGCTGCCATCACTCTTTGCAGATTCAATTTACAAGTCTTTGTGTACTACTGGACTTGTAGTTAAGGGATGTTGTCATCAGGTGGCAGTAGATAACTTGGTTATGGGGTTCAAATTTCCAGACAACTAAAGTAAGGAAAGGTTCTGGTTAACTTGGTGCAAGATTAGCACTATTTTGTAGTCTACTGTTTTAAAAATTGTTTTAACATTATTAAAATCTATAAATCTAGCAATAATTAAGGAACTTTTTGCTTAAAATTAAAAATTGTGCCCTAAAAATATCTATATACCCTGTAATGTATATATTTTTTCTAGTAAACTGCAGTTATTAGCAGTTGCAACTTCATCTAATTCTAATTTTGGTCCTAGTTAATATCATTACTAGAAGTTTCGAATTCACTCTCAATCCTGATCCACTGGGGCCAATAGCCCCTGGATCATTAGGCTCGCTTGATGTTAAAATTCCCTTTGCTATTAACCGTGAAAAGGCAACAAACGGAATGGGAGAAAATATTTGTAAAACACATATCTGGTAAGAGGCTTATATTATCCAGAATATAAAAAGAACTCTTACAATAGCACCCCCCCCCAAAAAAATCCCAATTACAAAATAGCCACAGGACTTTAAAAAGACATATCTAGAAAGAAGAGATACAGATGGGCAATAAACACATGAATATATGCTCAATATCACTTATCATTAGGGAAATGCAAATCAAAACCATAGTGAGATACCAGCTCATAACCACTGGGATGGCTGTTCTCAAAACAGGCAGAAAACAAGTGTTGGTGTGACGTAGATGACTTGGAATGCTTATGCATTCTGTTGGTGGGAGCGTAAAATGGCGCGAACACTATGGAAAACAGTGTGGCGGTTTCTAAAAAAATTAAAAATAGAATTACTGTGTGACCTAGCAATTTCTCTTCTGGGTATACGAGTATACCCCCTACTCCCAAAGGAAAAGCAGGAATACTTTTCCTGCTTTTAAAACAGATATTTGTACATCCATATTTATAGTAGCATGTTTATAATAGCCAAAACATGGAAGTCATTTGTGTCTGTTGACAAATACACAAAATGTGACATATACATACAGTGGGATATTATTCAGCCTTAGAAAGCAAGGACATTCTGACACATGCTACAACACGGATGAATCTTGAAATCATGCTAAGTGTTATAAGCCTGTCACAAAAGAACAAATGCTGTATTACACTTACATGAGGTACCTAGAATCGTCACATTCATGTAGGCAGAAAATAAAAGGGTGGCTGTCAGGGAGGGACTAGGAGTATGAGGGCAACTGGGAGCTACTGTTTAACGGGTACAGTTTCTGTTTGGGGCAGTGAACAGGCTCTGGGAATGGATGGTGGCAAGTGTTGTACAACAGTGTGACTGTGCTTCATGCCACTGAACCATACACTTACAAATAGTTAAAATGGCAGATTTTATGTTATATATATTGTACCACAATTTAAAAAAAAATTCCCTTTGCAAGAACCCTAGAAGCGCATTTACCTGCTTAGATGTGGCAAGTCAAATGAACATCCTTGGTTCATTTTACTTGGAAGTCTGTCATTCGCTCTGACTTTGCTGTCATAGAGATGATTGATAACAAGAAAGGTAAAGTCAAAGAAAAGCTTCTCTGTCAGTCAAACCAATGTTTCTTTAACTGAAGTTAGATTGGTATAGTTTTCTTTTTTCTTTTTTTTAAGATTTTATTTATTTATTTTTAGAGAGGGGAAGGGAGGGAAAAAGAGGGTGAGAAACATCAGTGTGTGGCTGCCTCTCAGTGCGCCCCTCACTGGGGACCTGGCCTGCAACCCAGGCATGTGCCCTGCCCGGGAATCGAACTGGTGACCCCTTGGTTTTCAGGCTGACACCCAATCCACTGACCCACAGGAGCAAGGGCAGTTTTCTTTTCATAGTGAGCTCTTCTGCAGTTGGTTTTAGGTGTGTTGCTAACTGTTGCTTGAAATATAAGCATATAGTATCCTCTTGGAAACTGCCCACTTCTTTATTGAGAGGGAATTTAGAACTTTAGAATTATAAAAGAGTTTATAATTCTGTCAGGATAAAACATTTTAGAACAACAATTTTAAACACAAATGTTAGTAAGTTTTGTAAAATGGTGGGTAAAGTGTTTTCCTTTTAAATAAAGAAATAAAGGCTTTTGAGCTAGTAATAGATGTAGGTTTCAGCTCAATGCCAATGGAGTGAAATGTCTTAAAAAGTTCATTGGAGGCTTTGCAGACAGTCCTTTGGCTCTTGTCATCCCTAATTCAGCTTACCCTGAGGTTCTATCTGACTTCTGAAAGGAGTCAGTCAAACATTTCTGTTTTAGCTATTTTATTTCTATCCTACTTTGATTCCTTTTGAGGGTGGGGTACTATACTTTTTTCCTCTAAAATTTTGCTCATGTAAATAATTTATCACACCAGAACATTCTGAATATTGCTGGTAATATTTATATTGCAGAGTTTAATGTTCTAGTTGTCATAATGTTCTTTTTTTGGAATTCAAATTATTCTCTAAGAAGAAAAAAGGGAAGATTTCTCCAAAGATGGTGGAATCGTCACTGTCAGCAGTTATATTAGGTTACATCAGCTTCTAAGCTGTTCAGAGATGAAAGGGCTTTTAGTCTTGCTCTGCATGTCGGTATAGTCATGTGGCCCTCTTAAGACGCCTGTACCCTCTTGTGGCTATTTTAGAAACTCTTACAGAATTTCTCCAAATTTTCCAATCCTGGGTGAAGACATGACAGGAAAGCAAAGACTTAGCATGGACCCAATGTAAGTATTCTTTAGTTGGGAGGGGAGGAGAGGACTCTTAACTGCCAGAGATAACATGTCTTTGGGGAAAAAATTATACATGTAAGTAACTGGTGTTTCTTTTATGGTCTCAGAAACATACTGTAATTGCCTGTATTAGTGAGTTTAAATCAACTGTAAAGTTGCTTCTAACATTGCAGTGTTTTTAAATGTAGAGGTAAATTGATCACCTAAGGGAAGGCAATAATTTCAGGGCTTTCTTTTTCTTTTTGTTACGTAGTTTGCCCTCCTTTGTATGAGATGGCCTGGGAGAATTTATCAGAAAACCGAGATTTTCTTAACCTAAGAAACTATTATTGAAGGCCAGAATAGCTAAAATACGGATATAGCAGATGTTTATAAATCACATATTTTCTCTTCCTAAATCAGCGGAAGGTCCTGGGAAATCAAATGATGTCAGAAAAGAAAACCAAGGCCCCTTCTCCGGAATCTCTCGCCACTGGTGAATTGAAGAGAGCCAGCAAAGAAAATGTGAACTTAGTAAGACGCCATTCTTTGTGCTTCCTCTTTGTATGTGTACATTTGTAGAAAGGAGGAAAATGGATATACTGTCATCTCTTTGTGTTTCTCAGTAAACTATGCCTTTTTCTCAACCCTTTCATTTATGCAGACTATCATCTTTCTGTAGGTTTTTATTGATTCATTCAACAAACACATTTTGAGTTCAAGGAAGATAGGGCCAGTCATAAGCAGAGAAAAAAAATGCAGAGAAATAGCTCCATGAACATAGTGCTTGGAGGGAGCACTTCTTACTAGGAGACTCCATGGGGCGGGCAGCGTTTGAGCTGGGCTGCCTGGCACTGCACTGCCCGTGGGGGACGCCTTCAGAGTCTCCCAGGCATGGTCACTTCATTAGGCCAGCAAGAAAACCAGCTGAGATTAATGAGATATAAATATGTCAGTAAAACTCTTCATATTGAAATAGAATCAGTAAATAATGCCTTTGTTAATAAAGTCTGTCTGTAGGAATGACATAGAATATTTAAGCCACTGTAAAATTTTCTTGTTACAGTTCTTTTCTGGATCTCCAGCTGTCATGATGACACCAACAATATTGAAATGGTCTGATGGGAAGAAAGAGGGGAAAAAAGGTACTAATCGTACTTGTTCTGTGTTCTTACTGAATGTGGTTCCTTTCTTCATCTAGTCAGTCAGTAGCATTTTTAAAATTCCCAGTGTAGTGAGGCTGTAGTTAGAAGCACTGTAAAAATTACAAGGCCGGTGGGCCCTTGCCTGTGAGTTCATTTAGCAGATGGTTATCGAGCATCTACTCAGCACTGTCCTAGGTGCTGAGGGGTCGCGCTGTGAACACAGACCCACCTGGTCCCTATATTCTTGGACAGATGGGACACATGTAAAGTATCTTCGGAGTACTCGTGAAGCAAATTAAAAACAAATGTTAACTAATTTGTGAATCCAAGTACAGATATGCTCCGTGAACATAGAATAGCTACGTTCCTTTGGGCCAAAGACTTCAGCTTTATTTATTGAGCGAAGTTTTCCAGTTAGGTAGCTCCTGCTGACGGACCCTGGCAGTCATACACAGGATGTTCTTGAGGTTTAGGACAAAGAGGAATATTTAGTGCTGGGGCTGCTGGCTGCCCAGGCCCTTCTGGTAGGAGGCAGTGGCTCCGGAGCTCTCCTCTGAGGAAGCCACGTGTTTTACTGGAAGGACCAGGGAACTTGTAGTTAGACCTGATCCGAGTCATCATTCCTCTGGCCGGGGAAAACCATACATTCCTCTGAAAATGAGGATGGTAGTTATATCTACTTGAGAGATTTCTTATGAGGCTCCATTGAAATAACATTTTGGAAGCACATTGTGACTATTAAAGGATAAGCAAGTGGTCATGATTGTTACTAAAGAAAACTGGATGAGACTTGGTCTTGTTTTATTAGGCTGTGTGGCAGCTGAAGTGATCTTTGGTTTGACATGCTCGTTTTATTTTTGAGACGTGAACATAATTACTATTGAGACATCAGAAATAGAAAGAGAACGAAAGCTCAATCTTTATGAATAAATCTTTATAATGTTCTAAAAAATTAGGTTTCAATACAGCCTCCTTACTTACCCTTGAATGAATTATCTGAACTCTTTCCACCTTGCTTCTGATTTCTAGGCTGGGCTCTTTGACTGAGGCATGTTTGGTGTTTGAGTTATGTGTGTCTAAATAGTTCTACCTATATATCCATAAGTCAAAACCAAGCATAAGGTATTTTTGAAGGATACATTATTTTGTATCAATTACACCTTTTGTCGCTTTCGTTTTTGAAGATAATCAAGAAATAGTTAAGTCTTTCTATATTGACAACTCTGCTTTTGGAAGACACACATTAAAAAAATAAGCCAGTTTAGCCCTGACTGGTGTGGCTCAGTGGATTGAGTACTGGCCTGTGAACCAAAGGTCGTCAGTTCAAATCCCAGTCAGGGCATATGCCTAGGTTATGGACCAGGTCCCTCGTAGGCGGTGCGCTAGACATCAACCACGCATTGATGTTTCTCTTCCTCTCTTTCTCCCTCACTTCCCCTCTCTCTGAAAAATAAAATAAATAAAATCTTTTTAAAAAGCCAACTTAATATAATAATTTACCGAGGAATTTTAGAGCAGGGATGCTTGACCTGTTAACCATGGACTTCATAAAACTCTAATAAAGTTCCTGGTATTGTTGATGTAATATTACGTGTAGGTGCATTTGTGCATTTCTCTGGAGGAGAGAATATGTATTTTTTATTAGATTCTCAAAAATGTTAGTGATTCTGAAAAGTAGAGGACCACCAGGAATGAATGACCTTCCACTGGATTAGGCAATGGCATTTTCATTTTACTCTCTCCCTGGTCACTTCCTCTATCTTGAAATGCTTTCCTTGGCTGCCATGATGTTACACTATTCTTGTTCTCCTCCTTCCTTTTTAATTCTCTTCCTTCTTTGCAGTAGCTTACTGTCATTTGCCTACCCCTGCACCTCTTTGTGTTTTTCAGCACTCTGTCTTAAGTTGTCTGCACACCTCTGCCTTCTTTTCCCCGTCTTAGAAGCTTGGTCTACTTCAACAGCTCAGTTCTGCTCTCTGTGTGATAACTGCATCCAAGCCTGCATCACCAGATACAAACTCTCTTCAGTCTCCAAGCCTACAGATTTAATTGCATCGTCCATTTTTTTTTTAACACAATGAATACAACCCTTGATTTTATTGATGGTGATTTTAGAAAAGGAATAAATATTTTTTGAAGGAGATAGTGCAATTTATCATCATTAATAGCACTCTAAGAAGACATTTATTTAGCACAGGGTCTTTCAAGCTGGCACTCAGTAATTCTGTGCTGTGGGGCTGTCCTGTGCATTGTACCATGTTCAGCAGCATCCCTGGTCTCTACCTGCTAGATGCCAGTAGTACCCTTCACCTAGTTGTGACACCAAAAATGCCTCTAGACATTGCCACGTCTGCCGGGGAGGAGGGAGCAAAATCACCCCCAGATGAGAACTGCTGATTTAGTACCTACTTATTTATTTGAACAGAGATGGGGAGTGCCCCTGCCTAAAACAAATTGCTGATCTGGTGGGTCATGGAGTTGATTCAGGGTGACAGTTTAATTAAGAAAGAGGTAAAAGGTCTCTTCCCTATACCTGGAGGCCAGTGTGTTGGGTTCTTAACCAATTCTTGCAAGCTACTACTGAAAATCTTTATTTTTATTTATTGTAGGTCTCTGGTATTTAGGGTATAAAAGAGTTTGAGTGAGCATCTGTGTGTGAGTGCAAGCATCTACTTATTAATTTCAGCAGTCAGAATCTTATGCGTTCTACACTTCTGGTCAAGATGGCAACATAGGTAAACGTGACTTACTTCCTCATACAACCACATCAAAATTACAACTAAACTGTAGAAAACCGTCACTCAGAACCATCAGAAATTGAATTGAATGGAAGTCTGACAACTACGGAATTAAAGAAAGTACATCCATCCAGACTGTTAGGAGGGATGGAGATGCGGAGATGTGGAATGGACGGGTCCCATACCCACATGTGGCGGATAAAAATCCAGGAAGGATATCTCAGGAATGAGGGGTCTGAACCCCACACCAGGCCTCCTAGCCCCAGGTTCCAGTGCCAGGAAGATAAGTCCCCATAACTTCTGGCTGTAAAAGCCACTGAGGATTGAGTCAGTGGAAGAAATTTCTGGCTTCCCAACCAGTTCCTCTTAAAGGACCCATACACGGACTTACTCAGACTCACTCTTGAGCTCCAGCACCAGGGTAGCAGCTTGAAAAGAAAGCATCAGTGACATACAGGGAGGAACTGCAGTGTCTGGCATCAGGGCAAGAGCTAGGGGTCAGCTTTCTCCCAGATAGAATGGCAGGCAGAGGCCATTGTTCCTTTTCTGAACCCTCCTCCCAGAGAGCCACAGGGCTGGCAGGCAGGTGCCATACCTGAGACTCCATCAACCTGGCTTACACTCTTTGCTCTGCCCTGGTGGTTCCCTGAGGTTTTGCACCACCCAACTTAATGGGCCCACCCAAGCTGTTAATAGTGGCTTTGCCATATGAATGACTGATCTTGGCTCATGCTTCACATCTTCCTAAATCCTCTCAAACAGGGAACAGCCGGCCTCAGTGAGCCCCCAGCCTCTATACTTCTTGCTAAGTGGCCCCATGCCTGGCCCTAGCAGCAGCCAGCCTAGGTTCACAGCATGGCTTCACCTGGGAACCTCCAAACCCAGCACAAGTAGCAGCCATCTCAGATTGCTTTGTAGCTCATGCTGGGTGGCCCCAGGCAAAACACAGGTGGTGGCTGACCTTGGCGTGCACCACCCAGGAAACCCCAGAGCCTGCACACCCAGTGGAGAGCTACAGACCACATCAGAATACCACCACCCTGCCCCACACAACTGATCCTCCACAGAGGACAGAGGTTGGTGGTCAGTGGTCACAGACAGCTTTTGTCTGACAGGCCTGGGTAAATCCCTCCCATTGACCTGCCAACAGAAATCAAGGGCTCAACTACAAGAGAAGAGTACTCAGCCCACATGGAAGACGCACCTCAAGTATCCAGCGTGGGTATTAGGGGAGGCTGTGCCATTGGACCCTACAAGACACCTACTACATTAGGCCATGATACCAAGACAGAGAGTCATAGCAGCTCTACATAATACATAGAAACAAACACAGGGAGGCTGCCAAAATAAGGATACAAAGAAACAGGGCCCAAATGAAAGAACAGATCAAAACTCCAGAAAAAGAACTAAGCAAAATGGAGATAAGCAATCTATCAGATGCAGAGTTCAAAATACTGGTTATAAGGATGCTCAAGGAACTCAGTGAGGACCTCAACAGCCTAAAAAAGATCCAGTCAGAAATGAAGGATATGCTAATTGAAATAAAGAACAGTTTGTACGGAATCAACAGTAGAGTGGATGAAACCGAGAATCAGATCAATGATTTGGAACATCAGAAAGCAAAAAACAACCAATCAGAACAACAAGAAGAAAAAATCCAAAAAAATGAGGAAAGTGTAAATAGCCCTGGGACAACTTCAAGCGTTCCAACATTTGCATCATAGGGGTGCCAGAAGAAGAGAAAAAGCAAGAAATTGGAAATCTATTCAAAAAAATAGTGAAAGAATACTTCCCCAATTTGGTGAAGGAAATAGACATGCAAACCCAGGAAGAACAGAGAGTCCCAAACAAGATGGATGCAGAAGCCCACTCCAAGACACATCATAATTAAAATGCCAAGGGTTAAAGATAAAGAGAGGATCTTAAAAGCAGCAAGAGGAAAGAAGTTAGTTACCTACAGGGGAGTTCCCATAAGACTGTCAGCTGATTTCTCAAAAGGAACCTTGTGGGCTGGAAGGGATTGTTAAGAAATATTCAAAGTCATGAAAAGGGGGGACCTACAGCCAAGATTGCTCTACCCAGCAAAGCTATCATTTAGAATTGAAAGGCAGATAAAGAGCTTCCCAGAGAAGAAAAAACTAAAGGAGTTCAATCCTCACCAAACCATTATTACGTAAATGTTAAAGGGACTTATTTAAGAAAAAGAAGATCAAAACTATGAACAATAAAATGGTAATAAATGCGTATCTGTCAATAGCTGAGTTTAAAAAACAAACTGAACAAACAAGAACAGAGACAGAGTCATTGATATGGAAAGTATTTTGATGGTTGCCAGATGGGAGGTGGGCTTGGGGGAAGAGGTAAGGGGGTTAAGAAGTATAAATTGGTAGTTACATAATAGCCATTAGGATGTAAAGTACAGTATAGGAAATGGAATAGCCAAAGGACTTACACGCATGACCCATGGACATAAACAAAGGTGTGGGGATTGCCTGAGGGAGTTAGGGGCGCTGTGTGGAAGGGAGCCATGGGGGAAATATTGGGACAACTGTAGTAGCATAATCAATAAAATATAATTTAAAAAAGAATCTTACCCATTCTAATTTATTAATCAATGTCACCCCAATACATTTAATTATAAAATAAATATAGACTCTTACCCATTCTTCAAAGCCCAGCCTAAACCCCTACTCCTCTTTGAAACCTTCTTTAGCTAACCCAGCCAGATGTACTTTTTCCTTTAAACTTTTATCGACTAAACTAAGTAAACTAAAATGTTTACTTCTCATGTATTATCTGTAACTGTTTTGTCTTCTGGAAGACAGAGGCCAGACTTAAGGATATACTTGTGGTCTCCTGTCATTTGTTCTTCTCTTCCTCTAAGTGATGACAGTGCCTTGCATCTAGTAGGTACCAGTACTTTTCTGTACTGGTCTCAACCTATCAGTAACCAGTGTTGTGGTTGGATTAGCCATGGTGGTTCTTATTATGATTGCAAGATGCCCTTCAGGGATTACCATCAGGAAATTTTGGGGAAAAAAAAAGGTTTATTATTTACAAGACCTGGAAATTACACAGCTCACCTTGGATCACATAGCAAGGTCATGAGTAAAGAGAAGGAAAGAGTGCACTGACTTAGGGTTCCACTTTCACTGGGGCCTATGGTTTTGTGGGTTCAATCTTCATTGGAGAATTTAAAATGTATGAGTGGAATTTCAAGTGTGAGAAGAGGAAAAACACAAGTGGCCCAAATGGTCACTTACTGCAGTCAATATCTAGAGCATAGGAACCTCGTGGGGAAGGGGCCTAGCTCTTTATCTAGTCATTGTGGCTTAATACATGTGGCCATGTATTTATTGGAGACAGCTGTCTTTGAAGTGGATGTTTCTTTGAAATGGATGCCTCAGCAATCAAAGCTTAAAAGTCAGACACTCGCATTACCAAAAAGAAAAATAACTGTCAGGAATAACACTGCAATCCGCTATGATGCTGAGGCATCAGAGTTAATGGCAAGACTTTTAACTGGCTGGATAGCTGATATGTTAAAAGTCAGGGATAGTAGGGCATGTTGTAACTCAGAAAGTATACATCTAAATAGGATTATAGTAGCAAATGCTATAATAATTACACAGGCAATAATTTGAAATCCAGTCTGTAGTCATTGTCCCAGACTTGGGGAATCTTGCAATGAAACCACGTCAGTGATCTCAGGGGCCCTAGGAATCTGTTAAAAAATTTAGGTAATATTGTGAAGTATTTTAACATCTTGAGCTATCTGGTGTAAGCAGGTAAGCAGGTGTGAGCCTGTCCTGAGTTGATAGATCGCTTTAAATGTCATCTAAGCGGTCTCTTAGTTCTGAGAATAGGTCAGCTCAGTTAAATGGTTGTGTTTCATTTTGGGAAGTGGTGTTGCAGGTGGGTTCTCCAAATTATGGTGCAGTATTTAACAAGAGGCATTTCTATGGAGACCAAAAGAAAAAAGAAGAAGAAAGGTTAATGACTGGAGTAGGTTATAATCCTAGTTTCTGAGTTCAGAAGGCAACCAGTTGAGAAGATTGCTAGATGTCCAGCCCAAAGCATCTTCAGACAGAGTGAGGGCAGGCGGTGGCAACCTGGGAGGTTTTCCTGGTTTGTGGTTTGAATGTCTCCGGCGACCTTTCTGAGTGGCCCATACAACAGTAGGCGTGAAGATTGTCCATATGTGAACCATTGTGGTAATTCCTCTGAAGTTTATATCAAGTTGTCCCACTTTAGCTTTCAGGGTTCTGAGTTAAAAGGGCTGTTTTAGGCTGTTTTAGTGATGCCAAGTCAGAAGGGTGGGAGAAAAACTGGAAATATTAGTTTGGAGAGCTGTAGTCAAATATTGCAGGAAACTAGAAGAATTAAGGATCTAGTCCAGTTTACAGGTAGTAAACGAAACCTCAAAAACAATAGCAAAAAAAAAAATCACAAAACAAACAAAAACCAATAGCACTAGAATCTTGTATCCCCAAAGGTGTTATACTGAAACATATTTAATGTTGATAACTCTGAAGACATACCTATTTTAATTAAACCAAACTTCAGTTAGCTTTATTTAGCAAGGTTATCCCATATCATGTGACCTTGAAAAACACTGGGGTTAGTGTTGATATTTGGTGCAAAGTAGCTTGTGTAGGCTTCAGATTCTTCACCTGTAAAATGGCAAGTGCATCACCTCACGCACAGGTTGTTGTGAGGGTAAATGATACAATGTACCAAAGAGTTTAGAGTAGTGTTTGGAACAAAATAGCCAGTAAAGTCGTAGCTGTTGTTGCTGTTAAGATGTTGTATTCATTGCAGTGTTATTTACAATAGCTAAGATTTGGAAGTAGCCCAAGTGCCCATCAGTAGATGAGTGGATGAAAAAGCTCTGGTGCCTTTACACCGAAGAATACTACTTGGCCATAAAAAGGAAATCTTACTTCTTGTGACAGCAAGGATGGACCGGGAGGGTATTATGCTAAGTGAGATAAACCAGTCAGAGAGAGAAAAATACCATATGATTTCACTTATATGTGAAATCTCATGACCAAAACCAAAATAGAAATAGACTCATAGTACAGAAGACAGACTAGCAGCTGTCAGAGGGAAAGGGCTGGGGAGGCTGGATGAAAATGCCGAAGGGATTAAGCCGTACAAATTAGTAGCTGCACAGTGGCCACAGAGATGCAGATTGCAGCGTGGGAGTTGTAGTTAATAACACCAGGCCCACCAGGTGGGTGCTTGGGGCAGCGGGGGGGCCACTCCATAGAAGGCATGGTTTTCAAGCCACTTTGCTGTACATCTGAAACTGGTGCAGAATGACAATGCATGTAAACTGTGGTTGAAAAAGAAAGATGATGTAATGAACTGAAATTAGAGCAAATGGACAAATTGAGGTTTACTTGGTAGAGATTCATCAATTCTCAGTCAAACTTTTGTAGAAAATATTAAGTATAGGTTCTCTAGCTTTTAGGTGGGATGTTTGCAAAAAGAAATACTTCTAAATATCTTAATGCTCTTGTTTCTCTTTCAGCCTAGGATTCCTCTGAAGGATCCAGAGTTCTCCTGTTGTCCACCCAGAATTTCCTCTGTAGCGGGCCAGGCGTCATTTCCACTCACAGAGAAGCTTGGACAGGCAGCTTGCTTGCCGCTTTTTGAATTGTGAAAGTTAACTAATCCTGTGACTTGACTGATACCTCTAACCCCACTCACTGGATGTTTTCTGCAGCCTCTGCTTTCTGAACCAGTGCTAGCAGCTCTCTCTTTTTTAACATTTTAGGGAAACCACCAGCCAGCCAGCTTACACAGCACACAGTGAGTAGGCAGAGCCAGGCGGACCCCAGTGCTCATTCCATGTACTTGTTTAGACATATTTTATTTTTTAAAAATATGAGGTGTGTGCTCAAGTGCCAGTATTTTTTAAAAAGATACTGTCAGTCCTAGTGGATTGATGTTATTATTTTAACTGATATTTTGGACTTTTCTGTTTTGATAGTGTTGGGTATTTTTGTTGTCATTTCTTGTTTATTCATTGTTTGTTTGTTTTTTTAAAGCTTTTTTTGTGCATGTAATCTAAATGGGCTCCAAGCCAGATGTCTTTCCCATCTCTTTCACCTTCAGCTTTGGGGAAGCTCTTTATCTCATGAGGCTGTATCTCTCAATACCTTAGTTGTGTCCAAGGAATTTATAGCTTTCCTGGAAATTTTTCATTATTTCTTGGGCCTGAGACTGCAAGGTATTTGGCTTGTAGTATTGAAAAAGGAGAATTCAGAATGATATAATATTTTAACAAATGTTAATTATTAAATTGTGTCCCTCCCTTCCTCCACTCTTTCCCCTCCCCCGATCCTCTTTCCTCAGTGATGCCAAATAATTGTGTGATTGCTGATCTCATTTCCTTTGTTCAGTTTCCTCTTGAGCATAGAACATCTCTGGCGCCCATGTGGGACCAGTACTTCTGGGCCAAATCACTGTGACTCAGGGAGTCTCTGACTGCTTGACAGAGGTTTGCTGAAATATCTGTATGTAGTGGAAGCTCTGGAGTGTGACTAGGGTGGGGCTGGCTGGCTTGATGTCCGGGACATCACTTCCTCGGGGTGGGATTGTATTGCATGCATCCTTCTAAGGGATCAGGTGTGCGGGCTAGACTGTCTCCTGAGAGCCAGCTGGAAGCAGAGGGAGGAAGTGAGCAGCAGCCTCCACAGGGCTGAGAGGGTTTAAAGGAGAGACTGTTCTCCTTTGGAGGCAGTGTGGCTTATCATCCAAGTTCCAGGGCAGCACAGCCCCTCTCCTTGTCATAATGGGCACAGGGAGGACACAATGGGACAGTGGCGATGGGGCTGGAGCTGGAGCTTTGACTGGGCTGACATGTTCACAGGTGTTTGAAGTGAGCAATGGCATGGCTTTGGTCTCGTGTAAATACTCACTCTCCGGCAGGCAGCATGTGGCAGGAGAGCATGTTCCATTTGTGCCTGCTCTGCTGAGCTGTGTAACCGTTCTCACCCCATGTGCGGGAGCTGAGTCATGCCCTCTATGGGGAAGCAGTTGCCCAGCAAAGTATGGTTGGCTGACCCAGTTTTAAACTATTGAAAGTGCTGCATTATTGCTGAAATGAAAGGTGACCTGGGAGCAGAGTGGGGTTTTGTGTCCAGTGTCAACCCTCTCTTCCATAC
This sequence comes from Mormoops blainvillei, assembly GCA_004026545.1. Taxonomy (NCBI): domain Eukaryota; kingdom Metazoa; phylum Chordata; class Mammalia; order Chiroptera; family Mormoopidae; genus Mormoops; species Mormoops blainvillei. Next base: position 102,105 of record PVJD01001554.1, on the reverse strand, counting down.
GTACTATTTCTTTTGCTGCTGCAACAGCAATCGTGAAGGGAGAAAAAGAACATTTGGCTTTCCAATTTCATAGATTGTGAACAATTGATGGTTAGGAGCGTTCACCTGCGCAGAAGCCCCTTTCTCTAGAGCAGTTTTATGTCATTTTTAAAGTCCTTATTAGCAAATTCATTTGTGCAGGTTTCTATTTGGCTTTTTTCCTTATTGAGCAAAAATAAAATTCCTTGCCGCAGCTGTCAGTGAATTCAAACAGAAACCCGTTTTGCTATGACCAGACTGGAGCAGTGTTCTCCATACTGGATTCGTCTGTTTCACCTGGAGTGGTGTGGACTGCCCAACACGGCCTGGCGTCAGGTGGAGGGAGCAGAGCCATGGCCCGATTCCTCCTGGTCATCGAGTTTGTTCGTGGTTCTGTCTGAGGGAGGTGCCTGGTATGTAGGAGACTCTCTTTGATTGTGCGGAACCGATAGTGCTCTGGGGCTGGGCTGGTGCAAGAGATGTCTGTGGTGTGCACAGACCTTTCTGTAGCTTGCCCCTTGGGCAGTTTATGTCTGTATTTCGGTATGTGTGTTTCATTTAAGTTATTTATTAAATATGCTTTCCCTTGCTGTAAGGGTATGATAGGTCTTTTTTTTTTTTGTCTTTTTTTTTTTAATAGAAGCTGTGATCCAGTTGGAATCCAAATTTGAGAAACAAATAGCATAACCTTCTGCCTTGTAACATGTAACTGTTCTAGTCCTGTGGAACCTTATGGAGAACTCAAAAACAAAAACCCTTTCATTTTCTACAGAAGGGTACTGTCTCCCATCTGACTTTGATGGGCGGGTATTTTTGAGCCAGTACTTAACAATTTCTTGAATCTGTAAGATTTTTAAAAATGTTATGCTTACTTTTCATGTTGGAACAATGTCTTTGGAAATGCCTCTTCTTCTGGCTTGTAAAATTGCATTTCTTCCTGGGGTCATTTGGGAAGGGTTTTGCTGTGGTATCAGTTCGAGGCAGTGTTTTTGTACCAGAGGGCTTAAGTATAAAAATGCAGACCACCTCATTGATTCAGATCTGTGCTGGGTGAGCTACACTGGTTGAATCGATGAAAACCAGTTTCTTACCTTTGACAATGATGGTCTTTTGAACTGGGGCCAATGAATCTGGTTTGAAAAAGTCCACTGCAGCAGTGAAAAGATTAGGAGACACTGATATGTCTGAATGACCAACACGTAAAGGAGCTGGTTCTTAATCATAGGTGAAACCACAGTTGGTCCACCATAAGCTCTTGGCCTTGAGTACCCTTCCAAAGTAGTCAGCAATGGCAAGGAAGCGCCTTTGGGAAAATGGAGTAGTGCAGGGCTGTTGACTGTGGTGACCACTGGGTGTTCAGATGTGGCGGTTTTGTTGGCCTGTAAGGAAACCAGTTGACCCCGGAGGGCCAGAGCAGAACCATTCTCTCCTCCTGATTAGCGGTGTTTCTGTTCAGCTCCCATCACAGGAGCCTCTATTAGGACATGATTTTAAATACTGCCTTCTAGGAGAACCTGTGGTCATGGGGCTGTGTGGCCACGTATACCCAGGGAAGCCGTATTTGGGATCGGACTGCCCTAGAGCTTACCTGTGTCCTTACTTCGAGCAGGGCCTTGCACAGATGCTTGAAGCTGATGGCTGCCATTCAGGAGTCTTTTCTAAGTAGAACACCTTTCCCCAGGAGAGAGTCTCATCCCTGCCCCCCTCCACCCTTAAGTCTTTGTGCTGAAGACAGGACCCAGTCCCAAACCTGGATACCAGCATCGGGCAGGACTGCCCTAGATTTGGGGGAAGATTTGGGTTGCTAAGATGTGCAAGCTTTTCAGACCAGTGCTAATTAACCCAATCTAAAACTGCTATAAAAACCTGGCTCTCCTAGACAACCAATGCTGAGAGTTGATGGAGGGGCTAGTGAGGAGGTGGAGTGCATAATAGCCTGAGTGCTTGGGCTACCATGGAAACCGGAGAGTGCGAGGCTGCAGCCCATGCTAAAGAGCCATTGAGCACTCCCCCAGACATGTTTGGGGACCAACAGAACCTGTTGGGAAAAACTCTCCTGCCCCAGGGTCCTTTTTTCACAGCAAAGGCTGCCTTTGCACTTATCTCTGAGCTCGTGCAACAAGAGAAACAAGGTTTTTTCAGCTGTCACCATTTTTTTCGTTCCTGTTTGACTATATATCCTATATAGAAATGTAACCGTAAAGAAATAATCATATGCATTGTCTTTCTTTTATATTCATGTAATATTCTGAAATTAAATTTCTTTTGTTTCATATCCATAGGCTTGGACTGGTTTCTTAATTCACATGTCGACAGATGGATTATTTTAAAGAGAGATTGCCTTTTAAAAAAGAATTCTCTCCAGTATTACTGAGGTATTATTGAGAGAGAGGCCGCCTCTTGCTCTGAGGAGCATGAAACCTCTAAGAAAAGCTTCGGCTTTTTTCCTGCTGGGTGGGCGGGCGCGGGGAGGGTGGGGGCGAGTCTTTTGGCTGATAGACTGAGATCGGAACCTCTCAGAATTCAGAGCTCCCTGGTTTCCCATGGCTAGGTTTAGAACGCTTTGCACAGATTTCAGCTTCTCACATAATCCTTATTTCTTCATTTAAATGATGAGGAGTGATGTTTACAGTAATAGTAAAAACCAAGTGACATTTTCATCTAGGGCGGCAAGTTGTAGTGTTCAGACAACTCTGGTTGAAATGTCATTTCCGTCACTTGGGTATGTCTTCTTATCCGTAAGGTGGGGATGACGCCACCTAGTCTCGATAATGCCATGCTCTCAGGTGGAAGGGCTTCGCACAAAAGGTTTTTCACCCGGGGTCTGTGGTTGTACTTCAGGATGTTGTCTGCCCCTGTAATTCCTTGTGAAGTTTTGTGTACATTGGAATTTTTCTAGGGGAGAGATTTTAAAGCTTCTGCAAGAATCCCAAGAGGAGTACTTGGCCACTAAAACGCTGAGAACCAGCGGCCTTCCATGGTGCCTGGCAGATGGCAAGTATTCATTAAATGTTAATTCTTTCTCTGCCAAGGATAAATTTTATAATCAGCAGGTTACTGATGCTGACATCGTTATTTTTGATAACAAAAGAGTTACTTAAATCTGGAATAGGAAAAATACATAGATAAAGGCTCTGCAGCTGTCTCTTCCCATTAGCTATCTGTCCTCTCCTCTTTTATGTGTTAGCTGCCAGGTGCTCCTCAGGACTGTCTGTCCCTCCGTCCTCCTCCCCCAAGGGCCAACTGGCATTATTTACTGAAAAGAAAGGAGCCAGGTCTGTTCCTTGAAAGTGAAACATGGAGAGACTCTTACAGACAGTACACGAGAAACTGAGTAATGCAGGAGAAAAGAGAAGGAGGTGGAGGGACAGGACTAGTTTTGAAAAATAGGAGGAGGATCGAAGTGTCTAACACAGTGTTGACCAAATAACCATTAACAATTGAATCACAGAAAGGAACGAAGGAGCAGACATGTATTAAACAGCAGAAACAAAGGCGGGAAAACTGAGGACTAGGAAGATTTTCCTTGGTCTCCCCTTCCTCCCAGGCTAGTCCCATGGCCTTTGCCCCCTGTGGCGGGCTGCCCACTTTTTGTTCTTACCTACACTCCTGAATTAGAAGCATATGGGAATGGGAATTAGAAGCATAACTCCATTCTAAGGGCTTACAGTGCACAGTATATGATGCTTCTGTAGATGCTTCTTCTAGGTTCCAGCCTCTTGACTTCCCCATAACAAGCAACAACCAAAAACAAAAATTGGGGTTGAGCCATGGCCAAGTCTTGGTCCAAGTGGATCATTGATATCTTATCCTTTATCAGCGGCATCCAGTGCCCAGTTCCTGAGAGTCTTACGCCTTGGAACCAGGATGGAGGTTAGGAGGAGTGGCCATTGACTCACGGCCTTTTAGAATTTTCAGTACCTTAGTAATAAGGAATGCTTAATTCAGTTGAACCATACCTGTGGATGAAGAGAAAGGAAACAGATTGTCTAAAAATTGTGAGTGCAGAAACCATGCCTCAACGCCAATCTATGGAAGTGGGGGTTGCTTTTATTATTTTTCATTTTTATTTTAAAAAGATTTTACTTACTTTTAGAAAGGGGGAAAGAAGGGAGAAAGTGAGAGAGAGAAACATTGATTGGTTGCCCCTTGCACATCCCATCCGGGGACTGAACCTGCAACCCAGGCATGTGCCCTGACTGGGAATAGAACCAATGACTTTAGCTTTGCAGGATGATACCCAACCAACTGAGCCACACTGGTCAGGGTGGAGGGTTGCTTTTAAGAGCTCCTTCTCCCCATGTGCTTCCTCATTCTTCGGTATTGGAAGAGGAATTATGATAGGGCCTGTAAAGAGTTCAAGTCTCTGTGAAAATTAATACCACAATTTACTGAGTGCTCACTATGTCCCATGCTATGCTAGCCAATTAATTCCCGTGTTATTAAAGTGATAACATCCCTGTGAAGAGTCGTTATCTCCAATTTTATAGTAGAAGACACACATGAAGAGTTTAATGTATCCATTATCGGCTAAAAAGTGCCGGAGCCAAGATTAACATCCAGGGTTGCCGGACTTTAGGAACTGTGGTTTCCCGCAGGGGTTTCACGCCCCAGCGTCTATAGGAGCCCAGAAGGGAAATGTAGGGTCATGAAAACAACAACCGCTTCGAGAAATTTAAAAGCTCCATGGAGCCAAGCATAACTCCTCTACCGCCTGGATTTGGCCCACAAGTCCCACTTGGCGTCCTTTGCACGACGCTGTGCTGCTCCCCTCTGGCTGCGTCCCCAGTCCGCCCAGGGCGTTCTCCAGGGATGCTCGGTGCTGGTTCAGGGGTGACAGTCACTGCGTTCCTGCCAGGATGGTATTCCAACACAGGAGGGTGGGCGACCCCCCTGACTGCTGGGAACCGTTGAGGGGGAATCTGCCCTCCTTCCTGTGCCTTCCCCTGTGTCACATGTGGGCATTGAGCACTTGGAATGTGGCCAGTCTGAACTGAGATGTGCTGCGCTAAGTGTGAAATGCACCCCAGAATTCAGGCTCGGTAAGAAAAAGAGGATGTAAAAATGTCTCAATAATTTTTTTATATTGATGATATAATTGAAATGATATTTTGGATAGATCAGTAATTAAATTATATCACTAAAAATAATTTCTCCTGTTTGTGCCTCAACATCACTGCTGGAAAATACTAAGTTACTTGTCTGGCTCATGTTACGTTGCTGTGTTCCAGAGCCTCTGGGGCTCTGATCGCAGCTGTCCTTTCTGCCCCCAGAAGCTACTCCTCAACTGCATTGGCACCTGCAGTTATACCTCCTTTTCCTTTAGTTCCGAGACAGCCCTGAAGAAAGGAGGGGAAGTCAAAAGAAAAGCAGCTAGCTGAGGTTTTACCCATGGGCTCCTCTAGAATTGGCTCCTGCCTGCCACGCTGGCTGCGGGAGTGCCTCAGTGTGACCCAGCTCGCTGGGACCCCCTTGCAGGCCACTGCCCGGGGGGGCGGTGGAGTCCCTGCTAGGGGACTTGAAGTCAGGGTGCGCCAAGCACTGCCTGTCCTCGGAGGGGGCACTGCCCTTCAGCATTTGTCTATGTTGTGGTCCATCTAAATATTAAGTTAATGAACTCATAATAGGTTGTGTTTGTGTGTATGGCCTGTATTTTCCATAACAGATAAAAATGCAGCTGAAAAGTATGGAAATTGAAATTTGTGGGTGTTAAGCGGGGTCTTCCTACTCCCAAATGCGGGGATCTACTGATACAGCTCTCTGAAAGCATGATGGGGAACCAGGCTGGTCAGAGGAGAGACAACATTAAAAATGTGACCTCCCCCCCCATGACCCACTGTCCAGGGCACAAAGACGCACTCGTCTTTCTGTTCAGCATCGAGGCCGAGGTGCAGGGCATTCTGCCTCTCTGATGAGGAGTCACGGGGATTTGCCGGAAACCTAATGACCAGGAATCTGGACTTTATCAGGTTCTTTAAGGTAACTGAAATTGACCATTGATGACAGGTCTTGTACGCAGCCACTGCTTGAACACTCACTGTGTGTTGAATGAACCAGGCAGAGGAAGACAATGGGGTGGGGGGGAGGCATGTCTCTGTTCCTCGTCTCTGCATCTCTCTCCCATGGTACCACAGAAGCCTCCTCTTTCCAGAGGAATCTAGAAAGCATCTGGTGTGGAGGAAAAAGGGATATATTTAGTCTGAAGCAAAATCTCAGCAGAGACATAGGATCAGAGCCAGCCAGAGCTATGTGGGACTTAGAGCTGACGTGCGGACAGGGAGGGTGGGAAGGACGCCACCGGATCCCCCAGGTCCACGTTAGCCAGCAGCTCCCATAACTCTGGTTTAGAGTAAGATTTGGTTTGAATAAGGGGACAGAAAATCATTGCTCCCAGACGGTGTTTTACAGACAGAAATTGAGGCTGGGAAAGATGGCAACCTACGCCCGTGACAATACGCCCAGAGAGCGGCCGCGCGGGAATCTGAACCCATCTCTCCTTTAAAATCAGCTCTACCAAGAGCACAGTTGGATGCGTTTTGACAGATGACTACATCTCTGTAACCACACTCCAATTAAGATGTACAACATTTCCATCACTCCAGAAAGTTCTCTCATGCCACTTGACAGTGAATCCCCCATGGGCCTGCCCCAGGCCACCATCTCATTTCTCTCCCTGGCGGTTCTTTTGTCTGTTAATTCCATCTCCTAACTTGCAGCCGTGAGCTGACTGTGCCCCCTTTCACTCGCTGGCTGGCGAGTCCTGACGTGCTGCAGGGAGGACACTCACTATGCCTTTCTGTGTTCCTGGGACCAGCGGCAGGAAATGGGAAGAGTGCCTGTGGCTTATGGAAAACTGAGTCCCTTGAAGGCAGGAACTGTTCCTTGTATTCTGTTTTCACAATACCTAGAACAGCGCCTGGCACCCAGGAGGCTCTGAGGAAAGCGCTGAACTGAATCAGATCTGTCCGATGATGAAATGATCATTTCTCGGAGAGGCCATTCCGTCCCTTCCCAGGTGAAAACGTGCTGGGCGTGGTGGTCCCTTTCACTGACAAACACCGGTGAATTTGAGCTTTCTGGCCGTGAGTGATAGGGCTGGAGCCATGTCCCATCATCTTGATTCTGCCCGTGGTCCAGCGCAGTGGGACAGATGGGGGACTCCGATATGGCATGGGAGGTGGTACGGTAGAGCTGAGTGCTTTGGGAGCCAAGGGGAGGGGCGGAGTCCAACTGAGAGATTTGGGGGAGCTCTTTGGAGGGACACATGCCATGAAAGATGTGAGAGGAGCCTGTGGAAAGGATTTAGGTGCAGGGACCATAGCATAACGAAAAGCACAGCAACATGACAGACCGTAGTGCATGTGATGATAACTGTTCCGAGTGGGACCCCTGATGATGTTGTCGTTACAAGATTCTGTATGTATTAAGATTGTCGAGTGGCCACAAGTGCCCACGGGTATCCATACAAATTTGAGGTTTGGTCAGAAAATGGCCTGATTTTCTTCAACATTTTGTACCTGTGAACAGAAATGGAAATGAATGGTCGCTCGGGGTGAAACATGGGCTCTGTAGACATGAAGAAGGGCAGAGTGGCAAGGAAGTCTCTGATATCAGCAAGGGCCACGGGAAATGCCAACTGTTGCAACATGGAGAACGACTGGAATTCTCACGTGGCTGGTGCCAGTGTCCTATTGGTTCACCAGCTTTGGAGAAAAACTGGCAGCATCTACTAAAGCTGAACGTTTAACCTGTGGCCCAGATATTTCTCTGATATCTGATATCCAACAGGAATATGCTCACCAGCACACTCGTATCGGAACTACCCAAGCGCCCATCGACAGCAGAGTGGCTACCTCCAGGGTAGATGTGGGAGGCAAGATAGTGTCCCCTCCCAGATACTCCCATCCTATGAATATGTTATGTCACATAGCAAGGGGGAATTAAGGCTGCTGATGGGACTAAGGGGCTAATCAGCTGACCTGGAAGTAAAGAGATTATCCTGGATGATTAGGGTGATCCAAGTGTATCGCAAGTTTCCTTAAATGGGGAGGAGGGAGACTGGAGTCAGAACCAGAGAGACGGCAGCCTTAGAAAGACTCAGCGCCCACTGCTGCCTTTGGAGATGGAAGGGGGGCGGCCAGCCAAGGAAAGGGGGCTGCCTCCAGAAGCTGGAAAAGGCAAGGGAACACGTTCTTCCCCAGAGCCTCCGCCCTGCTGACACCTTGATTTTCGCCCAGTGAGACCCATTTCTGACCTCTGACCTCTGACCTCTGGAACTGTAAGATGAAAATTGATCTTGTTTTAAGCCACTAAACTTGTGGTAACCTGTTACAGCAGGAATGGGAAACTACTACTGCGGAATACTGTTGTGTGGGGGACACGGCGTAATGATGACAACAAACAGTCTATAATTACAGGTGGCAACATGGCTGGGAACTACACACAAATGTACATACTGCATGATTTCATTTGTATACATACAAAAGTGGGCAAACAAATCTATACTATTAGAAAATCAGAGAGTGATTAACTCTTGGGGTGGGAGTAGCGAGTGGGTAGTAATTCATTGCAAGCGGGTGTGAGGACGTTCTGAGGGGCTGGTTCCACAGGTATGTTCGGCTTGTGAAGATTCATTGAGCTGTCTTAGCTCGAACAGCTTGAGCTGTTCATGGGTTTTGTCCAGGTCAGCTTGGTTTCTGAGGGGCCAGAAAGGGATTATTTTTTAACTGAGTGCCAATTATTTAAATGTTTAGCTCCTGGCCTTTGCAAGAATGGAAAAGTAGGGTGAAAGGGTGGGTGGCTAAAGGGTTGGAGAGAAGGTGGAAAGACCGGGGTAGGGACACTGCCTGCAGGTAGAGTGTAGAGCAGAGTATGTAATGAATACAGGTGGGGGCTGTGGGGTAGCAGTGGGTATCAAGGGAGCCCAGGGTCCGTCATTCCATGTGTGTTTATTGAGCCAGTGGTGTTCTGTGGCGAGTCCTCCAGGAGATGAGTCATTTCATCAGGGTAGATGAAACGCGGGTGCTAAGTGGTCCAGGAAGGTAGTACTGACAAAAACGTGGAGTTTAGAGAAAACTGAGGCTCTGGGGGATAGATAGGATGGGTGGAGTGTGATCTGGGAGAGCCAGGCCACACTTAAATCGTGACTTTCAGGTGGTACGTTGGGTGAACTCCTCAAATTTTAATAGTATTTGTTTTAATGTGCAACAGAAACATATAGCTTATATATTGAGTCTGAATTTATAGGTTCTTTAGGACCAGGCTGAAGTGTATATTTAGGTTAGTGTCCAATTTAAAAATGTTGAGTGCCATGGCTGGTGCAGCTCAGTGGATTGAGTACCAGCCTGCGAACTGAGAAGTTGCCGGTTCAATTCCGAGTCGGCACATGCCTGGGGCGTGGTCAAGATCCCCAGCTGGAGGTGTGCGAGAGGCAACCAACTGATGTATCTCTCACACATCACACAGATGTTTTTCTCCCTGTCTCCTTCCCTTCCTATTTCTCTAAGTAAATTAAAAAAAACCAAAAAACGTTGAACCAGAACTAGGAAAGTGACCTGCCTGTGTGACAAAAATACTGAAGGTTTGCTATGACTGAGGTTTGCTTAGCATTATGGTAGATGAAGGAGTGAAGGGGAAGAGTATAGGATAGTTTTAAGCCCCGGGAGAGTTTTTCTTCACTAGAATAGAGATCCCTTTCCCAGGTGAGAAAGTACAGGTACATGTACCTGTAATCACTATTTCTACCACTAGATGGCGCAGTTGACCTTTACCCTAGTTAATGCATCAGGTGTTAGGTTGGGTGGGTGGGGACCTCTCTTAAATCTCCCTGTCTCTAATTTATTTGTTTAAATTTTAGCCAGAACTGAGCTTAAAAGATGCCAAACCATTGTAAACTTACTCTAGAAATAAACATATGTTACTGGGTCTGTGTGTCTGGGGCAATTGCGTAACTGGGATTTCTCCAAGTTTACATTCATGTAAAATACAATGTTTATTGAAAGATAAGTAGTAAAATGTGCTAATTTAAAGCTTAAACATGCAATGTTAAAACTTCACTTAAACATATATTATTAAAACAATAGGAATGGTAGAAATTGTTTAGAATTTAGGCAAATAAGGCTTGTTTGGTGAGGAGTATTCTCTCGCTGACATTCTTTAGAATTGCAGGCCTACAGTGATGATAGAAAGCAGACTACTAGTTGATTACTTTAAAATTCTCCATAGACAACTGAGTCCCTTGCTGCCTACACCGGGGGAACCAGTCTGACCACTGCACCCTTGTCCACCACTGGTACCTGCTGTCCTGGGGCTTCCGTTCTTTTTCAAGGATGGGGGACTGAACCTAGGAAGCACTGTGCCTCCATTCACGTCACTTGGGTGCTGTGCCCATGGCTAACCTAGAGTTAGAACCGGGCTCTGGACTCCCTGTCCAGTGCTCTTCGTGCCATGTCGTTCTGTTTGAGCACTACTGGCAGTTGCAGCCATATCATTTCTCATGTCTCTGCACAAAAACCCAGAACCAGACACAGTGACCAAGAGCGCAGCCCCTACTGTGCCACTTATGGGCTGGGCACAGAGGCCTCAGAAAATTATTGAGTGGATGAGGAAAGGAAGGAAAGAAATACCCTCCAGATATTTGAGAGACTTCTCATTCCCATAGGTGGGTGGACCAGTTAGCCAATCATCTGGTGGCAGGTCAATTACACTGGACCCCTTCATCATGGAGAAACATCAATTTGTTCCTCATTGGAACAGACACTTATCTGGATATGGATTTACCACTCCTTCCTGAAATACTTCTGTCAACCCGACCACCTGTGTGTTCGTGGAATATCTCATTCACTGTGCTGGTATTCTACACAGTTCTGCTTGACCAGTGAGCTCATTTCAGAGCAGTGTAAGTGCAGCAATACATCTGTGCTCCTGGGAATTCACTGGCCTTGCTACATATCCTACACACCAGAAGCAGTTGGCCTGACAGAACTGTGGGGTGGTCTACTGAAGACTTGGTTATGGTACCAGTTGGCCTGAAAGGTGGGGGGGGGTTCTGTCTTACAGGGTGCACTATGTCCTTTGAATCTGTGACTGTTTCTCCCATAGTAATCAACAGGTGGAAGTGGGAGGGGCTCCTGTCATATTTACATTGAATAACTTATCTACAGAATTGCTTCCCCTGTCTGTGCAAGTCTGAGCTCTTCTGGTTTGAAGGCCAGAGTTTTGATGGAGGACTGACTGCCTGTGTCGGGGGTGCCTCGATGATGCAGCTGAATTGAGACCACCACCCTGCCGTGCTGGGCTCCATAGTGCTCTGAGCCAAAGGGAAAGGGGTTGCTGCTACACAGTGTGGCAGAAGGACTCTATCTGCAACTGTGGCGTACCTCTTAGGACTTTATAAAAGTTCATAGAAAACCATAGCGACCAAAAAGTGGTGGGACCACTGAGGAATCAGAGTATACAGAATAGAAGGTTTGGGTCACTCCTTCAAGTCAAGGACTCTGACTAGCTGAGGTATTTTAATTATACCAATTATATGAATTTTAATTATATAAACTCTTAATATACCTTGGAGTTCATTTTATGTTAGTTCACAGACAGCTGCCTCATTCTTTTTAATGTCCGCATGATGTTTCATTGTGTGGACGCACCACGTGGTTGACTGAATAATAACCCTGAAACGATGTCTACCACCTAATCCCTGGGACCTGTGAATGCTAACTTTATGGCAAAAAAGGACTTTGCAGCCATGATTAAATTAAGGATCTTGAGATAGGGAGACTGATCCGTGTGTGCCCTGCATGCAATCACATTTGTTCTTATGAGACAGGAGATTTGATGCAGAAGGAGAGGAGAAGGACCGCAGAGGCAGAGATTACGGTAATGTGGTCACAAGCCAAGGAATACCAGCAGCCCCTAGAAGGTGAAAGAGTCAAGGAAAGGGCTCTCTCTTAGAACCTTGGCCCAGTCATACTGGTTGCAGACTTTTGGTTTCCAGAACTGTGAGGGAATAAATTTTTGCTGTGTTAAGCCACCCAGAGTGCAGTAATTTGTTACAGCATCTGTAGGAGACTCATACAACGCTCTTATACCAATGGATATTTGGGCTAGTTCCAATCTTTTGCTTTGCAAACAGTGCTGTAGTACGTTTCCTTGAACATATGTCATTTCACATATGAGTGAGTAAATATGAGTTAAATTGCCGAAGTAGAATTCCAGGATCAAAGAAATACAAAGCACTTGTTTTCTGCCCATGTTTGTAATTTAGTTTTACTGCTGTGTCCAAAGAGCATTAATTTGTGTTGGATTCATGGGACCATTTCCCCTACCTTGACTTTCCCCAGCGTCATTCAAGACCCAGCTCAAAAACACCTCCCCCAAGAAGCCTCCTGTCTCCTAGGCAGAGCCCTCCGCTCCCTTGGCTGAATTCCCATAGCAACGTGAATACATCTCTCCTGGAGCCCCGATCATGTTGCATCGTGTTTATACGACTGTCTCATCGTGTTTACTGTCTCGCCTGAAGCTGGTGAGCTTCTTCAGCGCAGGGCCGGGGACTTGTTCACCTTTTCATCCCCCTGGGTGAGGCACAGTGCCTGGAGCATAGCGAGGGCTCAGTAAGCGGATGCAGGGCGTGGGAGACGGCAAACTGCCTCTTTTGGGGGCTCAGGATAGAAGGTTGTACTGGGAGGTCTAACCTGGCTGGATAAAGGCCAGGGCTCAGAAAGATCAGGCAACCGAGCAGAGCTCTAGAACCGCAGATGCTGCCCTCTTACTGCACAGGATGGAGCTGCTCTCTGGACCTGGAAACCCATCAGTGTGGTTTGTATATTTTTTGTGTTCCAAGTGCCTGAGTGAACGTGAGGCCAGCGACTCACTGTGAGCAGGGAGAACAGTTGCAAGGGGAGGCAAGGCGGTGAGTCCCCAGGCTCCGGCTCAAACAGGGAAACTTTGCAGGCCTAACGGGTGGCTGTGATGGCGGGCACACCCAACGGTGGAAGGCAGTGCCAGGTGACCCTCCCCTGTCTATTTCTGTTGGGCTGTTTCTGGAATCTGTCCCATCCTAAGGAAGCCCTTTCTCTCCCACAGAGCTCTGTACTTGTCCTTTACAAGACTGATCAGAGTTGTATCCGAGTAGAGATATTCAATCATGTGTTTATTTGTTTAAGGTCTGTCTTTCCTCCTAGACTGTAAACTCCATGAGGGCAGGGTTTGGGTTTGTCCTCTTCTGTAGCTTCAGCACCTGACATATTGCCTGATGCATAGCTGGCATGTACTAAGAGTTTGTTGCGTAAGTGAATGGCCTGATTTAGCGGCCGATGAAGCAGGTACTAGTATTTTCCTTGTTTCAGGACAGGCAAACTCAGGCATAGAGAGGTCAGGTTGCCTAAGCCACAGGGCCAGGCAGTGGCACCCAGGATTCAGACTCAGAGTGAGCAGCCGAAGGAGTGAGCATGTGGCCCAAGCTTGGCTGATACGACTCAAGCTGCGGAAAGTGAGACCCCTGTATTTTGGGGGCCTCGGTGTTTGGGATGTGAGACTAGGGCTGCTGGTGGCCATGACTCCAGCAAAGCGGGCTGCTGGCCTGAGAGCATGGTGTCAGAGGGATGCAAAGATGGAGGTGGTGCTGGGGAGAGGTGGATTTTGAATTCCTGGACGCAGCCATCCCTATGTCTTCCCTGCACTTGGAAATGAGAGCCAACATGTGCCCTCCTGAACTTAGACTGGCCTGAATCAGTCCCCTGGTCTTGTAATGAGCGTTCCAGTGAACATGGCGATCACACCCACCTCCACTGTCAATATAGGTGGCAGAGAGCCGGAGACCTGGGTTTCGGTTCCCACTGCACCAGGCCCTCAGCGTGGGGCCAAGCCAGTCCCTCTCGACCGCTGGGCCTCAGCTTCGCCTGCTGTAAAATGGGTGTAATGGTTCCCACCATGAAGGTCTGTGGCTTGGGACCTGGGACCCAGCATTTGCTTAGGAAGTGTTAGTGGCCTGCCCCGCCCTTGTAGGCGGCTTTCAGCTGCCAGTGATGGGAAACTCGTCCAGGGTCAGCTTCGGTAATGGGGGCTTTTATCATTGCCCGTCACAAGAAGACCAGGGCAGAGCAGTTCGAGGTGGTGAGTTCAAAAGATCAACAGTGTCATTGAGGATTTAGGTTGTTTCTATCTCTCAGCTGCGCCATCACAGTGTCATCTATTTCCCTCAAGGTCCAAATGTGGCTGCCCCAGCTCCAGGCGTCATCCAACGGTGGCCTGAGGAGGGAGTATTTCCTCCTTATCTCTTTGTAAGAGTGAGGAGAACCTTCCCACAACTCCCCAGCATATCTCCCCCAAAGCATCGTTGGCTAGAACTGTCCTGTGTCCATTGTCAAACGGAGCACTTACAAGCAGAATAAGTGCTGCGGTTGGTTTGGAGTGATTAAGAAAGACTCCAAGAGGGTTCTGAACAAAATTGGTCTTGTTAGCAAGGAGGAAGGGGAGATGGCGGTTGGGCTGTGTCTGCCGCGTTTGCTCAGTGAGGTGCCCCAAGCATCTCGCACAGTGCCTGACACATAGCAGGTGCTCAGTAAGTACTCACTGAACAAGTGACTATGGGTAGTGAGCCCTCTGCACCAGCCAACAGAGTGGGTGGAGGGTGTTCTTGGGTGGGGCGGTGGTCCCCAATGACTGTGGCTGCATCTCTTTGCCCCGGCCTCGGGGGAAGCATCCAAGTTCACGGGCTTGAGAGGGACGGGGTAGGGACCTACAGCGGAGGTGTTGACGCAGTGGGGCAAGAGGGGCCAGGTTTTCATGGCAAGAATCCTGATCCGGGTCCACCCCAGTTGGCCTAGGTGTTCGGAGGAGCGGGCAGGAGGGCGAAGGGTGGGGGGCACAGGTGGAGAGAAGTGATGTGGCTTCTATAGGGAGGGCTCCAAGGGCTGCGGAAGGCGCAGGCTCCCTTGGGCGTAGGTGTGTAAATGGGGGAACCGTGCTCCTTTTCAATCTAATATTCAGTTCATTCCGTGTCTCTTCACTGAACACCTGCCGTGTGCCAGGCCAGGCATATTCTAAGCAGAGCAGATCCAATGGTGAGAAATTCAGGCGTGCCTCCTGCCCCCTGGGAGCTTACAGTCTAGTGGAGGAGGCAGATATTAATCAAACAATCACAGAAATAAATTTAAATGGTGACTGTGGTAGTGATGAGAGGGAGGGGCATGGGGTGTAACCCCAGGGAGCGCCATTCCCATAGTGTCCAGGGGAAAGATGGGGAGAGGGAGACAAGCCACAGACTTTGTGATGTAATTAGAAGGCAAAGTCTGTCTGTCATGATGATGGGCCAGCAGTGAGGTGAGGAAGAGGAGTAAAGAGCGCTGCTTAGGTTTCTGGCTCATGTAACCGGACAGGCAGGAGGGCACTCAGAGAGACAGAAAACACTAGAGGAGGATCCGGGTTCGAGGGCGGTGAAAGGGAGCTCATGAGTCGGGTTTTGGTCATGTTGCGTTGGAGGTGCAAGCAGGCAGCTGGAGAGCAAGCCTGGAAGCCCCAAGACTTCTCAAGCTCTCCCATCCCCAGGACACAGAGAATTGTCGGTAAAGACCTGCCCCTCCTCCCTGGTCATTGCGGATCTGGGGCTGTGTCCTTAAATGACAGAATAGTATGTACTGATGCCTCACTCTGGGTCAGGCTTGCTTTTAAAAGACTTGATACATTTCAGCTTACTGAGGCCCTGTGACAGCCCTATGAAGTAAATAGAGTATCAACCAAACCACGCTTTGTATGTGGGGAAACAGAGGCCCAGGAATCGTAAGTAGTCTATTACCCCATTGGCCCAGGTCGGGTAGCAGAGCTAGATTTGAACCCAGGGAGCCTAAACCAGAAGCTGAGGTCTTTAAAAAATTTTTTTTAATTCAATTTTTAAATTTTTTATTTTAGAGACGGGAAGGGATGGAGAGAAACGTCGATGCGAGAGACATTGATTGGCTGTCTTCCATACACTCCCCAACTGGGGCTGAACCTGCAACCCAGGCATGTGCCCTGACAAGGAATTGAACTGGAGTCCTTTCAGTCTGTGGGACAACGCCCAATCCACTGAGCCACGCCAGCTGGGACCAGAACCTGAGGTCTTAAGCACTTCTCCACAACCACCTCCTGTGTACGTTGGAGGCCATGTTTGTATAAGCATCAGGGACTGGGTACCGGGACCCTCATCATCATAGACTGACAGAAAAACTGTTGCAGTCCTGACCCTGGGACAGCACTTTCTGGTGGCACAGGATTGTAGCTGAAATGACATTAGAAAATTTGGGAACCAGAAAATGAAAGTTGACAGCTGACAACAAGGGTGCCTGAGCCTTATTTTCTGTGCTCATGTGTGTGAGACCCTGGCTGGGCATGCTGTGGAGCCCTGCTTCCCTCTGTGACCCCCGGCGGAGCTCAGCTGTTTTAGCGCTGTGAGGCTGTCCCTAGGGGAGAAGGCTGGCTGTGCGCAGGACCTGGGGTTCACGTGCAGCGCGGAGACATGGGGCAGCGCAGGGGTGTGCGGAAGTGCTCAGCAAGCCCGAGGGGAGGTAGGTCCAGCTCCAGGCTACCTCGCTCCCAAATTCTCTGTTAATTCCGATGAAATGGTTGTTTTACCAGAATATATTGTCTGACAGGACTGCAGCAGCTTTCTTTCTTTTCAGTTTTTTTGTTAGTTTTTAATTGTATTTGAAAAAGGAAACAGAAAACTGCAGAAGACAAATGTACAGCATAATGAATTCTTATAAGGTGACCGCTCTGCTAAATTAGCACCTGGATGGGGAAGTGCAGCTCCAGAAGCCTGTATGTCCCATCTCAGACCCACCCCGTCCTCCCTGCAAAGCAGCTCCCATCCCGACTTTTACGGTAATTAGTTCCTTGCACTTCTATGTAATTTTATTACCCACATGCCTTCTTAATTTACCACTTAGTCTCACTCACTTTTTAAAATTAAATAAAAAATTTTAGTTGTAGTAAAAAACACATAGCATAAAATTCACAGTCTTAACCCTTTTTAAATGTACAGGATATTCACATTCTCGTGCAATACTGCTCTAGAATTTTTTAAAAAAATTCTCACCCGAAGATTTGCTTTTATTAATTTTAGAGAGAGAAGAATTGGGGGTTGGGGAGAAACATCAATATGAGAAAAACTTCAATTGGTTGGCCTCCCATACGTGCCCCAGCTGGGGATTGAACCCACAGCCTGGGTATGTGCTCTGATCGGGGATCAAACCCACAGTCTTCTGGTGCATGAGATGATGTTCCAACCAACTGAACCACCAGGCCAGGGCTAGAACTTTTTCATCTTTCAAAACTGAAACTCTATACCCATTAAACGACTCCCCATTTTCACCTCTCCTCCGGCCCTGGAAATCACCGTTCTACCTTTTGCCTCTATGGATTTGACTACAGGTGCCTCATATGAGGGATCATACAGTATTGGTCTTTTCATGACCAGTTTATTACACTTAGCTTTGTATCAAGGTTCATCCATGTTGTAGCATTTGTCAGAATTTCCTTCCTTTTAAGGCTGCAAAATATACCACATTGTGTTTATCTACTCATTTATCAATGGACATTTGAGTTGCTCCCACCTCTTGGCTATTGTGAATAGTACTGCTGTGAACATGGCTGTACACTTACCCACTTTTTTATTTTTATGTCTTTAAAGTCTCTTTTAATCCAAAGATTTCCCTCGGTCCCTTTTCCCCCCTCTCTTCTCTTTTAATTTATATGTCTAAGAACCCTTGGCATTCGACCAGTGACTACCATCAGCCCAGGTTTGCCGACTGCATACTGATGGTGTAGTTCAGTATGTCCTCTGTCCTCTGTCCTCTGTATTTTCAGTAGATTGGTAGCTGGATCCAGGGGCTTGATCAATTCAGGCTTTGATTTTTTGGCTTCTATAGGTCATGTGTTCTTTCATCAAAAGGCACACATGATGTTCTGTTATCACTTTGTGTGCGTGTAGGGGGTGATGTTAACAACTGTTGATACTCAATGTCTGGATTCATTAATTAATTTATGGGTACAAAATGGTGTTGTTCTAATTTAGTCATTCCTTTTTCATTAATTAGCCGCAGCAACTGTCTTAACTGTTAGCCAATGGAGAGAAGCCATGTTAGAACCAGTGCAGTGTTGCTTTCGTGTGCCTTAGCTATTCACCTTTTGCATAACATTTTGTTTGAAGGGCCCATTGTTTACAAAAATAAATAAAACAGCAGAGAACTTCTGGATGATGATGATTGATTGAATCCACCTGTTTTCACTGTCTCAAAATCATAGTAAATTGACAGAAAAGGGATTTTTCTGAGGGCCGAATACTTTCTAGGGTAAGGAAAATAGAAGTGGGCCAACAGCAACAAAATTTTAGGCGAGTTGTAAAGGATTGGGCATTCTCTAATTGTTTTATTTTTAATTTTTAAATTTTTTATTTTTTAAGTATATGTTATTGATTATGCTGTTACGGTGGTCCCATTTTTTTCTCCCCTTTGTTCCCATCTGCCCTGCACCCCCTTTCCCACCAGCATCCCCCCCCTTAGTTCATGTCCATGGGTTGTACATATGAGTTCTTCGGCTTCTCCCTTTCCTATACTATTCTTAACCTCCCCCTGTCTATTTTATGGCTACCATTTATGCTTCTTATTTCCTGTACCTTTTCCTCCATTCTCCTCCTCCACCTCCCCATGGATAACCCTCCATGTATCTCCATTTCTGTGATTCTGTTCCTGTTCTACTTGTTTGCTTAGTTTGTTTTGTTTTTAGGCTCAGTTGTTGATAGTTGTGAGTTTGTTGTCATTTTACTGTTCATAGCTTTGATCTTCTTTTTCTTAGATAAGTCCCTTTAACATTTCATATAATAAGGGCTTGATGATGATGAACTCCTTTAACTTGACCTTATCTGGGAAGCACTTTATCTGCCCTTCCATTCTAATGATAGCTTTGCTGGATGGAGTATTCTTGGATGTAGGCCCTTGCCTTTCATGACTTTAAATACTTCTTTCCAGCCCCTTCTTGCCTGTAAGGTTTCTTTTCAGAAATCAGCTGATAATCTTATGGGAACTCCTTTGTAGGTAACTCTCTCCTATTCTCCTGCTTCTTTTAAGATTCTCTCCTTATCTTTAATCTCAGGTAATGCAATTATGATGTGCCTTGGTGTGGTCTTCCTTGGGTCCACCTTCTTTGGGACTCTCTGAACTTCCTGGACTTCCTGGAAGTCTATTTCCTTAGCCAGATTGGGGAAGTTCTCCTTCCTTATTTTTTCAAATAAGTTTCCAATGTCTTGCTCTTCCTCTTCTCCTTCTGGCACCCCTATGATTTGGATGTTGGAACATTTAAAGTTGTCCCGGAGGTTCCTCAGCCTCTCCTCTTTTTTTGAATTCTTGTTTCTTCATTCTGTTCTGGTTGAATGTTTATTTCTTCCTTCTCCAAATCATTGAATTGAGTCCCGGTTTTCTTCCCTTCACTATTGGTTCCCTGTGTATTTTTCTTTATTTCACTTTGTATAGCCTTCAGTTTTTCCTCTATTTTGTGACCACGTTCAGCCATTTCTGTGAGCATCCAGATTACCAGTGTTTTGCATCTGTTAGGTTGGCTGTCTCTTTATCACTTACTTCTGTTTTTGGAGCTTTGATCCATTCTTTCATTTAGGCCATATTTTTTGGTTGCTGGCACGCCTGTTATGTTGTGAGCAGTGGAGCCTTAGGTATTTGCCAGGGCAGGGCAAACCACATGTTGTTTTGTGGTGCTGTCTGTGGGTGAGGGACCTGAGAGGGAACAATGCCTCTTAGTCAATCTCTGCTTTCATTTGCCTCCCCCACTACCCACAAGCAAGTTGGTCCTTTTGGTGCTGGTTCCTGGGTGGGTGGGTTTGTGTACACTCTAGGACCCTGAGGACGTCTCCAACAAACTTTCCTGTGAGTCTGGGCATTTCTCCTACTGGCACAACCCCCACAGGTTTTTACAGCCAGAGGTTTTGAGGCTCTCTTTTCCCATGCTGGAACCCTGGGTTGTATGGTCAGTCTTGCTCTCCTGTTGTTCCTCCCAGTTTATCAGCACACAAATGTGGGACCGCCAGCTGCTGTCTTGCTGTGTCTCCTCAGCCCCGGCTTCCTGTCTCTGTCTCCACGCCTCTGACCAGTCTGGATGAATGTTTCTTCTTTAACTCCTTGTCTGTCGGACTTCCATACAGTTCGATTTTCTGGCAGTTCTGCTTGTTTTTTGTTTTTAAATTTGTTGTTGGCCTTTTGGTTGTGCGAGGAGGCAAAGTGTACCTACCTACGTCTCCATCGCCTAATTGTTTCTTGAGAGAGGGTACAGGAGAGGTCAGTATTTTGAGACTTTTAATATCTGAAAGGGTCTTTATTTCACCCTCACATTTCATGGACAGTTTGGCTGTGTATAGAATTTTAAGCTGGGGATCGTTTTCATTCAGAATTTTGAAGATATTATTTCACTGGCTTCTGGGCTCCAGTGTTGCCGTTGAGAGGACCAAGACCATTCTACTAACTCTTTGTAGGTGACATTAATTGTGCTCTTTCTGGAAGCTTGTAGGGTTTTTGTGCTCTCAGTATGCTGGAATTCCACTGTGATTTCAGTTTGTGTGGTTCTCTTTTCACACATTGTGAAGATAAATTCTAACCCGATCAGTTTAAAGAGGTGGAAGTTGTTGGCCTCAGGGAAGGAAAATGAAGTGGGGGACTGCTGTTTTCATAACAAATCTTATAGAATAATTTGACCATTTGTGCATTTATAGCTTTGATATAAAAATAAAAACTAAAAGGAAAAGACAATGAGTATGGGCTTGGGTGTAAGGCAGACCTGGGTTTTTGTTTTTTTGTTTGTTTGTGAATCACACAACATCTCTGGACCTTGGTTTTCTTATTCAAAACGGGGTGGGGTCCCTGACCGGTGTGGCCCGGTTGGTTGGAGCTTCATCCCAAATGCTGAAAGGTTGCAGGTTGCTCTCGGCTACGGGCATGCAAGGGAGGCGACCCGCTGGTGATTCTCTCTCACATCGATATGTTTCTCTCTCCCTCTCCCCACACCCTCTCTAAAAAACTTTGAAAAGAATATCCTCAGGTGAGGATTAAAAATAAACAAATATATCCATAAATAAAATGGGGTGGGGTGTACTTCTCCCTGTCCAGATCACTAGTTCTATGCTAGGACGTAGAAGATTTTGTAAGCTGTGATGAGCGAACCCATAGGAAGTGCCGGCATCCCTGGGGAGACGCAGAGGGGCCTGGGTGAAGGCTGGGGCCGAGACTGTCTCCAGCTGCCAGAGGACCTTAATCAAGGTAAATCAAGGGGGCGTCCTTTCCCGCAGTCCAGCTTTTACTTCTGTCCTCTGCTCTCTGCATTCCCACCTGCTCGTGGAGGAAACCGTTCATTCTACTTGGTAGGAAGTGGGTCCCAGTCAAACTCCAGTCTTTTCCAGGCCCCACTGCTACCCACAGAGCTGTTAATCCCCCAACCCTCAGCCAGGTGCCTCCCTCCCGATTGTGTGCCCCTCATGCTCTCACTCTTCAATTTCCAAGTCTGCTTTTCCGAAGCCTCTTCTTCCAGATGGCTAGTTGTGTGACAGAGGATGTAGGTTCTGGGATTCAGGGACGCTGCCGCAAGTCAGACAGCTGAAGCCTGCCTTGCCCAAAATGTGGCTATACAAACTGGAGACGGTAACACACTTTCTCTCTTAGTTAAGATCCTTGTATACAGAAGGGAACACTAATTGTTTTTGTCTCAAAGCAAACTGGCTAGAGTGCTGCATGGAGAATGATTCAGAAGCTGAGTTTCATGAGAGGAAGGGGATTAATTAGCAATGTCTGCCACAGGCAAGAGAGGGGAAAGTGGTAGTACATGGGATCAGGTACTTATCATCCCTGATAGAAATTTTTTTTAAATTAAAAAAAAAATTATTTATTTTATTTTTAGACCGAGGGGAAGGGAGGGAGAGAGAGAGGAAGAGAAACATCAATGTGTGGTTGCCTCTCATGTGCCCCTACTGGGGACCTGGCCTGCAACCCAGGCATGTGCCCTGACTGGGGAATTGAACCAGCAACCCTTTGATTTATAGGCTGATGCTCAATCCACTGAGCTACACTAGCGAGAGCTAGAAATGTTTTAAAATGGGGTATAACCATCATAAAATAACACTGATTTTAAGTGTACGACTTGGTGTATTTTTACACACACACACACACACACCACCTAGATTAAAATATAGGGTATTTCCAGAAGCCCGGAAGAATTCCCCTGTGTCCCTTTCCTGTCACTACTCTCTTAACACGACCATTATTTTGGCTTCTATCACCATAAATTAGTTTCGCTTGTGTGTTACTTCATATAAGTTGAATTAAACACTATGTACTCTCGTGTCTGGCTTCTTTCACTCAGCCTAATGCCCGTGTGGTTCATTGATGTTGTCCGGGGTTTGTTCTTGCTCATTATTCCACTGTGTGGCTCCACCGCAGTTTGTTTATTTATTCTCCCGTGGGTGAATGTGTCAGTTGTTTCCAAGTTTGGGTTATTATGAAGGATGCTGCTAAATGTTCTTGTACGTGTGTTTTGGTGGACTAAAGTGTCATTTCTTTCAGGCATTATTATGGACCAAACATGTCCTTGGAAAAATCCTGTGTTGAAGCCCGAACCCCCAATGTGAGGGTGTTCAGAAGTGGGGGTCTTTGGGTGGTGATTGATTAGGTTTAGACAAAGTCATGAGGGTAGAACCCCAATGATAGGATTTGTTGTTATTCCCGTTATTCCTTATAAGAAGAGGAAGAGACACCAGACGTTCCTCTCTTTGCCATGTGAGGATACGGCAAGAAGGCAGACATCTACAAGCCCGGAAGGGGGCTCTCACCAGAACCTGACAACGTGGGTACCTTGATCTTAGGCTTCCCAGCCTCCAGAGCTTGAAAAATAAATGTCTGTTGTTTAAGCCGTCCATCTGTGCTATTTTGTTATAGCATCCAGAGCTAAGACAATCTACCTGTCTATCTATCTATCTATCTATCATCTATCTATCTATCTATCTATCTATCTATCTATCTATCTATCTATCTATATCTATCTATTTCTACTTAGCTTCTGTCTATCTTTCTCCAGGAGAGGACTTGCTGGATCATTGGGAAGGTGAATGTTTGATTGGATTTCTACTCATAAAGCACCAAGCTGCACTGAAGGTGAACAGAGTCTCTATTCACCTCAAACACGGTGCTGGGCTCCAGGTCCACCTGGAGCTTTCGGTCTCAGATCCCAACTCTGAAATAGTGTATCAACATAGAGCAAGACTTACAGAAAAGCAAATACCTATACAGCCAGGCAGCTCATTCTCTAATCTCTCACTGTTTACATATTTTTGCAGTATTTATTTTTTCAACTACTTAATTGAACTTTGGTTTCCTGAGGCTTGAAGAAACCTTGAATTCCCTCTGTTTCCTAACTTTTCAGGGGCTTGTCCAGCCCTGCTTTACCTGGTGTCAAATCTTCAGCTTTCTTTAGTTATCCAAGAGGGCATCTTGTCTGTATTTGCTGCAAAAAGCCTTTGGATACCTCTCCAACCACGCGCCAGTTCTCCATGCCTGGAAACTGTTATTTTTTTCCGTCAGGAAGGGAATAATTTCTCCAAAATATGACTTCTTTTAACCAAAGCTCTTTCCTTTTTGAAATAATAGCTGTTTTGAATGCTTCCTTTGCATTAAATGCTTATGTTTGCTCCCTAAATACTCCTGGCTGTAGAAAACTCCTGACTTATAAACTTACTTCTAATTTTAACAAGGATCATGCCTCTCGTTTCAGCAATACAGGGCCTTGTTCATGGAGGATGCACAATAAATATTTATTGAATGAACTTAATGAAAATCATTTACTAAAGCATTGCGTAGACTATAACTAGAGGCTGTGGAAGCGTCCTTCCAGTTCTGAGATTTGAAGGCGCAGCCCGTGGGTGATTCCTCACCCTAACCCTGGGGTGGGCAGTTGGAGAAGGGAGAGGGCAGCTCTTACTTCAATTGCAGAAAGGGGTGGCACAGCCTCCTGGGGTCCCTGGGTTGGGTCTATTTATCCAGACTCCAGCTGCTCTGGCTTTGAACAACCGTTATTATTCATGGACTTCTAAATTTGTTTTTTTCCTCAAAGATTGGGAGTTTTCTGCTCCCATCCCAGTTCATATTGGTTTCACACACATTCATTGAGCATCTACTGGGTTCCTGAAACCGGGCTAGGCACTGGACTATGGACATGAACAGCACAGAGGCTGATAGACAGCCAATCAGCTCTGTGACCCTGTGTCAGTTACTTGTTCCCTAGGGCTCCATTCCTTTGTTTGTAAAGTGGGGGATTGAAAGGCATGTATCTCTGGAAAAGCATTCAGTTGTGCTCTGCAGGGGTGCTATGCACCTGTCCTCACTGAGAAAAACTGAGGACAGTGTGGCTGGGCAACTGGATTGGTCACAGAGCTGGACCGACTCTGCACTCCCTGGGGTGCACGTCTGCCCTCAGCTCCTTGCAGATGGTGCCTAATGTCTCCCTAGCGTCTCTGTGCCATGCCCACCCCATTTGTCCAGTGGTGCTGTTCTGATTCATTCAAAAAAAGTGTGTGGTTCCTGTTTGCTAGGAGACCCTCTTAGCATACGCCCTCACCCCTGTTCCCCGCGGGGGTCCCGATGGCCCCACCCGGCCCTAGAGAGTCCAAACTGCCCTGGCCCCCTCTCTGTCTCCTGGGACCCCCAGCAGTGCCCCATCTGTGTCGTGCCTGGCAGAGCCCATGGCGGGTAAGTGTCCGTGAAACTACCCTGCCTCCCCATCCCCGGGGACCCTGTGTTTGGGCTGCTGCTCCTGCCAGTGGATGAATGTCTGTTGAAGAGGATGAGAGACCTTCCAACCTGGCTTGGCAGAAGCCCAGAGCAGCCTAACAATCGATTTTAAAAATTCTTCCTGCCCACTGCAGTCGGTCCTTTACACCTTGCCTGGCCTTGCCGGCACCAGGCTGGGGCCTGAGGAGGGAGCCTTGCCCCCCACCAGCTGGATACCCCGCAGGCAGTTCACTCTGAGCCTCAGGTTTCTACTCGTTAAAGGGACAACAGCACCTCCTTGCAGGGTCACCTACAGACGACCCATGTCTTAGAGGAAATCCATAGCAAACCATTTTGTCATCGTGGAGTGTCATGACGTGGTTAGAGGTGTGACATCTGGCGTCAGACTGCCTGGGTTCGAGTCTCCTGTCCCCGTCCGAGGGCGATGAGGAGCAAGTTATTTACCTTGGGTTGGGGGGCAGCCGCTTGCCGTGAGTGATCCCTACTGTGTTCATCATTCATGAGTCCAGCCCAGGAGGCTGGAGACAAGGACCACGTCCTTTTCCTTAGCTGAACCATCGCTTATGATTACTATTTTTTAATTATATGTTTTTAATTTATATTGCCATTTTAACAATTTTAAGTGTACAGTTCAGTGGTGTTAATTCCATTCACAGTGTTGTTCAACTATCAACCCCATTTCCAAAACTTTTCATCACTTCAGACAGAAAGTCCAAACAGAAAAGAGTTGAATCAGAGGATAAGTAGAGGAGAGGAAATGATCACATCTCCCTCCTCAGCTTAGACCCCCGGACGGTTTCCCTGTCCCCACAGGATTCAGCCCAGCTCTTTAACAGATTTACTCAGTCCTTCAGGATCTGCCCCTCCCTGACCACCACCCTCCAGGAATCTACTCCCAGTTATGCCGAAAGGCCCTCCTACGCCTCTTCTTGCCTCCGGGCCTTCTCCTACTCTGTTCCCTCTGTCTGGAACACTCTTCCCTCACTCCTGCTCAGCTGCCTACTTCCTATTCATTCTTCAGGTCTTACGTGTATACTCCCTACTGGAAGTGTTATTGCTCTTAGCGGGGAGGCACAAGGAGCCGGGAGATCACGTGACAGAGTAGGGGGCTGATCCAACACCCAGTCAGCCAAGGCTTCCCCAAAGGGGCGCTACCTAGGACTAGGAGGACTAGGCCAGGCTGAGGATGGCAGGAAGAACATGCTAGCACAGGCACTGTCACGTGCAAAGAGCGTGAGGCGCTTCACAAACTGAGAGAAGCCCCGTGTGGCAGAGACCTCTTCCTTGCTGGCCAGTTTCGGAGTACTTGTCAGAGTCAAGTGATTGTCTGCTTGCCTGTCTCTCCCCAGCACACTCGGAGTGTTAAGACCCTGCAGAGGATTGCTAAAAATCTCTTACAAATTTCTGTTTCTGTCCAAGATGGAATAATAGGCCAAATTTATCATCCTGCCTTGAACAACAAAAAGCCGGAAACAAATATATAAAAAGACTGTTTTTAGACATTGGACAACTGGTAACGTGGGACGGTAATTCCTTCCAGAGGGAAAACAAGTGTGGTGAGCACTATAATTGCCCCGGCTTACAGTCTGGAGAGGATTCCCAGGCCGGACGGGCACCCAACGGGAACCCCGCGTGAAGCGGAGCTGCAGAGCTGCAGTGGAGAGACGGGAGGCCAAGGTGGCCGGAGCCCCCCCGGGAGGGAGATCGCTGCAGCCCAGAAGCCGCAGTGGTTGCCTCCCGTGCGCCCCATCCCACCCCCCGCCTTCCGCTGAGCACCCATCAGGGCATGCTCTTAAGTATGGGAAGATGGGACAGTCCACCCAGAAGGACCTGGCATAAAGCTTTGGTATTCACACCGGCCAGAGGAGAAGTCCTCCGAATTCCCAAGGGATCAGGGAGAGTATTCAGAAGGGTGTTGCCTCAGTAATAGGGAAATCAGCCCCGGACTAAAGGCTACCCTGGTCCTGCCTAAGAGAGCGTAAAACCCAGCCTCAGAAGGATCGAGTCATTTCCAAGGAACTTGACTCTGGTCCAGAAGAAAGCCCAAAATTACTTTTTTATAAATACAAGACTATCTAGCACCCAACAAGGTGAAACTCATAATGCCTGGTGTTCAATCTACAATTACCAGATACAAAGTGGTAGGAAAACATGACCCATAATGAAGGAAAAAAGCAATCAATCAAACCTGACCCAGAAGTGGTACAGACAATAGAATTCATGGTCTAGTTATTACAGCTCTATTCTATATGTATGAGAAAATAAAAGGAAACATAAGCATTTAAGAAGATACACAGAAGATAATAAAAAGACCTGAGTGGATCTTCTAAAGATGAAGACCACAGTGCCTGGGACAAAAATTGCACTGGGTGGGAAAAGCAGCAGATTAGTCAAAGCAAAAGAAAAGATCATGAATGTGAAAATGTAGGACCTCATCAAGCTAGAACACAGAGAGAAATAAGACTGAAATCAATGAGCTATGAGACAACTTCAAGTGGCCCAATATAGGTTAACAGGGTCCCCGAAGGAGAGAAAAGAGAGGAGGGCACATAAAAAAGTTTGAAGAAATTATGGTTGAAAACTTTCCAAATTTGATGACAACCATGAAAAGGTACGAGAGGCCCAACGAAGCCCGAGCAAAAATCTCTCATATTCCTCATGCCTGGCGACAGCGGGCATGCAATCGATGTTTGATAAATGAGAGAGCCTGCACAGACTCTCTCGTCCTGCTCGCTCCCTCTCATTTCCTCTTTTCTTCTTCCTCTGCCCTCTTTGCTTCTCTCTTGTACCCGGTGCTTCTCATCTGCCAGAGTTGCCCTGGACGCATGCGGTGGAACTTTGTCATGGAGAGTCTCAAGAGTCCGTCCTTCTTCAAATTTGAGTACATCATGGGGTTTAGAGACTAAAACTAAAACATCCTGAGTCTTGCTGGCATGACCTCCCAGCGACTCCTGGTTTCTCAGTCCCTCTGGGCATGGCGGGCCCACAGTGGATTGGACGCTGTGTCTTCCCCAGATGTGTGGCTTAGAGGAGCAAGATCCAGACTCATTCATGGCTCACCTTGGCAACTCCTTTGCCACTTGGGCTGGTGGCGCCACTTCTGTGGGCCACCAGCTGTATAGTGGTATTTGATTCGATCATTTCTTTATCCCCTTCCAGCCCCGACATCTTGTGATTGAAGCTACTATGCACCAGTGTCACATGGCTCTGTCCCCTTCTCTTCATTCCCCCCTCCCTGGTGGCTGTCTTTCTCTTTGATGTGTCTCATGCTTGCTAACGGCATGTGGAAACTGGAGGAGAGGGAGGCAGGCAGGCCTCAGACCTTTGTCCCTGCCCGACCCCTTCCTTCAATGGCTCCCCGCAGTTTTTCAGGTTCAAGTTGAAACTCGATTAACTCGGTATACCAGGCTTTGATTCTTAGAGCGTGGTCTCTGAAACCACCACCCCCTCTCCCTCTTCTAACTTGCTAACTGTGAAAATTCTGATTAAGAAGGCCTCGGGTGCATCCTAGGAATTGGCAGTTATAATAAGCACTCCAGGGGACGTTTAAAAATGTGTAGGTGGTTACGGGGGCTTAGGTCACACTACACAGGTAGAGAAATCCAAACAGTAGAAAAAAAAATGCTGAAGCTGTCCCCCTGCCACCTCCCAGTCCCTTCCTGGGAAGCCACCACTGTCATTGGTTCTGAGGATAGTGCCTTGTAAGCACTAACCCCATATGCAGGCATGTGCTTGAAGTGCGGGGGACAAGCCGGAGGGTCTGCAAGGCCAGTAAAGTCACAGTGCGTCTGCACCGGGCCTCTGGGATGAGGGCCTCTGTGCCCTCATCACCTCCTGACCTCCACCCACACTGCCCACCTGAACCCCCGCCTTGCTGAGCTCAGCCGCTGAGGACGCCGCTTCTGTGTGCCTTACCTCATGCAGTTCTTTGCCCAGAAAGCCTTTCTTCCTGTTTTGCTTTCCAGCCAATGCCTGTTTATCCTTCAAGACTCAGCTCAAGTGCCTCCTCTTCTGAGGAGCCTTCCAGCCATACCCTGAGCCCCACATTCTGGGCTCTCTGCAAGTTCACACTCCCTGTTACCAAACCAATTTCGTTGAGTGGCTTTCTTTTTTCTGTCTCCCTGCTGGACTGTGAGCTCACTGTGGGCCGGGTCTGTTTGGTTCCCCGTCAAGTCGCCGAGTCCCAGCAGTGTACGTAGTGCATAAATCCTCAGTATGTGGCGTTTAACAAATGCGCAGATAGCGGGCATTTTGCCTCATTCTTGCCTTTTGTCGCTTGGAAATCTAATCCGCAGCGCTCTGCAGCTTCACTCAGGCTCTTTGCGTTCCTTGGTGCTTCAGAAGGGGTGGGTGGAGGTGAAGAAGAGGGCCCTGAGCAGAAAGCTGGAAGGGGGGCATGGGTTCCCTGGGCCACAGGCGGGAGGTGGCCCACCGCGCCTGGCTGAGGGAACTCAGAGGAGGCACACACCACTGGATGGTGAGACCCAGCCCCAAGTACCCTTCTTGGGGGTTGCCTGCTGGTGGCCAGTGGGCGGAGTAGGGCTTGGTGGAGCACTCCTGGCAGAGGCAGTGTGACAGGCCTGCCTCTTCCCCACCCGAGCAGAGGGAGCAGGTGGCCCAGCTATAGGGAGGGGGTAGGGAGACCCAACAGAGGGAGGGACATGAGAGAGCAAACTGAACAAGCAGGGGCGGGGGTGGGGGGCGGGGTGTGGGGCTGGCCAGGCAGTTGTTTATCGAGTATAGTGTGCTGGGAAAGCTAATGAGCTGCATTCATTCATGGCGAGTTGCCTCCCAAATTGGGGAGCTGGCCAGATTCTGGGGTGGAGGGACTGGGGATGGGGGCCAAGTTGAGACGCTGCCCGGCTGCTGGGGCAGGGCCTCTTCGTGATGCGTTGGTGGGGGGAGTCCTTATCCTGGGTTTGAGGGGGCCTTCCTTCCCTCCCTCCTTTAAAGCAAAGGCCAGGCTTTGCTAGGCAGTGACAACTTGGCTTAAGGCCTGCTTGGGATTCACTGTTCAGGCTAGTCTGGAAGCTTCTAGGGCAGTGGCTGGCTCTCAAGGAGCCAAAGGCAGGGCCGATCCTGCAGCCCCCCTGCCTCCTTCCACCCCCCCCCCCCCCCCCCCCCCCCCCCCCCCCCCCCCCCCCCCCCCCCCCCCCCCCCCCCCCCCCCCCCCCCCCCCCCACCCCAGGGCATCTTGCCAGGTTAATCAACACTTTCCCTCATCCCCACATGGGTCCTGGCTTCAAGGCGCCTCCTGAGGTCATGGGGCCAGGGAGGCACCCACCACTGGAACAGAAGGTTAGAGACTAGCCATCTTCAACAGTCTGAGTTCTGCATGTGACAGGCCTACTAAGTGCCAGGTGCTGGGTTAAGTGTCCAAGTGACGAAGTGAGGAAGCCATATGTTGGGGGCAGGCTTGGCCGCAGAAGGGGTGTCAGGGAAGGAGCCACGTGTAAACAGAGCTCCAGCTAAGAGGATAAACAAAGCAGTAGGCTCTAAGGAATGAGGATTTAACTTGCCAGAGGCAGCTGGGGAGGTGGGGGGGGCGTGGAGGCTGAGTAGGAATTTGTGAGGGAGAGTGGGGTGGAGGCTCTGGCAGACTGAGGCTCTGGCTTGATTTGTGGAAAGGTTCTCTAGGACCACACCACACAGAGACTCCTGAGGAAGTACCCCCTGCCCCCCCCCCTCCCCCATCGTCATTGAACTGATGCTTAAGAACCCACTGCCCTGGATGGAGGTCGTGGACAGGAGTATGTGAAAACTTTCAAAGAACTGTCCAAAGCCCACAAAATCAGCCACATTAGTTGTGACATACTGGCCACACAGCATGTGCTATGACAATAGAGATGCTGCAAAATTTTCATCAGCACAGAAAAGAAATACCCCGAGCCTACACGTGAGGAGTGAGGAGGCTTTAATTTTGCTGAGCCCGTCAGCATCACACCACCCACCCTCAGGCAGGCTGTGCATGCCCCTGGCACCTCTTGGACCAGCCGCCTTTCTTTCTGGTTTCTCCCAAGAAGAAACCCCAGGAGAAGCCAACTCCTGTGAGGGGAAGTGTTCCTTGAGCTGTTAACTGTTTCTCCTTGCCCAGCTGTAGGCAGCCCGGAATCAGGGTGCTGGCTGACGGACAAGTGATGCCTGGGTCCTAAGGAATACCCGAAAACCACAGCCGTCCTTGGTTTTGGGAGGTCCTTATCTTTTCTGACTTGAGGGTAATTCTTTCCCCACCTGGATTTTCTGTTCACACCCATGTTCACATCTGCTTTAGACTGAGAAAAGTCCCTGCCCAACGGGAGTGTAGGGCCTACAAAGGGGTGCCTCTCTCCCAGGCGGTCTGTCCAGTCCCTTCCCATCCCTCTCTGCAGTTCCTTAAAGACAGGACTGAATATTTGTTTTTAATCTGTTGGAAATGGAGGAAGGCTGGTGTGACCAGAGGAAGATACATGGCAGATTTCCAACTCCCACTGATACCTGCTCCCTACCACCTGGGAAGGCGGCATGGCCCACTGGCATTCTCATTCCGGGTGCAGCTAGCTGCGTGTTCCCCTTGGAGAAGCGGGGCCCCCTTGGCAGAGAATGTGAGTATTTTGAGGGAAGGGAGGGGACTGTACTTGGCGTAGGGTTTCTGAGCCTAAGCACGCTCTCCCCCCACCCTAACTCTGCCCTCAAGTCTCCCTCTAAGTAAGGTAGGTGGCTTGCAGACGGCCACCTGGGGTGTGGGGCTTCCTTTCACTGAATGGACAAAGCAAGTTCGATGTGGCCTGGGAGCAGTTTCTGTCGTCAAGGGAAGCATGTGTCCACGGCTCAGGGAAAGGGGTCCAGGCTGCAAAATAAGATCCCCTTCCCGCTCTGGACTAGCAGCTGGGGCGGCTGCCCGGTGCTCGCGTCTAAGTGTGCTGGTCCTCGGGGCGTAGGAGGTGTGTGTGTGTGTGTGTGTTGTATAGTGTAGCCAGCGAGGGTCGAGACCGGCAGGTCGAACCCTGAGCCACCTCCATCCCCCCTCCCGCCCCGCCCCGCCCCGCCCCGCAGCCCCCTGCCCGCTAGCGGCGCCTTGTAGATTCCACCTTTGAAACTGAACGCTCCTGGCAGCAGCCGCCGAGCGCAGGGAGGCGGGGGCGGGAGGGGTTGTGTGGGGGAGGGTGGGGAGGAGTCTGGCCCTGATGTGTGCTTTTCGATTGATGGATGACTGCTGGGTGGGAGCGAGCGTGCGGGTGTGAGACTGTGTGCTGTGTGTGTGTGTGTGTGTGTGTGTGTGCGTGTGTGTGCGCGCGGGGTGCGTGAGCGCGCGGGGCCTGCCCATTTTCCTCCTCTCAGCAGTCTGTTGGGAGCTGGAGGGAGGGAAGGAGACGCAGGCAGCGAGAAACCGGAGAGGAGCCCAGAGCCCTCTGCACAGGCGCCGTCGCTTGGAGGAGCAAGGTGCCTCCCAGCCCGCAAGGGCGCAGTGCACTAGCCAGCAGTCTCCTCGGTGGCTTTGCCCGGGACTGCACCTGGAGGCCGCCCCGGACGGGGATGGTCAGCGGCTGCCGTCGTCTGGCACACTGGAGGGACGCGGTGAAGGCACCATGGCGCTGATGCCCCGGAGGGGGTCCTCAGTAGGGCTCGTCCGGCCGGAGCTCTGGCTGCTGCTGTGGGCAGCCGCGTGGCGCCTGGGTGCCACAGCGTGCCCTGCCCTCTGTACCTGCACGGGTACCACGGTGGATTGTCACGGCACGGGGCTGCAGGCTATCCCCAAGAACATCCCGCGGAACACCGAGCGCCTGTGAGTATTGCAGCCATCCCTAGCCCGCCCGGAGCCCCGACGTTGCCCTCCCACCTAGACGCGATTCAGGGCTGCTGGTGGGGGCAGGACCGTTGGGTCCGGGCTCAGCAGCCAGTAGATGAGCCAGTGCCTGCCAGGGGTCCTTCTGGGGCCAGGAGCCAGGAGAGCCACTGTTTTCCTTCCCGGGTATTCCGAGGGCCCTCGTTGGTGCTGTCAGCTCCCACCTCGCACCTGCACCCTGTGCTCAGCACTGGCAGGCCCTCCCCACTGCGCCAGCACTTTATTCCTCCAGGGTGCCTGCGAATTGGTGCCAGAAAGCCTTCCTGGCACCCAGGTGGGGAGCTCCTCACTCTTGTCAGGAACCATGTCTCCTTTTGGGCACGTGTGGCCTGAGCTGTGTTCTGCGTAGGGCGTGTGGATGTCGGCTCTGAGGGCCTGAAGGCTGGTGATGGGTGGCAAGATGGGATGGAGTTGAAATTTTTCTTCTTTCCCCTTCCCCCCATTGTTTGCCCCAGAGCCTTAAGAATTCTTCCCTTGCAGGTGTCTGGCATTGGTCCCCCACCTCACATCCAGCAATCTCCAACCCTGGGAGACAATGGGACCCAAGGGATTTGGGTTTGGGGCTCAGGGTGTGTTACATTCAGCACCCAGAGAGGGGTAGGTGCACCCTGAACCAAGAGCCCCGTGAATCATGCTGAGAGGTCAGGAGCTTGGACCGGAAGATACGAGGTTGAAAACATTGACCATGACAAGTCACAAAAACCCCATTTCTCTTCCCATTTCTCTCACTTCTGAATTCTTTCTAGACCTGCTGAGATTTGTGGGGTGAGTGTGTGTGTATGGATGTTTAGCGTGTGTGTGTTTACAAACCTATATAATTTGTTTTCCCGGATTCCCTGCAGAATGTGTATCTGTGTGAATTCCTAGTGTAGAGGTGTCACCTCAGTGTGAGAGTCCCCATACATGGCTGTGTGTGTAGATTTTGGTCACATGCAGGGCCTTTGTGCTTCTCGCACCGGTGACAGCCTCGGGAGATTTTTGAACTGGACCTTGGAGAAGGCTGCCTACTCCTTTGAAGCCTGCCTACTCCTTCTTCCCACACTCCTGGGCAACCGCGGTGACTCCCAGGAAAGACATATTTATTTTGATAACTTTTAAGCACGTTTTTCTTGCTTCCCAGCTGGTCAGAGGCAGAAACCAGACCCTGGGGAGCGCTGTCTCCTCGAGGAGAGTCTGTGCCAAGGTCAGCAGTTAGTGAGCACACTTTGCCTCAGACTCTTCTCGGCTGAGTCTGAAAAATTCCCGTGGAGGCTTCAGAGAATTTGCAATCTAGATGCGATCTAAATGGGAGCGATGTGTGTGCATGAGTGCGAGTGGGGGCTGGGGAAAGATACTCGTGTAGGGATCGGTTGGACCAAACTGTGTGTGCTTGGGGCACCTGTGCATTACTTTGTGTGACCCTGGAGCGAGACTAAGAGTCAGAAAGACCCCTGAGGTTGCAGGGTCACCCTCTGCACCTCTTCCCTCTGGACCTACTCTCTGTTCCTTGTCCATGTCCGTGGGGCATTTCTCCTGCAGCTGTTACCCTGGTAGCAGCCCAGGGCTGAGACACATCAGCCCCTCTCCTTTGCTTTTGGATCTGAATCTTGAAGTCATGTCATTCGTTGTTCTCTCTTCATGTTTAGTTTTGAAGAGAGTGTCTGTTTGGACTTTCATGAACTCTTGAGCTCTTTTGTGATTAAAAGAGATGTTAAATTTCCTAGTGCAAAGGGAAGAGTTAGGGGTCCAACTGCCTAGATTGGAGCCCCAGCTTGGTTAGTTATCTGCTGTGTGACCTTGCACAAGTTACTTAACTTCTCTGAGTTTTAGTTGCTTTCTATCAAGAAAATGCAGCTTCTGATACATAAGGTCTCTGGTTGTTGTGAGGACTGAAGGCAGTGTGTGGGGAGTGCCTGGCACATTATGATGCTTATTCGGTGAGAGCCATTGTCGTGGTAGGATCAGGGGAAAGCCTTGTAATTTAATCCAGCAGATCTGTACAGAACCAGGAACTGCCCTGGGTGCTAGAGCTCCAGCGAGAGTGAGCAAGTCCCTGCCCTCAGGGATGTACAGTTGACAGGACCTGGCAGGGGAGAACTAACTGTACACTTTTGGGAGAGGACCAACCCACAGCGTGATGGTACTGTCGGCAGCGGCATTGGGATGAGAAGCCCTTTTCTGGGGTAAATAAACTTCTCAGAGGATAGGCCATTTTATCGGGGCACTTTGGGAGCGGCAGTGGTCGGGTTGGATTTTGTGAGACAGAGAGGGCAGGTAGCCAGACAGAGGAAACGCGTGAGCGAAAGGCCAGCTGGGCCAGTGGACCAGCCGCGCCCTGGGGCTGAGATGTGCTGTGTCCAGTGGGATGTGATGGGACTTGAAGTTGGGAAGGTTGGGAAGCGTCAGAAAGGCCTTTCTCTGCCTGGATTTTTTTCTTTGGGGACTTCAGGGCTGGAATACAGGGGAGAGCTATCTTAGGGTGAGTCTGATCTTTGCTGGGCAAAACTTCTTGGATTGGGAGAGGAAGTAGGGTGCAGAGTGAGTCTGCCTTTTCAACAGGCAGACTGTGAAAGAGCCATTTGAGGAGGAAAAGAACAGCTTCAAACAGGCCTTGGGGAGAGCCTCGGTGGACGCAAAACGACTTTGGCAAAGGCTCTCTCACCAACACGAGTGTCGTGCAGCATCAGAGCCTGAACTGCCAGCCTCTTCTGAGGCTGTGAAATTTTTATAGACTGCAGCTGTGCACTCGCCTGTTGTCCTCTGGGCAGTTTCCACGGCAGCCCACGAGGCCCAGCAACTTTATGATCGTAGAGTCCGTACCTCTGTGCCCAGGCCTGTCCCCCAAAGCGGGAAGAAATTGTCAAAGGTTTGCTGCAGGCACTTCTGTGAAGAGGCTGTGCAGGCAGGTCCCAGAGCTGCTGAGGGCATCGCTTGAGCCAGCTGGGGCTGTGGGGCTGTTGGGCTGGGTGGGGAAGAGGTGCCGAATGATTTACTGCCACGGAACCATTAAAATACCAAGCGAGGTTTGGGGGTGTGCTGGAGGAGGCCTGGAAGCTTGTCTCTTTGCGGGACTCAGTCTCAGAGGGACTAGCCATGGCTACTCTTGGTTGTCTTTTCTTCCACTCAAGGACTTTGACTTTCAGTTAGATTTTTCTTTTTTTAATTAAAAAAAAAACACCTTTTGGTGTGAAGGAGAGTGTGGGGAGAGAGCCTGTGGGGACACTGCTTCTCCTTTCTACGCTGGGCAGTTGTATTCTAGGTTTGCCACGGATCCGCCTTATAGGCGCAGGGTGCAGAGAGGGCCGAGGCCGGCCTGCTGGCGTCTGTTTTGCCCCAGGCCCGGCTTACTCTGTTGCTCATCAGGCTGCGGGAGCTGGTTCTGGTGCCTTCTTCCACCTGTCCCTTTGCCTCCTGGCCAGTGTGTCCATTGCCCTAGGGCCCTGCCTGCTACAGAGGCCTGGGGGTGCCCTGTCTTCTCCCAGCTCCGCCCTCTGAGTCTGGAGGCACCATTCACCAAGGCTGGGTGGTCATGCCCAAGGAAGACTGACCAGGACACCCAGGCTGATTGTCTGGGAGCCTGTTCGGAATCCCAAATAATGGTTGGATGATGGTTGTAGTGAGAGGCATCAAGGGGCCGCGCTGAAGCCTTGTCTACCACTGGCGCTTGGCCAGCCTGGGCCCTCTGAGCAGGACTCTGTGGTCTCCTGCGGCAGAGGCACATGCTGTGCCGGGGGCCTTGCTTCCTGGTGACACTCACATCTCCAGTAGCAGGTGCCCTGGGCTTATGGCTGGCCTCTCAGTGACTGGTGCTAGGGCCCCAGTGCTGCCCTCCATCCTCTCTGAGAGCCAGTGCCCCATCTGTAAAAGAGACGGATGACAGCTTTGCAGGCTGACAGTGAGGATTAAGCGAGTGAACCTGGTGGCATGCATGTCACGCGACAGGCGTTTTAGCCTCTGGGGAGACTGATACCCACTACCTCATAGGGCTTTGCCAGGACCTCTCACGTTATGTGGGTGAAAATGCTTTGTGATTTTATTAAGTGATGCTACTTTTTTATTATTTGAGAAGCTCGAGCTAAAGGTTTGAGGGTTCGGCTAGTGCAGGAAAGAGCTCGGGAGGCGAGCATGTGGGTGTCGGCCGCGCTGCAAGTTGCTTTCCTGAAGTCTGACTGCTCAGAGCGCTCCTTCCCTGTACTGGGGCATCTCTGTCCCTGTCCTCTGGGGTTTGCAGATAGGGAGCGGGGCAGTGCTGTGCAGGGACTTTCTGAGGGTGGACAACATGATGGCATGGCGCTGGAGCCAGCCTGCCTGGGTTTTTGGCCTCTTTCTGCCATTCGGCGGCTAGGAGACCTTGGACCAGCTATGGGGTTTAATTCATTCATTCAACAGATAGCTGTCTCAATAGAGCGTCTGCATCGGCTGAGTGAATAGTGCTGGAGAGAAATCGAAACCGCCCCCCTCTCTCCGACTTTTAGTCCAGCAGGGGAGATACAGATGAATGACACAGTATGAGAATAAATGCTTAACTGCAAACTGTGGTAAGTGCTCTGGAGGAAAGTGACTTCTCAGACCCCCCACCTTCCTGCCCTGAGAGTGGGGAGGATGACAGGACCCGCTTCCAAGGGTCGTAGTGAGGACTGAATGCAATAATGCTGGGCCATGCACTTTGCACACCTGGCCTGGCACACAGCAAGTGCCCAATAAATGGTTTTATTATTGTTATTAAGGTGACAGAATTGCAGGAACGTAACAGAAACTCGGGCCTCCCAGTGCTGGATCCCAGCGTGGCCCTGCTCTCCTGTCCCTCATCATGCAGCTGCCCAGTGCTCTGCAACCCCTGGGAGCCTTGGAGCACTTGGAGATGGGGATGCCCCTTCTTCGGTGCTGCCTTTCCGAGCCAGGGGGCAGCAGGGGTGGCCCAGGCTGCCAGAGGCTGCCAGCAGGGGCGGTCGTGCTCTTTTGGGGCGGGATGAAGGGCGGTGGGACAGGCAGCTCCTGCATTACTGGGAGCAGACCGAAGCTTGGCGGAGCTGCCGCCTCCAGCTCTGTGCCGGCATTAGCAGCTCGGCAGGGCTCTTGCTTAATGGGATTTTCTTCCCAAATGCTGTAATTATCGCCATACAAATACTTATTACTCAGAGCAGATGACGGCCGGGACTTTGGGCAGTCGCCAGGGAGCTGGGCTGTGCTGGGGGTGTGGAGGGGTGGGGGTGGAGATTTGGCGCTTCCTTTTGGCGGAGCTCACAACCCCCTCCTCTCCTTTCTGGAACCCTGCCTGTGGCACACAAACAGCTGTTGGGCACCTGCTGTGTGCAAAGTGTCTAGAGAGGTCCTGAGTGTGGACCTGCTCCTCTGGGAGCTTGCAGCCTGGTGGGGAAGAAAGGTCTGCCTGCAAAAGAACAAACGTGTAAGGATTCCCACAGGGACACAGAGCACAGCGGCTACCAGCGCAGGCTTTGGTACGAGAATGGCCTAGTTTGGATCTTGCCACCAAGGAGATCTTGGGCAGCTCACTAGTGACTTGATTTTCTCATCTGTAAAATGGGGCCAATGATAGCACTTACCTCGTAGGCCTGTGAGTTCAAATGAAACACTCCCTGTAAAGTCGCTCAAGTGAGGTTGGCACGTCGAAAGGACTCTGTCGTTGTTATAAATGAGATGGGAGTGAGAGGTGGGAAGGAGGACTTGGACCCCTGAAGTGACCCGGGAGGTGGGATTTGAAGGCTTGGGCTGGACTTAGGTAAGTGGAGAGGTGAAGCGAGGGCAAGGGAATCTGGGGGCACTCAGAAGGCGTGCGCCGCGCCGTACATTTGGGAAGGAGAATGCGCAGCCGACTCAGCTGGTAGGGTGGGCATTTGCATTGGTGAGTTCTGTGGGAAGAAAGGAGAGTAACGCGTGGGTACCAGGCCATGGGGCTGGGGAGTGGCAGCCATCAGAGGGGATGTGGGCGGGGCTTTATTCAAAAATTTTTTTATTATTCAATGATTTTTAATAAATCTACAGAGTTGTGTAAATATTACTACAATCCAATTTCTGAATATTTGCATCACTCCAGAAGACCCCTTGTTCTTATTTTAACCTTTTATTTTGTTATAATATCAAACTTACAGAAAAGTTGAAACAGAAGTATAGGCATACCTCTATATATCTGTTTCCCAGATTCAGATGTTTCTATTTTGCCCCCCAAAATCATATATTTCACATACACACACACACACACACTTTTTCCTGAACCATTTCAGAATAGGTTGGACACATTGTCACTTTCTTCTTTGAAATACTTCTGTGTATATTTTCTAAAAACAATAAGGCTGTCAAAATCAGAAAATTTAACATTGTTATAATACCATTATCTATCCATGTATATTCATGACTAATTAATATACATGAGTCCATGTATGAATTTCACTGGTTGTCCCCAAAATGTCTTTCATGGCTACTTTTTTTTTCTGGGTCCAGAATTCTGTACAGGACCACACATGGCATTTACTTGTCCTGGGTTTTTAGTTTCCTTTCATTTGAACTAGTTTCTCAGCCTTTGTTTTTCTTGACCTTGACATTTTTGAAGAATACAGACCGTTTATTTTGTAGACTATCCCCCAATTTGGCTTCATCTGCTCTCTTTTTATGATTGCACTCAGGTTATATATTTTTTGGCAGGAATGCTAAATAAATGATGTGCCCTTCTCAGCGACTTATGTCAGGAGAAGACACATGATGTCAACTTGTCCCAATATTGATTTTAGCTTTGAACACAGGGTAAGCTGAAAAGTTACTATTTACTCTTAGTTATTAATAAGTGATTTGTGGAGAGATACTGTGAGGCTGTGTAAATATCCTATGGCTCATTGAACTCTTATTCACTAATTTTAACACTTATTGATGAGAAATTTTTAGCTCCATGATTTCTTCTCTATTAGTTGGTAAACTATTGGCAGAAAGAACTTCCCTTCTTTTCCATCTCTTTGTCTATTCATTTATAACAGTATGGTTGTGTGGATTGTTACTTTGCTCTTTGGGATCCAATGTGTTACTATCATTATTTATTTTGATATTCATAGTGTCCCGCATTTGGCCAGTGGGAGCCATTTCAAGCTGCTCCCGTGTCCTTTTGACAAGGTCTTTCGAGCACTTACCCCCAGGGGTCATGAGTGGAGAGCGACAAGTGCAAACTGCTGCCTTAAGACACTCTGTTGCCCTGGCTTTGGTGTGAGATTTGATGGAGGGCGAGACCAACTGGTACTGGGGGGACCAGTCGGTTGTGATGACAGTGGTTTCTAGCTTTTCTGTGACAGTGGTTTTGCTGTCATTGTGGTATTTTATTCTTTTTTAAACAAATAAAAAAAGCTTTTATTTTAAAATAATTTTAGACTTCCAGAAAAGTTGTAAAAATAGTACCGGAGAGTCCCACACACGTCACCCAGTTTTCTCTAATGTTGACGTCCTCGTTAACCATAGCACCATTCTCAAAACCAAGAAATTAACATTGGTACAGTGCTTAACTAAACTACAGACTTGATTCAGCTTCCCCCAGTTTTTCCACTAATGTCTTTTTTTCCATTCCAAGATCTAATCCTGGATGCCATACTGGATTTAATAGTCATTTTTCCTTAGTCCCCTTCAATCGGTGACAGTTCCTTAGGTTTTTTTCTTGCTATTCAGGACCTTGACCCTTTTGAAAAGCAGTGGTCAGTTATTTTGCAGAAGGTCCCTCAGTTTGGGTCTCTGTGGTGTTTTTTCATGACTGGGTTGAGGTTATGCATTTTTGGCAAGAATGCCTCAGAGGAGATGATGGGTCCTTCTCAGAACATCCTACCAGGGGCATGGCTGACATCAGTCTGTCCCATTGCTGGGGATGTCAACCTGATCTCTTGGTTGAGATGGCACCTGCCAGGTTTCCCCACTGTAATATTACTATCTTTTCATTTGTAATGAATAACTATTTTGGGGATATACTTTGAGATTATGTAAGATCCTTTTTTGTCCTCAAATCCTTACCTACTAATTTTAGCATTCATTAATGGATCTTGCCTGCAACCATTATTATCCAATTTTTATTTTCCCATTTCCCTTATTCCTTCTGCATTCAATAATTAGAGTTCTTCTGTAGGGAAGAGAATTTTATTCATTTTAACAAAGGTGGTTTGTTTGATGGGTTCCTGGGGTTGTGAGTTTCTTGCGGGCAGGGACCATGACTCACGTATCTTTGT
The DNA here is from genome assembly GCA_004026545.1 of Mormoops blainvillei. Taxonomy (NCBI): domain Eukaryota; kingdom Metazoa; phylum Chordata; class Mammalia; order Chiroptera; family Mormoopidae; genus Mormoops; species Mormoops blainvillei. The sequence goes on along the minus strand of PVJD01001554.1, from coordinate 61,270 downwards.
GTCCCTTCACCCGGTGCATAGTAGGTGCTCAAAAAAAAAGTGTGTTGGGTGAGTAAGTCAGTAAGTCAGTAGTAGGAGATGTGATGATGGAAGCAAGAGATTGCAGGGACACGAGAGAGAGGCCGCGAGCCAGGGAATGCAGGTGACCTCTAGAAGCTGAAAGGCCAAGGAAACAGGTTCTTCAGAAGGGGATGCAGCCTTGCCGACACTGTGGCTTTAACCCCATGAGACTGATTTTGGGCTTCTGATCACTAAGCATGTGGTAGTTTGTTATAGCAGAGGTGGGAAACTCCCGTAGTCCTCAGAGAATTAGGAGGCTACTGCAGAGGCCGAGACAGGAAAGGAAGTAGGCCTGGGCTGAGGCAGAAAGAGCAAATGGGAAGGCTCTGTGGGGGGGACCCCAAGGCTCAAGCCTGGAAGAGCGATCTTGCAAATAAAGTCGGGGAAGGAGGCTGATCCTGGAGAGGCCATGCATGTGGCCGGCTTCTGCCTCTTTTGCTTAAGTTGGCAATAAATAGCTACGTGAAAAACATGACTCCAGAGGTGGGAACCAGGGAGGGTTACTCTGCAGAGTGTTCAGGCTGGAGAGGCAGCTGGGAGGGCCTCCTGGGGAGGCGGCGGAGCCCGCGAGGGCGGCAGAAGAGAAACCTCAATGCGAGTAGGAATCCCCCGGGAGTGAGTATAAAATGCAGACTCCCAGGCCGACCCTGGAGATGCTGATTTAGCAATGTTTGTCAGTCGCGATTCAGGTGATTCGGATGCAGGAGCTGCTCTTGGTGCTGGGGTTTCCTGGCGAGGAAGGCCTGTCCTTTGAAGACACATGAGGCCTGCCTTTGGCCTCCGCCCACGTGGAGAGGGCAGGGGGAGCTGTGGGGAGGCAGGAGGCGCCTTGTCCAGTGTTTCACGCCAGGAGCATTGGCTGAACGTTTGTGGCTCCAGACCTCGGTGAAGAGTAGTTACTGCCAAACCAAGAAGGCGTTTGGAGATGGGGAGGAGGGCCAGCCGTGTGGAGAGCAGCCGGCCTGTCTGGAGATGAGGGCCAAGGAAAGCTCTGGAACGGCGATGGGGGTCACGGTAAAGCCAGGCAGAACAGCTTCTAGGAGAAGTGGAGGGAGGAAGGCAGATGGTCCGGGTGTGAGTAGGTGGTGAGGAAGTTTGCAGGAGGAGAGGACAAGAGCAGGCGCTCTAGGGGGTTGTTTGCAGCACAGGGGCAGGAGGACTGGAGTCCGCTGGGGGCAGAGGGCAGGAGTGGGCGGGAGTGGGGTTGTGAAGGGAGCAGCCGCTGCCCCTGGGGATGGGGATGGGGTGGGGAAGGGGAGACCCTGACAGGTCAGAGCAGAACTGAGGTGGAGAGGCATGAAGAGGGAGTGCAGATGGTGCTGGTGGTCACCATTTGGAGCCCCTACCTTGTGCCAGGCTCAGAGCAAGATGCTTTACCAAGGCTGCCCTTTCGCTCCTCATACCTGTCCTGTGAGGAAGGCTTTACTTACCTCCCTTTGCAGACGTGGAGAAGGTCCGGAGAGCTGGAGCTGTCTGCCTGGGTCAGGGTGGCTGCTAATGGGTGCGCCCAGGGACCTTGAGTCTTGGGGCCCCGAGAGGTGTCTGTGTTTTGTTTTTAAATTTTCTACCGCTCCGCACATCTTAATAAGGCCTGGCTTCATTCATTCATTCACTCATCAGACATTCATTTAGCCCCTACAAGACCCCTACCAGGGCGTAACACTGGGGCTAAAAGGCAATTTGGCCAGGACTGATTCCTGCCTGTGCATCTTTACAGGGTGGACCCAAGTTGCAGGCTTGTAGAAAGAGTGGGTGTTCAGCCTGGGGGTAGGGGGTGGTGAGCAGAGTTAGGGGATACAGGGAGGTGGTGTTGCAGCCAGAGGTCAGTGTCAGGGAGTTAGTGGGCAAGTGACCTCTCGGGGGCCTGGGCGGGTAGTGAGTGGGAGCGGTTGTCAGGCATGTCCATGGAGGCCTGGTGGTTGACAGCGGGGCCCTGGCTGCAGGGCTGTGGTTTTGGGGTGAACCCCGGGCCTGGGAAGGGGATTGGCAAAAGGAAGACCAGGCGTCAGTGGTGAAGGGACCGGGGCGCAGTTTGGGCCTCAGAATAGAACAGATCACAGAGTTGGGGTTAAGAGCTGGGATATGACCATCTCACACCCATTAGGATGGCTAACTCCTTCTAACAAAACCGGAAATAACAAGTGGTGGTGAGGATATGGAGAAATTGGAACCTTTATGCACTATTGGTGGGAATATAAAATGGTGCAACCACTGTGGAAAACAGTGGGATGACTCCTCAGAAAATTAAACATAGTTATCATACGATCCATCACAGTCCACTTCTGTGTATGTACACAAAAGAATTGAAAGCAACCTCTCAAACATATTTGTACACCCACGTTCATAGCAGCATTATTCGCAATGGCTAAAGGGTGGAAGCAACCCAAGAGTCCACTGATGGATGAATGGTTGGGCAAGCTATAGTGTAACACATAGTGGAATATCAATTAGCTGCCAAAAAGAAGAACATTCTGACGAATGCTACAACACGGGTGAACCTTAAGGACATCATGCCGAATGAAATACTCCAGTCATAAAAGGACAAATACTGTCCGACTCCACTGATATGTGATACCTAGGGTGGTCTAATTCATGGAGACAAAAGGAGAATGATGGTTGCCAGGGGCTGGTAGAAGAGAGGAATCAGAGTGTTTAATTGGTACAGAGATTGGTTTTCCAAGAGGAAAAAGTTCTGGAGGTCTGTTGTACAACAATGGGATGAGTAAACTTCCTGTGTATTTTTCCACAATTAAATACTAGAGGAAAAAAAAGAAAGAGAAGGAGCTTAGCCTTGAAGTCAGATGCATCAGAATTCAAGTGTGGCCTCCTTCACCTGCTCTGTTTTGAGGCGTCAGTGAGCTGGCTGGGCTGTGACAGTACAGGTGTTGCTCGCATTCAAGCCGAAGAAACCGGACGGTCCCCAGGAGCCGGGGCAGAGCTGGACGGGTACCAGACGTGCCCTGGCGTGGTCCTCTGATTGCTCAGCTCTGGGGCCTCTGGACTATCGCGAGGTTTAGGACTGTCCGCGCGCTGGGAGCGCTGGGGTCGGTGCTGGGCCTGTGCGCTCTGCTGGGGAGCGGGAGGAGCCCCCGGGTCCTGCCCTGCTCAGGCCTGAGGCCTGTGGGGGAGGGTCAGCTGGCTGTCTGGAGGATGTCAGGCCTCAGGCGCAGTGTTCCCGTGGGAGCTGGGCTCCGTGGCAGAATCGCCCCCTCAGCCTATTTTCACTGTATTTAGTGAACACCTACTATGTGCTAGGGAGCCTCACCGGTGCTGGGCGTATAGCAGTGAGCGAAACAGATGTAGCCTCTGACCCTCACAGCGTGGCGGGGGGAGACTGACCTTTAACAAAGGACCTCATATTGAGCACATCTCTAAATCCCAACCCCAGCTCTGGAGGAGGTGCTAAGTGAACACCCACGGGGTAGCCGGTCTAGAGGAGGGGACATTTAAATTGTGGCCTGAAGGATGTTACCGGTAACAGTGAGCCAGGTGCGTGTGTGTTCCTAGGCAGGTGAGGGGTAAGGGCCCTCCTGGGCTGTCCCAGGCTGTTCTGGGCCGAGGGAGCAACGCAGGTCTGGGCGCGGAGGCAGAGGTGCTGCTGTGTTGAAGGAAGTAGAGCAGCAGAGCATTTTCCTATGAAAGGCACTCGGGGAGATAAAATCAGTTTTTTTTTTTAAACCTGTGGGCCCTGGGAGGTTGTTAGCAACACAGCAGTGTCCTCTGTGTGTAGCTTTTCTTGGCTGATGTCTGTTTGGGGACAGCCTTTCTTAATTAGTGTTTTTTGGAGTGGGGGAGCAGAGAAACATGGAAAACATGGTCAACGCCATGCTGTTTGGAATATGCCAGTTTTAATGCAAATTTATTTATGCATTCAAGAACCATCTAGCAGGTGCCATATACTGTGTTAGACCCTAGGGATACATAATGAGAGCAAACCAACAGGCTGTGTCCTCAAGGAGCTTATAACCTTATTCAGGGGCTGCGAGGACACTCAAGGAAGCCCCCCAATCCATATAAAAATGCTCCAGATTTGCGCCGCAGAGGGGAGGGCAGTGATGCTCTGCGGAGCTGGGACAGGAGGCCTGACCAGTTGGAAGGGAAAGTAGGAGTGCGCGAGACAAAGAGGAAGGAAGGAGCATCCCAGGCAGAGGCAACGGTGAGTTCAAAGGCTCTGCTCTCTGCTCGGGGTGGGGTAGGGGAGCAGATCAGAGCGCGGTGCTGTGCGGGGCAGGCCACTGGGCCTTGTTGTTCACATTAAGATTTTTGTCTTGATTCCAAGAGCAATGGGGATTCATTGAAGGGCTTAAGTGGGGGGTGACACGATCAGATTTGCATCTTGAAAAGATCCCTCTGGCTGTGGCTTGGAGAACAGATTGGAAGGGAGCCAGAGGGAATGTGGGGAGCCTCGGCAGGGGCTCTGTGGGGCTCCAGGTGCAATGACAGGCGTAGGCACGCAGCTGCAGGCCTGCAGGTCGGGGTGTTTGGCCTCAACTGTGGGCCAGGCTGCGTAGGGAAATTCTTCCTTCCCTCAGTTCTCTGGTCTGACTCTGCACACACTCAGCATCTTGGAGTTGGCCGGGCTGGTTTCAAAGGACACAGAGCCGCAGCGTATAGACCCACAGCCCAGAGGCCTGGCTCAGTCACAGGCAGAGTGTGCATGTTTATTTTTTGGAGACCCAGCAGGAAGGGAGTTGGAGGGTGGCCCGAGCCTCCCCATTGCCATAGCAGGCCTGGGCTGCTGTGCGAGTGAGTGTTCTGGTCCATCAGCGAAGCAGCACCGGGAACGCTGGAGCCCCAGGGCAAGGAATGCTGGCTGGGCGAGGCGTGTGGGGCCCCCAGAACACCCTGCGAGGGGCCCAGGGTGTTTATTCCTGCAGTTCTAGGAAATCCGAGGGCTTCTTTTGGTTTATCACAAACACCCAGATGCTGGCAATCAGATTCTTGTTTCCCGAGAGGATTCAAGAAAGCGTGTGTATTTTTGTTTTTTCCTCAGTCAACTTTGCTTCAGAGGATTTTCTCCAAAACCTTTTACTACCAAGGCTTCCCTTTCATGTTGGGACCACACAGAAACCGATGGAAATCAGGGCCATTGCCACCCTAGTGTGTTTCCTCCTGGGGTACCAGGATGAGGGCAGCCCCGTCACTTTTGGAAGAGAGAGAGCCAGCTTAGCGTGTCTTCCCTGGGCCTTGGCGTCCAGGGACCTGCAGGGCCCGAGTAGCTGGCTCTTCCCACTCAGCGTGGCCCCGGCAGGCCAGCCCCAGCCTCGGCTGAGCCTGGGGCACCACCCTCCGGGTGCAGCCATCATCCTTGAGGAAAACAACAACAGTACAAGTGGTAAAAACAGTTGCCGCAGGTTATACTGATACAGAGAGCACCGCTCTTGGTGCTTTACAAATATGTCGTTTACACCTCACCTTATGTCAGACAAGTAGGTAATACCATTGCCTTCGTTTTATGAATCTAGAAACTGAGACACAGAGAAGTTAAGCTCCGTGCCTAAGGCCACACAGCCAGTAATGGTGCAGCAAAAATTTGAAGCTGGGCAGTTTAGTTCCAAAGGCCAAGCTCTTAGCTGCTAAGAATGCGCTTTGCTCATTCAGCCAGCCGGGAAGCTCCTCGATCTTGCAGCTTCGGCGGGGCACGGAGCCTTATGACAGGGCCCCGGTGTTTCCTAGCCAACGCATCCACGTGGTTTCTCAGCTCCCTCCAAGGCATGAGCACCCGGGGACAGGGGTGGGCTTGAGAGAGCCCATCGACATGAGGCACCGTGAGGTAGGGAACAAACGTGGAATCACACCGGCCTGATTTTGATCCTGGCCCCACCACTTATTAGCTGTGTCGCACTGGGAAAATTACTTCATCACCCTGTGTGTTAGTTTCCTCCCCTGCAAGATGGAGAGAATATGACTCACCTTGTAGGTTACTGTAGGGTTGCCATGAGGTGAAGCATGCTTGGCATTAGTCTCAGAGCCTGCACACAGTGGGTGCCCATTAAGAAGTGGTGGCTGGGGGCCCTGGTGTCAAGAAGCTCAGGGTACTGGGTTCTTCCAGAGGAATGAGGCTGGGAACTGCCCCAGAGGGCCCACCTGACGTGGCTGCTCTGGCTGCAAAGGTCCTAAGGTCACAGTAGCTTGTCCCATTTTTCCTAGACAGCCTCCCCCAGGAGGGGGATCGCCATGGCAACACACAAGCAACACCTGTTGGAGGAATCAGGTGCTGGAGAAAAATGACCTCCTTGCCTCATTCCAGCAGGCTCTACTGAGGGTTGAGGGGAAGTGGCTGGTGCAGGTTGGAAACTTGATCCTGGTGGGCCGCTCTGCAGAGGGGGAGAGGGCCGGCTACCCAGCGGAGGTCATTTTCTCAGCCTAAGTGCTGATAATGCCTCCTTAAGTGTGATAATGCCTCCTTAAGCAGCCGCCCTCAGGCTGGACAGCCGATGAGCCTTGCAGGCTGCCTTCTCAAGGGCCGTCCCCTGAGAGGAGGCACTTAGCTCCCAGGTCAGAGAGCAAGGGCTGATGGGGGCGGGCGGGGGCCTCCGTGGGTATTCTTGCTGAGACGCCACCAGCAGGGCCTCCTGAGAGCAGTATTTGCTCGGCTGTCTGCACATCGCCCTCTTCTGCCAGCCTCTCCCAGGCCTTGCCTTGAGTGGCAGTGGAATGAGGTATAGGAAGTGGGGAGGGGGCTGGAATCAACTGATGGTGGGCTGAGGAATTTGTCCTGGCGTCTGCACAGTGGGACCTGGTGCAAAGGGGTCAGAAGAGAGGCATGTCAATGAGAGCCGCCCACTGTGCCCCTGCCTGATGGAATCTCATCCTCAGAGTTTCCCAAGTTCTAGGCTGGGCCCTGCCTTGTTTAGACAAGTCTTAGCCTCAGTTTTACTGTCTGTAAAATGAATCATTATTGGAGCGAAATGCCTTATAAGCCGTGGTTGTCATGAAAAGGAATGAGAGGATGGCTGTAAAACTCATCAGCGTTTTCATGACTCTTGACCGAGTAATTCCATTTCTAGGAATGTATTTCTTCCGAGTGCCCACCAAACTTTATGCAATAGCATTTATAATTGAACAATATCAAAACAGCCCAGGTGTTCCAGTAACAGGAGATTCACGGAACACCCCAGGAACTTGATCCATCCAAATGGAGGGGCATTTCATGGCCACTCAAAGCCATGACTGGACGACAAACAGGGTGTGACGTCGTAGGAGTGCATACCACTAATGTCTCATGCATCCTCATGTCTTTAGAACCTTGCAGAAAGCTTAGCGAATAGTAAATCTTCCATAAATATTTATTGAATTATCTCTAATGTATAAAAATTGTATCCAAAGGAAACAGGCATGGGAGAGAATATTTCAGAATGTTAATGGGTGTTACTTTGGGGCAATGAGTATATATGTGATTTTAATTTTTTTCCTTTATTCTTCAGGAGATTGAAAACATTTGATAACGTGCATATATTACTCTTATTTTTAAATTGAGTAGCTTGAATATTAATGTTGGCTTATACAAACATAGATGTATTTAAAAAAAATTCAAACTGCAGAAAAGTGTAAAAAAAGAAATAAAGTCACCTCAAATCCACCACACAGCATTTAATATGTGGCACACAGCCCCCTGGGAGCTCACTCTGCGCATGTACCTGTATGGATGTGTGTGTGAGTTTTTACGTAGGTGGGCGCAGAGAATACAAGCATCTTAGAGCCCTTTTCCACGCACTGTGTCAGGGACAGCTTTCCTTGTCAATACAACTGATCCGTACCATTGTAAGTGGCTGCATGGTATTTGGTTTCACAGACGTACTGAAAGTCAGCTGAGCATCGCTCTGTTGGTGTCCATTTAAGTGGAACATTTTGCTCTTAGAATCAGTGCTGACATATCTTTATCACTGCAAAATTAAAACAGTTAACAATTCCTTGTAGTCTTGGGTTTGGGGATGAAAGTTTCGGTAAGATGGCCCAGTCATGTTGCAGAAGGAGCAGATTGGGTGTGGCCCAGGTGAAGCTCAGGGGTGGCTGTTTCAGGGAAGAATATTTAGTTCAATAAAAAGAGACCTTCACATTGAAAGGAGCCTGTCCCACAGGGAGAGGCATCCTCTCGGCATTTAGGACCGGCAGTGGTTCAGCCTGGGGCTCTCACCAGCGGCCTCGTTACCTCAGAGAGGCCTCAAGCCCCTCTCAGAGGTCCTGTTAGAGAGGAGACTGGAGCAGAGAATGAGTTCTTCCAGCTGCTTCCAAGGATCAAGAGCCAGGTGCAGCAGGAAGGGCAGAGGGAGCAATGAGCTGAGTGAATTATTGGCTTGTCAACTTGGGGAGGCAGCCGGGCCTGGTCGGAGGAGCTGGGGCTCACATCCCTGCTCTGTCATTTCCCAGCTGCGGGCTTGGGGAAGGCACCTAGTTTCTTTGAGCCACTCTTCCCTCATCTACAAGATGGGCACAGCAACTCCTTCCCAGCCTGGTGTGAGGATGTGGGCAAAGCCCAGTTTCTGGAGTGTGTGGAAAGGAACAACAGATGCTATTCTTAGTAGATGTAATTCTAGAACATCATCTAGTCCAAACGCACTTCCAAAACACTTTTAAGAAAGAAGGCTTGCTGTTCTTCAAAGTGGCTTGGGCATGGGCTGACCAAAGTGGGTAAGCGATGAGACCGGGCTGCAGGCCAACATGGTGTGGGCACAGTTAGGTTGTTGCCAAGCACGTGGCGACTAGGACAGTGGTGAGAAAGGAGGAAGCGTCGTGGCTGTGAACTTGGAGCTGCACAGACAGGTTAGATGCGTGGGGGACTGCTAGGTTTGGGGCGAGGCCCCGGGTGAGAGTCTGCTGTGTGCGGCTCCACGGAAGAACCTGGCGGGGGGTGGACTGCTTGGCTCCTGCAGGAGTTTGTCTTTCTGAGGTGCGCCAGCTCCCTGCGAAGCGGACTGGCCCAGCAGAGGCTGAGCGAGCTTCCCTAGGAGGCTGGCTGGGGAGGTGGGAACAGACAGCCTGTTAGGTGGGTTCTAGGTCCAAGGTGCCCAGGGCATGACCGGGGCGGGGGGCGGGGCGAGGAGAAACACATGGGAGGAAGCGCCAGAGGCTGGGGTGGTGTGAGGACAGGAGCCACTACCCTTGCAGGCCTGGCCCTAGGATCAGACAGCGACCTCCCTCCCTTCTGTAGCCCTGCCCTCCAGTCCTCCCCCTTCCCCGCCCCTGTCCCTTCCCTTGCTACAAGACTGACCTCATGGGAGCCCCCTGCCCAGAGACCTCCCTGGCTCCCTGCCCCTCCTCTGCTTGCTCCTTCAGACCCTCTGCTGTCCGGACCCAGCTCCCCCCACCCTGCTTCCCCTGGCTCCCCACTCTTAGCTTGTCCCCTCCCCCGCCCCAGGGATCTGCTGGGTGTTCTCCTTCCCCGACCATCTCCTCCAGCCCTCCTGCTGTGCGGACCTCCCTTGTCCTTTAGGTCTCAGCTCGAGTCTCACTTCCTCAGTTCTGTGAATGGCACGGCCCACTGTGCTCTTTCCTGTCCAGAATATGGGCAGCGCTTAGGAACCGGTGCCACCAGATGATAACGACAGTGTCTGTCAGGGGGCCCTTTCCAACCGCAGGCCATGCCCTTCACTTGCTTGTGCCTCATGGGAACCCTGTGAGGTAGACACGGTTATTATCCCCATTTCATAGATGAGGAAACGGAGACTCAGCAAGGATTCCGCCTCAATAGCCTCTAATTGGCTAGTTCCCAAATTCTTTCCTGTGTGAACGTCTCGCCTCTCCAGCTAGACTGAGTTCATTGAGGGCCAAAGCTACGTGAGTCCTGTGCGTTCCTGCTGTTTGGGCATCTGCAAACAGACCCCAGCTTGTTGGGTCTCCACACAGACTTGGGGGTCCCGGGCACTGGTTGGGAAGCACCCAGCCCTGTTGGTCAAGACGACAGGCTTGAGCTGGGTCGAGAGGGAGCCTGGAGCGGAGCCCCTGGCCTGGGGACACACCCTGCCCGTCTCACTACCTCATCCTCTTTCTCTCCTCTCTTCCACCAGGGAGCTCAACGGCAACAACATCACTCGGATCCATAAGAATGACTTTGCAGGGCTCAAGCAGCTGCGGGTGCTGTGAGTATGGGACGCTGCTCCCGCTTGGAACCCCCTCCTGCCCCACCCTCGGCAGTGGTCTTGTGGGTCCTAGGCAGAGCCCTGGCTGTGGGCTGTGGGGCTGCAGGGCTGTAGGCAGGCTGTGGAGTCAGCCTCGGGACACCCTGGGTGGGGGGTGAGGTGGAAGCGTCGGCGAGTCCTGACCCAGAGCAGCCGCTGCCTCCAGTGTGGCTGAAGGACTCGGGGTGGTGTCGCCATGAGCGGTGCTGCCTGGCAGGACCTGGGCTGCGTGCCTGGGGCCCTCTTGTCCACTGTCTGTCTCCTGGGGCAACGGAAGACCAAGTGACCGTGAGGAATCTTTAGGTGTCTGTTTTAGTTTCCTCAATCTGTGGACAAAAAATACTACAGAAATTTATTTTCTCACAGTCTCGGAGGCTAGAAGTCTGAGATTCAGGTTCCGCCAGGGTTGGTTTGTGGCGAGGCCTCTATTCCTGGTCACCGGCTGCCTGTGTCCACACACGGTCATTTCTCCGTGTGTGCACAGGGAGAGAGCTCTGCTGTCTCTTATAAGGACACCAGTCCTATCAGATCAGGGTCCCATCTGTATGACCTCATTTAACCTTAATTTCTGCCCTGAAGGCCCTACCTCCAAATACAGTCACACTTGGGGTTGGCGCTTCAGTGAATTGACATTTGAGGGGGACACAATTCTGTCTATAACAGCCTCCGTAGTTCTTTTGAACCTGTGTCCCAAATGACTCCGCAGCCAGGGGCTATCCCCAGCTTGAGAGGGTAGGTGAGTGGGGCAGCTGAGGACAGAGGTGACATCCCTGGGTTGCCTGACAGTCGCAGATATGGGAGGTAGTGGATGCGACCCTGTGGGGAAAGGAGCCATCACTTGCACCTCCTTTGTCATGCTGAGCAGGGTGAGGGGCGAGGGGAGGGTGTTGACCCCTTCATCTCTCCTTCTCTGCTGATCTCAGTGTGCCATACATGCATTCTGATTCATTCTGATGCATCCAACATCAGACGGCTGGAGGGTCCCTCACCTTCTATGGTAGTGCAAGGGTCTTGGGGCCTCAGTCCTTTCAGAATTACTGGCCTTGCATCTCCAGGTCTTTGGGGAAGCTGGGGACCTTGTGGCCCATCCTCTCTGGGGTCACAGCTGTCAGTCGCTGGTCAGGGATCTCTGACCCTACCCCAGGCTCCAGGAATCTCTTCTGAGCCCGAGGAAGCCCTCCCCGCCCCCAGTGTGACCCCACCCCCCAACTCAGGTCTACAGTGGGAGCTCCTCAGTAGCATAGGCCTTTGGAAACAAAGCAGAGAAGTGTGTGGTGGCAGCGTCTGCCCCCTGCCCTGTCTTTGGCCTCATGAAGGTCCATGCGGGAGCACATAAGCCACCTGCTTGAGAGTGGAGAAGGAACAGCGCAGGGAGAAAAACGTGCTCGACAGTTTCAAAAGTTACCATGCAACAGGCGATCGGTGGTGAAAGCTGCTGCCCGCCAGCTGGGCACCCTGGGTGTCAGGGCACATTGGCGATGAGGAGGCGCAGAGCCCCGCGGAGCCAGGTGGTTCAGCTGGCAGCAGATGGGGCCAGGCAGAGTGGGGGTATAGGCGGAGGGGGTGTCGTCTGCCAACTGCAGAGTGTGCTATATGTGTGGGCTTTGCCCAGTTGGCACAGGCTCCCCTCCCCCCGCTACTGGCCCATTCTGTCTGCTCTGTCCCTTGGAAACTCGCCCTCTGGGCCAAAGAGGGACGCGTGCGCCAGCAGCCCAGAGCCAGCCCCCACTGCCTGCTGCCTGGGTCCGGGCTTCCCCGAGCGTGCCGTGGAGCAATGACCTGGTCGTCTGGTGTCCTGTGGCCTTCTGCCATGCAGCTGCCTTCAGAGGGATCGGCATGGGGCTGGAGCTGGAAGCGCGTCTTGCTGTCAGGGCTGGGTGGGCTGAGGAGCACCTGTCGGGAATCTGCAAAACTGTGATGAGCTTCTGTGGGCTCAGGCCAGGACTCGAGTCTGCATGTGTCTTGGGCATGTCTCCTGTTTCACCCCCTTGTGCCAGCTGTTTCTAGGAACCCTTGTCCAACATCCTGTCGCTGTCTCTGTCTCTGCTTCCCCAGGCAGCTGATGGAGAACCAGATTGGAGCGGTCGAACGGGGGGCTTTTGACGACATGAAGGAGCTGGAGCGGCTGTAAGTGCAGTGGGTGCAGGCTCCGGGGGGCGGTGGGGGCTGGCCCTGTGGCAGCAAGGCCGGGGCTAGCGGGCGGTGGCTCAGGGACCGGGCTGCACACCCAGCCTGCCTCTCACCTGCTGACCGGAGCCAGAGGCAGCTGCAGCTGGGGAAGCAGTCACGGCATCATCATGAGATCACGGCAGAGAAAAAGCAGACTGTCCTCACCCCGCATTCTAAAGGCAGCTATTTTTACTTTTTTCCCCCTTCAAATTCATGAGGGCAAAAAATCCACACAGTACAGAGGAGTGAGATTTCTTCCTATAATCTCACGTGCCCGGTGTCACCACCGTTCATTGATTTGTGTGGCCTTTAGGAAGCATTGCTGTGTGGAGGGGACCGTCAGGGAAGCCCTAGGGGCCACCTGGGGAGCAATGTTGTGGGTGCTCAGGGCCACAGGACAGAGCCTGGCAGGTGGAGATGTGTCTGATTTGCATGGTGTGTCCCTTATCGGGCTTTTGAGTTTGCAAATGTGTTTTGGAGCATTTTTGCATTCCAGATGGGCAATGGTGAAAAAAAAAATGGCATGTGGTATTATGGGCAAGGTGGGGGGATGGGCACTCGCATTCAGGGTGGTCACGGATCTCATTTTTTGGCAAAGCAGTTTGGGTGTAGGTGTCAAGAATTCTAAAGTTCATGCCTTTTGAGCCAGAAATAATCAGAGACATGGCTAAAAAATGCATTTAACAGGATATTCATCGCACATTATTTAAATACAGGACAAAATTGGGAACAGTCATCCTGGTGGAGACAGAAGCCATAAAAATCACATTTTGGAAGAACAATTAAGGCCATGAATATACGCATAATGTCATGTTAAGTGGATGAGGCAGGAGGTGACATTTGTGTAAATAAACTCAACTTGCATGTGTACAGAATACAGGAAGGGGAAAATAATTGAGAATCTTAACTCTCATTGCATTGAATGGCAGCATAACAGGTAACTTTCATTTTGTTCTGTGTGCTTTTATTTTTTTATGGATTTTCTTAAAATGAGTTTATAATTACCTGCTACTGATTGCCTTCCCCTATGCCAGGCACCAAGATAAGCTCTGAACTGCCCCCTCCCCCAATATCTCATTTAATCCTTGAAACAACGGTAGGTCAGTGGTATCTTACAGATGAGAAAGAGGTGCCCAGAAGTTAAGGCACTTGCCTTATTAAGTGATTATTAAGTGATTACGTGCAGGAGAGGGGATTAGAACCTGGACCATTTTGCCTCCAAAGCCTGAGCTCTTAATGGCTATGTCCTAATACCTCATTTTCTCTTTTACATCAAAGAAAATAAAGTATTAAAGAGAAGGAAAAGGATATGGTTGTCTCATTGCCTTCCTGCGGTCTGGAGGAAAGTCAAGGCAATCACCCTTTGACCTTCCTCACCTGGCCCAAAACCGCGCGATAAGGAGCCCCCAGCGAACAGATGCTTAGGCCCGTGTTCGCTTTCCTTCAAAGGCTCAGGACAAAATATGCCGCACTCGCGACCTGGCTGTGAGTGAGGGGCTGATTCGGACCTAACCCAGCTCCAGCTTCAGCTCCGGGGCTGTCAAGCCCCGGAGGAGGAGAGAAGGTGGGGCTTGGGGTTCAGACGTGACCCAGCGGCTCACATCACGCCTGCTTTTGCCACCCAAGGCTGGGCAGGGCCCTCCTTTTGGAGTCGCGACTTATCACTGTAGACTTTGCCCCTTCTGTCCTCTTCCAGCTCCTTTCTTTGTGACGGCTCTGTCCCCGGGGGTGTCTCCAGCTCACTGTGGGTGGCTGGCAGCCTCTCACCTGACTCGTTGGAGACCAGTGGTGCATCAGTTAATCATGACAGTTGGTAAAGTGGGGAGTCACAAGCACCATACGTACTCTAAACATTTCATTTTAAGTTAAGACGTACAAGTGAACACGTATTGACCTTCTCCCCACCCCCACCTTTGTCTTTGCCAAGACCTTTCTTTTTATTATGAGATGCTGATTGGAGTTCTGTATTGTTTTCCTCACTAAACCACACACGCATACCTTGTTTATGATTTTTGGTTTTGGTTTTGTTAAGGTGGAGTGAGATTTTTAAAGGGCCCTTGGGAGAAATCTGGGTGGCAGATTCTGAATTTCCTTTATGCTCCTCCTGCCCCCCAGTCTTTTACATAATCCAACAGCCCTTTAATTAGCAGCTTTCCTTTTATTGACTCTTTCCAAAGCATTCAGCCTAGTTTTCACAGAGACTACTCGTTCTTTTCACACTGGCATTTTGTTTGTTTATGTAGCAGTTAATTAAATTACATGATTATAACTATAAGTACCTCTGGCTAAACAGGTTTGGGAACAGACACGACTGGTTCCTGTAAGCGGTTACAAACTGACTGCAGAGCAGCAGTGCGCGCGGTTCTGGGGGGTGAGGATGTGCCACTGGCGTCGGTCCGTCTGACATTGGGGGTCAAGCGCTCAGTGAGCCTCTGGTTGAGTGGGGGTCGCTGCGGGGGAGGCGGCCAGGGTGGGGAGCTGGGGAAAGGCAGGCTTCAGAACCCCACCACTCCCCCTCAGCCTTGGTGGCTTGGGTGAGTCACTCGCTTCGGGACACCCTAATTCCCTCAGCCATCAGAGACGATGCAACATGTCCTGAGCATCTAGTAAGAGCCAAGCCATGTGTGGCGAGATGGTGGTGGTGAAACCTTCCCCGGGGGCCGTTGCAAGGAGGAGAGGGGAGGGTGTGGTGTGGATGTAAGGCCTTGGCACTCTCAAGAGAAAGAAACCCACCTTTTTATTCTGCTTTCCCTCCGACAGCGAGGTAATGCCTATAGAAGGTCATTCTGGTACCTGGCCCATAGTGAGGGCTACTAGGGACCGACCGGCAGCCTCTGCCGCTTGCAGTGTTATTCTCAGCTACCTGCAGGCCTGGCATCACGCTAGCTCCCTCCTTTGGCGTCCTTTGATTTTCCACTTTCATTAGCTATTGGATCCCTTTTCCTTTTAAGTGTTTGTCAGAAATTGGAGCCAGAAAAATGAAACCATCTTGGGGGAAAACAAAACAAAACAAAAACCAACGATTGCAGGCCGTGTAAGTACAGGATTAATTTATTGGATGAGGTTAAGGAACTGGGAGCCATCTGAGGTCTCCTCCTGTAGCTTTAGTAATTCTATTGGTGGTTCCTTTTTTTCCTAAGGAAGCGATGTGTTTCCCTAGGAGCCGGTCCTTTAGATAGTACTTCTTCCAGCTGGACTAATTATCTGTACCGTGCTGGGAAGTGGTGCCTTTCTCACATAGCAGATGAAGGGGTGACCTCCCAGGAGGTAAGGTAAGCACAGACAGTTACCACCGGCCCTGTAGAATTACATTTCTTCCTCCCTCCCAGCAAAAGAAAGTTCTTGCCGAGCTGGTTGATCATCGTCTAGAACTGTTAAAGGAGAGATTGTGTGAAACTCAGACTGTGCCCTAGCTGGAGAGCAGGGGCTGCATGTTGCACCAGTGCTTCTCCAACCTGAACGAGCGCACAGGTCACCTGGGGACGTTGTTGAAATGCAGACTGATTCAACAGGTCTGGGGTAGAGTCTAGGATATTGAGGCTCTTACCAGCTCTTAGGTGATGCCCTGCAGGTGGTCCATGGACCACTGTGTGAGTACCAAGGTTTTGTAGTTTATAGGTGTCATACTCGCTGATGGGCTGGAGTCCTACGCTCTAGTGTCAGAGAATTAGTTACCTAATAGTCATGGGAATGTAAAGTACAGCATAGGGGATAGAGTTGATACTATTGTAATGACTATGTATGCATGTAATGACTAGACTTATTGGAGTGATCACCTTTGTAAGTTATATAAACGTCTAATCACTGTGTTGTATACCTGAAACTAATGTAACATTGTATGTCAACTGCAGTTGAAAAAAATTAGAGAAAAGAAAAGAGTATTAGTTGCTTAAGGTGGCAAGATAAGTCTGGGTAAAGTTTGCTGCTTTTCTAGGACAAGTCCGGGTTCTTTTTGCATTATATCTTCTCATTAGGCCACATTCCAGCACCAGACTTCCCATTCCTGCCTGTGTTTATAACGTGTAAAAGTTGTCTGTCCACCAGTAGAGGAATTAAAAATGATGGACACACTATTTGGTCATTAAAAATAAAGGGGTTGTTCTCTATTGTTTGGCATGGAAAGACATCCACAAATTTTTGAGTCAGAAAAATGCAGGTGGCCGAATAGTTTTTCTTCTATTATTTGAGGCTTAAAAAAAAAAAATTAAGCCTGCCTCTCCATAAATAATTTAAAAAAATCAATAAAGCTATTTTTGTTTTGAAAAAAGACCTAAAGCGAACAACAAAAGTTAAGTTGCCACTGAGACAAATGTCGATGAAAGCAATAAAGAATCCAAACCATGCGACTAGTCCTACTCCATTAGGATATATCTCACATTTCAAGTGTAGTCAGATATCCAACCGGCAAACTGTGATAGCATTTGAATCAGTGCCTTATAAGTCACAAAGCGTCTTGCAAGTGTGAGCGGAGAGGACGTTGAGTATGGGAGGAAGGAGTGGAAGGAAAGATGCTGTATTTACTGACTGCCCAGTCCACGGCAGGTCCTTGGGGAGGGACTTTCATAATTATTTTGCTCTTATCCTCCCCAAGTGTTGGATGGCAGAATTCCTACTTTATAGATGAAGAAGCTGAGGCCCAAAGACAGTGATTTCCCTGGGGTTACGCAGTGACCCTGTTAGGATTTGAACCCTGGGCTCCCCGACTCTGAATCCAGTGCCTTCTGAAAAGTCCTGTGGATTTCCTGGATCTCCTAGGCGATTTCCAACTCTGTCTGTCTTCTCTTTTGTAGACGCCTGAACCGGAACCAGCTGCACACGCTACCAGAGCTGCTGTTCCAGAACAACCAGGCTCTGTTGAGGCTGTGAGTGACGCTCCGTGGCCAGAAAGCTCTCCGCGCGCTCTCATCCCTCACCCTGTGGGAGGGGCTGTGTTTGGTCAGTGGGGCATGAACTTTCCCGTGACCCACATGTTCCTCACTGGGGAGGAGTCGCTCAGGGCAAGAAAGGTTAGGCCCTTTCTGTAGGAAGGTGCTGTGTAGGGCATTTCTCCATGGCAAGCACCTGACAGAGTCTGAAGTTCATCCAGTTCCGCGTGCTGCTTCCAACAGTGCTGGGTTCTGGGGGTGGGCCCGACTTTTCAGGGAGGACCATTCGTAAGCACCTCTCGCTGCCTTTGGTAATCTGCCTTGGGTCAAATTTTTATACATTCGGCTAAGCCCTTCTTGGGCCTATTGTACTGTCAGCTCAGAGTAATAAGGTCTGTAAGCTTATTAACTGTGTGTAATGCGATACTCTTTGGAGTAAATGCACTTCTTTCAAGTTTTAAGGGCTGCAGCTAATTCTGCTGCTTTAGGATTTGTCAGATGTGTCTGTAATTGTTCTCCCGTATGTTTCAGTCTATGGGACCTTGGGTTGGACAGGACCTTAGAGGTTTTCTAAGAAATCTTTTCTGCAGCTCCTTAGCAAAGGGTCCTTTGGTTGTTCTTGCCTGCCTCTAGTGATGGGAAGCTCACCACCTCCTGGAGCAATCAATTCCATTATTAAAAAGGTCTGCCTTTTAGAAAGGTTTTCTTAACGTTGAGCCCTGAATCTACTTTCTGATAATTTATGTTTTTCCCAGCTTTGCTTTCTGTGAGCACCTAAAGCAATCATAAACGCTTGTTATATCATTAGGTTTTTGAATTTTGGGTTGGGAGGTTTTTGAGCCCCCTTGGTTTTGTCATTAAAAACCTGAAAAATGGCTGGTGTGGCTCAGTGGACTGAGCTCCAGCCTGCGAACTGAAAGGTCACCGGTTCCATTCCCAGTCAGGGCACATGCCTGGGTGCGGGCCAGGTGCCCGGTTGGGGGGCGTGTGTGAAGCGGCCGATTGATGTTTCTCTCACTCATTGATGTTTCTCTCCCTTTCTTTCTCCTCGCTTCCCCTCTCTCTGAAAATAAAGAAATAAAAGCTTTAACAAATTAATTTTAGAATATTTAGAAAACATGAAAAAAATTTAAAAAAAGAACCCCTGAAAAACCATGACAAGCCCGGTGTGAGATGCGGGGCTGCTGGTTCTTCCCCGAAGCTTGTAGGACGGCACCTAGTGCGTGAAGAAGCAGCAGGCGACGCTGGTGAGACTGAGGGGTAGGGGCTCGGTGGGAGATGGCGCCCTGGGGCCACCTGTGTGCTGAGGGTCAGTTCTCTTCACCTCTGTCATGATTTCCAGACCTTTTGATAAGCCCAGTGGTCTCCAGGCAGCCCTAAAATTTGTCACCTGATCCTACCTTCACGTTTTTGTCTTTAAGGTGGAACTCTAAGTTTTAGTGTGTTCACATGGTTTCTCGGGTCACTTCCTGTTTCTTCCTTCTGCTGACCTGGAGGCCTCGCCACAGTGACCCTCAGCGGTGACCTTCTGCTGGTCTTTGCCACCCTTGGGCTGGAGCTGGGCTGCCCATGACGCAGTGCCAGACACACACAACGGGTGCTTTTCTTTTGTTTACTTGACTGCTGAAGGGACAAGTCAAGCACATCCACTCTGACCCCCCCTTTACCCTGTGGTCCATGCCCTGGCCCCTGAGGCCCATGATGTTCCTGGGCACGTGCAGGAGGCTGGCCTCGCCTTGACTCGGCCTCAGCAGCTCCCCGGCCTGCCATGCTCTCTCACAGCTGGCTGTTGCAGGGGTCATCACAGCTCCTCCTCTCTGCAGAGTTCACCCTGAGTGTCTCTTCTCTTGCTCTCCTTCTGCTCTTGTCTTTCCCTTCTCCTAAGACCTCACAGCCTTTCAAGCTGCGCCCTCACTCCCGGCATCATTTGGGTTCCCTTTCCCTCTGTCTCCATCCACGGTTCAGAGCGCGTGTGTCGTGGATTGTTGCCAAACTCTGGGCCCCTGCTTTGACCCTCTTCATTGATTTTATTTAAATTTTATTTAATTAAAAATTTTAGCTTTATTGAGGTATAAGTTACAAATTAAATTGTAAGTTATGTAAAGTGTACTTTGTGGTGATTTGATATATGTATAAATTGTGAAAGGATCCCCCTATGTAGTTAATTAACACATTCATCACCCCATATGTTTGTCGTCTTCTTTTTTTTTTGGTGAGAACATAAAGTTCTCTCTTAGCAGTCTTCAGTTATACAATGCAGTGTTATCAACCATAATGATCATGTTATACATTAGATTCTCAGACATTTAAAAGTGTGTGCCCTTTGACCAACCTTTCCCTGTCCCTCTCCTCCCAGTCTTTAAGACTCCATGTATAAGTGATACCATGTAGTATTTGTCTTTCTTTGTTTGGCTTATTTTATGTAGCATAATTCCTTCAGGGTTCATCCATGTTTTCACAAATGACAGGATTTCCTTTTTTCTCATGAATAATATTCCATTGTGCAATATGTAAGTATATATGCCAATCTTATTTTTATAAATTATATTTTATTATGTCCCAATTTTTCTCCCTTTGTCCTCCTCCACCCAGCAGCCCCCATTCCTTCAGGCAATCCTCACACCATTGTTCATGTCCATGGGTCACTGTATGAGTTCTTTGGCTACTCTATTTTCTATACTGTACTTTACAACCCCATGGCCATTCTGTAACTACCTGTTTGTACTTCTTAGTCCCCTCAGTCTTCACTCATTCATCCCCACCCCTTCCCATCTGTCAACCATTGAAATGCTCTCTATCCATGATTCTGTCTCTATTCTTCTTATTTGCTTAGTTTGTTTTTTAGATACAATTGTTGATAGATGCGTATTTTTTGCCATTTTATTGTTCATAGTTTTGATCTTTTTTTTCTTAAATGAGACCCTTTAACATTTCAGGTAATAATGATTTGGTGAGGATTGAACTCCTTTAGTTTTTTCTTCTGTGGAAAGCTCTTTATCTGCCTTTCGATTCTAAATGATAGCGTTGCTAGGTAGAGCAATCTTGGCTGTAGGCCCCCGCTTTTCATGACTTTGAATATTGCTTGCCCATCCCTTCTAGCCTGCAAAGTTCTTTTGAGAAATCAGCTCATAGTCTTATGGGAACTCCCTGTAGGTAACTAACTTCTTTCCTCTTCCTGCTTTTAAGATCCTCCCTTTATCTTTAACCTTTTGCATTTAATTATGATGTGTCTTGGAGTGGGCCTCTTTGCATCCATCTTGTTTGGGACTCCCTGTGCTTCTTGGACTTGCATGTCTATTTTCTTCACCAAATTAGGGGAGTTTTCTTTCATTATTTTTTTCAAATTGATTTCCAATTTCTTGTTCTTTCTCTTCTCCTTCTGGTACCCCTATGATGCAAATGTTGGAACGCTTGAAGTTGTCCCAGAGGCCACTTATACTGTCCTCATTTTTTGGATTCTTTTTCTTCTTGTTATTCTGATTGATTGTTTTTTGTTTCCTTACGTTCCAAATCATTGATTTGATTCTGGGCTTCATCCACTCTACTGTTGTTTCCCTGTAAATTGCTCTTTATTTCAATTAGTGTATCCTTCATTTCTGACTGGACATTTTTTATGCTGTTGAGGTCCTCACTAAGTTCCTTGAGCATCCTTATAACCAGTGTTTTGAATTCGGCATCTGATAGATTGCTTATCTCCATTTTGTTTAGCTTTTTCTGGAGTTTTCATCTGTTCTTTCATTTGGGCCATGTTTCTTTGCCTCCTTGTTTTGGCAGCCTCTTTGTGTTTGTTTCTATGTATTAGGTAGAACTGCTTTGACTCCATGAGTTGGTAGTGTGGCCTAATGTAGTAGATGTCCTGTAGGGTCCAGTGGCATAGCATCTCCTATCAAGGTGCACCCTTTGTGTGGGCTGAGTACACTTCCTCTTGTAGTTGAGATTTGGTTGCTGTTGGCTGATCAATGGGAGGGATTTACCTAGACCAGTCAGTTGCAAGGATTGGCTGTGACCACTTACCAGCAATCCCTGCCCTCCATGAAGGATTGGCTGTGCAGAGGCAGGGTGGTGGTGGTCTGACATGACCTGTAGCTGTCCACTGGGTGCACTGGCCCTGGGGTTTCCTGGATAGTGTAGACCAAGGTCAGAACCCACCTGTTTTTGCCTGGGGCCACCCTGCCTGAGCTATAAAACAATCTGAGATGGCTGCTACTTATGCTGGGCTTGGAGATTAACAGGCAAACCCAAGCTGTGAATCTAGGCTGGCTGCTGCTAGTTCTGGGCCTGGGGCTTACTGAGGCCAGCTGTTGCTTGTTTGAGAAGATTTAGGAAGTTGTGAAGCATGAGCCAAGACCAGCCATTCATATGGAAAAGCACCTTGGGCGGGCCACAAATTGGGTGGGGTAGAACAATGTTAGACCATTTGATGGAGTCTCAGATATGGCATCAGCTTGCCAGCTCTATGAGGGGAGGATTTAGAAAAGGGACAGTGGCCTCTGCTTACCTTGATGCCAGACTATTTAGTTCCTCTCTTTATGCCACTGGTGCCTTTGAAGCTGTTACCCGTGTGTTGGAACTCAGACGGAGTGAGCCTGAGTAGGTGAGTCTGTGTGTGGGTTCTTTAAGAGGAATTGTTTGGGGCTCCAGAAGTTTTCTTCCACTGACTCAATTTCTGCTGGTTTTTGCAGCCAGAAGTTGTGGGTATGTATCTTCCTGGCACTGGTAGCCTGGGTGGGGAGGCCTTGTGTGGTACTGGGACTCCTCGCTCCAGAGATACCCCTCCAGAATTTTCATCCATCATAAGTGGGTGTGGGACCAGCCCGTCTCCTACCTGCACTCTTCCTACCAGTCTGGACGGGTGTGGTTTCTTTAATTCCGTAGTTGTCAGACTTCCATTCAACTTGATTTCTGACGGTTCTGAGTGATGGTTGTTCTATATTTTAGTTGTAATTTTGATGTGGTTGTGTGAAGAGGTGAGCCATGTCTGTCTACACCACCATCTTGACTGGAAGTCTGCCACATCTTCTTTATTTATTTATCTTTGCCCGACCTCCTCCACCCTCATTTCATTGATGTGGGCATCAGGCATTCCAAAATACCTCTGTTAACTCTCCTAGTTGGTCTGGCTGAGGAGCAGTTCGGCCTTCTTTGTTCCAGAAGCAGGACCCCCGACCTGCACCCCCCCAGCCCGAAGGCTGGTGACAGTAATGGTGGGGTCGGGTATTATCATAAGGGCACAATCAGTAGACTCACTGGCTCCTCAGGACAGGAAATGAGAGGTACAACTGGGACTGGGAGTAAGCGGGAGGGGTGTTTCAAGTTCCTTTTAAATATCTACCTTATTGTTCCACTCCTGCCTGCAAATCAGTGTCCTGGGCTTATGGGCAACACCTCAGTCCCACCATGCCTTTGGTTGGCCTTGGCGCTGGCTCCCTCCTACTTTCTGTGACCTCGGAGCTCAGATTCCTACAATGTCTCAGGTCCCACTCCAGATTTCTGGGGGAAAGAATCCGCTTGGCTCCCAGTAGGTCCGGAGATCGCCCCGGGCCCATGAGCTGCACAGGAGCCTGCCCGTCCCTTAGGAGGAGGGTAAAGCGAAGGCAGTGCCTAGCCTTTTCTGTCCGTCACCTGTTGACCTCCCCTCTGCTTTGAGAGACCCATTACTAATCCTTCCCACCTGGAGCAAATCATGGACTTCCCTGCAGAGGCCGTCATGCTAAATCTGCATGAAAACGAATTTGAGAGACCAAATGTGCAGGGTAAGGTGTGATCACAAAGTGTGTCAGGCGGTGAGGTCCACATTTCAGTTGCTTTTGTCTGTGTCGCTTCCAGGAATTAAAATCCTGTAACTGGTTGCTCTCTACTAATATTGCCCCTGGTGTTGGGTTACTCTGCCCATTTCCTTCTTTGTGCAGGACCCATGGGCCAGAGAGGTGATTTGCCTTGGACCACAGAGCAGTTTGATGATAGGGCTGGAATTAATCACCAGGCCTTCAAAGGTCCTTAAAGAGCCTGAAATGGGCTTAAACCTTGACCTAGAAATCTTGTTTGGGAATCCGTCCTGGAAAATAATAACACCTGGGCACAAACTTGTTCCTTGCAGCATTATTTTGAATAATTGAAATACAGAGTATTTCTATATTGAAATATTGAATATTGTAAAGAATATAGAAACAATCCAAATGTCTGACCTTGGGGTAATGGTTAAGTAAACTCTGCTGTACCTGCTTGATGGAATTGTTGCATCATCATAAAAAATGGCCTTTTTGAGAGACTTAAAGTAATGCATATAAATGTTTGTGATATGAAAAAGCAGGATGCAAAATTGTATTGACAATAGGACCACTAAGTAAATCACTCTAAAGAATGCACACACACACAAAATGACTGTAAATGCTCACAGGGGTTGTCGCTGGGTGACTTTTCTATGCTTCCCAGATGTTCTATAAGAAGCACGTATTGGTATTTTTATGACCAAGATCTCCCTGGTTTTATAAGCAACGAGAAGCCTCTGTAGTTTGAGTCCAAGTGAATTCTAGGTACGTGATGTAGGGTGCTTCCTTGAACCCCGTTGAGCCCCATTTGCCCTTTTATCCTATACAGATAACGTCTACCTCACAGGCTGTTGTGGGGATTAAGGAGAGGTATAACCTGCTCTTATGTCAGGCGTAAACATTGTGGCACGTAGTAGGTGCTCAGAAAATGTTACGTGAATCCGTATGGGAATCCATATTGCTTCAGAGGGCGGCAAACCCAGCGTGAAGGGGCGGCCCGAGTTGGCCCCGCGCTCTCCCTCTGAGCATTCACCGTCTGTCGGTGTCCTGTCCGCACACCCACGCCCTGTGGTGGTTCGGCTTCACCTCTCTTAACCAGAACCCTCCCCTCGCTTTGATGGGACTCCCCCAACAGGTTTGGGGGGGTTCCATGAGAGGTGTAAGTGTACCTGCGGAGGCACCTGCTGGCGGGCATGCGGGCAGCAGCTGGAGTGTGGCTGGGCACAACCGTAGCACAGGCTCAGGGAACTGACAAAGGGACTCTGCCCAGCTTAGAGGGTTCAGCATGCCCAAGGGACTGAGCCAAATGTGAACTCTCGTCTGTCTGAGGCTAAAGCTCATCCTTCCGTAGCATCCATCCACCTCCTATTTAGCACCCATTCACCTCCTGCACCTACTACCTACCCATCTACTTACCTGTCCACCTGTCCCTCACCCCATACACCTACCTGTCATCTACCCACCACCCATTCAGACTCCCACTCATCTGCACTGCGCTTACCCATCTACCAACCACCAATCAATCCACATATCCCTCCATCCTCCGGGCCCTCACACCCTTCCCCCCACCCGACAACCCCCACCTACTCACCTGCCTACCCATCCACTCCACTCATTTACCCACCAACCCCCCATTTACCCATCCAGCTCCCCACTCATTCACCCTTCCCTTACTCATCTACCAACCACATGTAAACCTACCCTTATACCCAGTTATTCTCCCCCCATTCCACAACCACCTTCCCACCCCCGCGCCCACCCACATTTAACCCCTTCCCTCCTTTCTGTCTGCGTACCCACTACCTGCTCACCCATTCATCCAACAGTTACTGCGGGCCTCCTGCGGGCCAGGTGCTGAGAACTATCGGGGTGAGAGCTGTGTGAGAGAGACTGGCGGGGCGCTGTCTGTCCCGGAGGTGAGGACTGGGGAGCCTGTTGAGTGCTCTCTGAGCGCTATCTGCCATCCTCTGACCTACCAGCATGTTGGAGTAGAAGGAGAGGGCAGACGCTTCATTGACTGGGCCCAGCTCCCCTGCTGGAGGCGGTTGTAGCCTGCTAGCCTATTACCTGGATGTGGGGTCAGCCTCATCACCTGAGGATGTGGAGCTGTTTCATGGATGCCCACAGGGTCAGACATGTTGGAGCCTGGCTGCTTCTCTTACAACAGCAAAACCCAGTCTTCACCCAGATTTGGGTGCAGAGCACAGCGACCGTCAGCCCCCTCTGTCCCATGCCTCTGTCCTCCCAGGTCTGGGGAGGGGTCCTTCCCACTGCTTTTTGATCTGTCTTCTTGCTGATTGTATTCCCTTCCTCACCCACGAGCTGCTTCTGGAAACCCAGTTCCTCTGGGCTTCTTTTTAGCCTTGAAGCCAATATGTGTCCCGACAAGATCAAGCTTTTGTGTCTGTGCTGGACCGGGAAGGGGTGGGGGTGGGTGATTAAGGGCAGCCCAGGGCATTTATTTCCCCTTATTTATATCCCTGCTGGAGGGACCAGGATAACTCATTAACAGGGCGCTGGTGGCTGGAGAGGCGGGACGAGGTGTCCTGCAGGAGCTCTGTTGAAGAATGCCCGACCCTGCTGACCCCGTCTCGAGCTGGGTTTAATTAAACTGTCAGCACTGGTCAGAGGAACAAAGCCTCCCTTCCCATCCCGGTCCCCAGCCCCCACCAGAGGCGGGAGGGCATTCTCCGCTGAAATGAAGGGCTGTTAAAAATGGATGTCTTGCCTCCAAGGGAAATTACCCGAAGCAAGAAGGTGACCTCGCTTTTGTGACACGTCCACTCCAGGCAGCAGCTCTGCGGAACTGGACCAGCCGAGGGCCGTGAGCATGAGGAATGGGGCGCCTGTGGCCTCCCCTCCCTCGGCCGGGGCTTCCTTCCTGCCAGAATTGCCGCCTTAAGATGCGGTCGCACACCCTCTAGACTTTTCTTTTCCCAGAAAAGAATTTCATGAGCTTTGTCTCATGAGACACTAAGTCTGCGAGATGTTTCTGGCATTCATAAGAGAAAGAAGCCTTCTTGGTGAGCCAGTTTAGGAAAGTGCTGGGTCAAACAGGCTTCTTTGTCAGGGGAGCTTTCAGCCCCTTTAACCCACCTATGTACATTATAAATCCCCTAGGGGACATGTCGGTGTTGTGTTGCCCAAACTGATTTGACCTGAAACTCTTGAAAATTTTTTTAGGGAATACCTAGATCTTGTGGGTCTAGCATTGGGTAACTTGGTCTCAGACAGTAAGGGTCAGAGCTGAGACTCAAACCTAGATCGCTGACCCCAGACCCATGCACCCACCTCTACATCATCAGAACTCAAATTAGTGTGCATGAGAGTCAGCTGGGGGGGGTTTATTAAAATGCAGATTCCAGGGCACTAACATCTGAGTACCCGAGGGAGTAGGTACGAAGGGCCCAGGAATCTGCATTATTATCAAGGCCATCTTTGTCTGGCTCCCACTTGGAGAAGCCATGCCCCAGCACGCTTGGTGCGTCTTCAGAGGGGGCCCCTCTTTGGGTGGAGCCCCTGTTTGCCTCTGCCCTGCCTGATTTGGTGTGAGAGTCACACTAACAAAGAGCCCGCGCCCCCCCGCCCCCCACGAGGGCAGAAGCTTCACCTCTCTCATCTACACAGAGAACAATTTGGGGCTCTGAGCTGGCAATTACGGAGCACTCTGGATTCTCAGAGTGCTTTGCAATCATTCAGCCTGTGCCTGCTGTTCAAGGCTCAAGCGAAAAAGGCAAGTGTCCCACTGGGGCCTCTGCAGAAGAGGACGGCCAGCGTGAGACCGACACCCCCGTGCCGGAGCGGGCTGATGCTCCCGGCATGGATCGACGTCCTGGCCGCAGCCACTGGCCCTTGGCTTCCTCCACCCCGACCTGCTGCCTCTGAACCACAGAGGGCTTCGCAAACACAGGGGACACAGCGTCTGGAGGAGCCTGGAGGGACGCACAGTTGGTGGGTTACCCGCAGAGAATGAGCCCTGCTGGGGAAGCTCTATAGGAGCTCAAAGGAATGAAAAGCCACCCGTCCTTTCCTACAGCATTACAAAAATCAGTGTGGAACACACTGAATTCATAAACATCCAGAAGATTCTGAACAGAGAGGAGTGCGTGTGTGTAGGGTGGAGGGGGGCTGTTGTGAATAACTTTTAGGAGAGTGAAGGCGTCTTAAAAACTATTTCAAAAATTATGTAAATAATTTTGCTCTGGTATCGAACATTCGGAAAACAGAGAAAAGCAGAGAAAGATAAGACCACTGCTGGGCCCGGCACAGTCCTAGAGAGCCCTGAGCCCGGAGAGCAGAGAAGGGAGGGAGGAACCGGTGAGCCCCCCTGTTGGGGAGCAGAGAAACAGTTCTTGTGTAATCGCGTCTGCAAAGCCCTTTTTGCCATGTAAGGTAACGTTCTCAGGATCCAGGGATTAGGACGTGGACATCTTCGGGGGACATTATTCTGTCTGCCACACTGTGTCTTCCCTTGGGAGGACAGGTGTCCGGAAGCCCCACCTGACCCGTCCCTGCCTGCGGCTGTGGAGTGAAACACACACACACACACACACACACACACACACACACACTGTCAAGCTCAGGGGAGCTGCCCAACAAGAGTGCCCCTGGCACTTCTGCCATCCCTTCCATTGGAGTTAGGGTCCTTGGCACTGAGTCCTGTCTTTTCCTCCAACGATCACAGTTACCGATTAGCTGTGGGAGTCTGGGCAAGGTATTTAACTTCTCTGTGTCCGTATCCTTATCCGTGAAATGGGGGGGGGGGGAGGCGGCTGCGGTGATGGTTAGGGTGGTTTGTATGGTGCACCTAGTATAGGTGCTTTGAACACACAATCATCACCCAGACTGTCATCCTGGAAGCAAGGGGAGGGATGGCCAGGCATGCCCATCCAGCCACATTGCTTGGACAGAGAAGACAGTCTGCTGTCCCACTCAGACTTGGACAGAGAAGACAGTCTGCTGTCCCACTGCAGTCAGATGTCCTGGATGTCTTCATGGGTCGTCCCAGGCTGGTGGGCTTCTCTGGCTCCTTTTTCCTCACGCATGGCCTCAGCAAGGGGTTCCAGGCTAAGCAGCGGGCGAGGGCCCCGATTGCCTCGTGGCCTCCTTGTCGCTGAGCCGGGCCTGCCTTCAGTTCCAACGCGTCTTCTCTGCATGAGACAGAATTTCTTGCCTCATTTTGTATTTTGCCTGAGCTCACTCTGAACTTAGCTTAGCCTGTTGCCGGAGAGTTTTGCTCATGTAGTCTCTTCTTTCTTTGGTTTTATAGATGGAAGATGAGGTAAGGACTTTATACAAGTGGGAGAAGAATTTCCACAGCCTCTTTCTCTGTATGCTTTCCTCCGGAGCTGACTGTAACGGAGAGCTCTGTATTAGATTAATTTGGCAGGAATATTAATGTGAATTATAACTCATTCCATTTAGATTCATGAACTAGAAGTGCAAGATTTAAAGAAATAACACTTGGAGACGGTGCATAACCTTCTTTATTAATTCTTGATTGATCTCTACTTAATCTAATCTTAACTTTAATGTTGCGATTCTTAGCATCAAAAGTCCTTCCTAGAACGCACACATGGTTTTATTACTTTGGGACTTCAGGTTATCTTGGCATCAGAGGTTCATAGGGGCAGCAGAGGTTGTCACATGTAAATATGGTTGGTATTGATATTTCTAAAGGCTCCCGAGCTTTTGCTGATGCGTCTCTAGCTTGGTTCTGGCTTCACTGAAGCCCAGGCTCCCATTGGTCCTTCCCAGTTTGGGGCTGTCTTGCTTCTTGTCTTAACTGTTTTTAAGTATACAGTTGAGTAGTGTTAAGTATGCGTACGTTATTATGAAACGGAACCCCAGAATTTTTTCATCTTGTAAATCTGAAGCTTTATGCCCATAAGCGGTTCCTCATTTCCTGCACCCCAGCCCCTGGAAATGATCATTCTGCTTTCTGTCTCTGAATTTGCGTGTCCCAGGTACCTCATATAAGCGGAATCTTGTAGTATTTGTCTTTTTGTGACTGGCTTATTTCACTTAGCATAAAGTCCTCCAGGTTCATCCATGTTGCAGCACGTGACAGGATTTCTTTTCCTTTTTAAGGCTGAATAATATGCTATTGTATGTATACACCACATTTTGTTTATCCGTTCATCTCTCACGGACGCTTGAATTGCTTCCGTGTCTCGGCTGTTGCGAATAACACTGCTGTGCACAGGCGTGTGCAGCCCCTACAGCCTCTTTTTGTTCTCCTGTATCTACCCCTGGAAGTGGACCTGCTGGATCGCATGATAGTTCTATTTTTAATTTCTTGAGGAACTGCCATATTGTCTTCCCTGGTGGTTACACCATTTCATCAATACTTGCTTTCTGTGTGTGTGTGTGTGTGTGTTCATAGTAGCTGTACTAATGTGTATGAGGTAATATGTCATTATGGTTCTGCTTTTCATTTTTCTGATGATTAGTGATGTCGATCATCTTTTTATATGCTTGTGGGCCATTTTTAGGTAATCTAAGTAATGGAGAAATGTCCTTTCACACTCTGACTGATGTGGCTCATTCGGTTGGGCATCATACTGCAAAGTGACAGGTCACTGGTTTGATTCCTGGGCAGGGCACATGCTTGGGTTGCGGGTTCAGGCCCAGGTTGGGGTACATACGAGAGGCAGCTGATCGATGTTTCTCATATCAGTGTTTCTCTCCCTCTCTGTCTCCCTCCCTTCTGCTCTTTCAAAAAATATATAAATAAAATCTTAAAAATTAAATGTCCATTCAAGTCCTTAGTCCATTTCGAAATCAGGTAATTTGATTTTTTTTGTTGTTGTTGTTGAGACATAAGGGGCTTTTTATATATTTTCGGTATTTTCTTGCATTCCATGGTCGCCTTTTCATTCTGTTGATTGTGTGTGTCCTTTGATGCACAGAAGTTTTAAAGTTTGATGTAGTCCCAAATGTCTATTTTTGCTTTTGTTGCCTGTGCCATATCCAAGAAAGCATTGCTAAGTTCATTCTCATGAGGCGTTCCCCACATGTTTTCTTGTAGGAGTTCTGTAGTTTTGGGTCTTACATTTAAGTATTTGATCTATTTTGAGTTAATTTTTAAATATCGTGTAAGATAAGGGTCCAACTTCATTCTTTTGCATGTGGATATCCAATTTTCTGAATACCAGTTGTTGAAGAAACTGTCCTTTCACCACTGGCTGGTCTTGGCATCCTCGTTAAAGATCATTTGACCATATAGGTGAGAGTTTATTTCTGGGCTTTCTATTCTATTCCATTGGTCTATTTGTCTATCTTTTTGCCGGTATACACTGTTTTGATTATTGTATCTTTACAATATGTTTTTGAATCAGGACGTGTGAGTCCTTCAACGTTTTTTTTTCTTTTTCAAAATTGTTTTTGCTCTTTGAGGTCCAGTGATGACATTTTACTTGGAAGCACAAGGGATCGGTCACAGTAGAAAAGAGGGTATAGGACCTTAGATTTTTGGGTTCCAATGGGACAAATCTGTGCATAAACACATTGGTGACGATGGGAGCTCGCTACTTCCCAAGACAGGCAGTCTCGTTGGTGAGTAGCTTTGTTCATTAGGAATCCTCATTCTAGCTTTGACCTGTTTTCCCAGCCTGTTCGCCCAGTGACCTCAGTGCAGCTCTCTAGAGTTATGTTCAGAGCAAGGATGTGTGCTAAGGTCAGCCCTTTAACTGGTCATTAGGCGTATTTCCGGGGCAGATCCGAGAGCCTCGTTTCTTAGAAGCCGTAAGACTGAAACTGCCTGCGCATAGGTTCTTCCTAAGGTTCAGAGCCATCCCCAGAATCTCCGAGGGCCCTCGGGCTGTCTTCCATTTCCTCCAGGCAGCTTGGGGAAGGAGTACCCCAGGACCCCCTTGCCCCCGCAGTCCTGTTTGGCCAGGTTGGCTGGGTGGGCTACTCAAAGACTCCCTTGAGAAGCACAGAGCCATAGCTGTAGGAAGCTGCTACAATTTAACAAACTAAGATCCTTCAGCGAGGTGGCAGCTTCCCCATCTGCTTTCCAAGAAGCCAGACTTTCCTGTCTGTAATCAGGGCCTCTCAGGATGGAACAGTAGGAGGTGGGGGTGGGAGAGGGCTGGGGAGAAAGAGCTCCGAGGGGCTCTGGGGCTTCTTGGCACTGTGTGATGGGAATGAGCGCTGAGAGCCAGGACACTTGTGTGCTAGATTTGGCTCTGTCCCCATTTGGCTGTGATACCTTGGACAAGTCATTAGTGTCTCTGAACTCTGTTCCCTCATTTTTATTAATGAACTGGGTGAGCACACAGAAGGCATGCTCAGTAGATTTACAGGTGGCACGAAACTGCAAAGGGTGGTCACGTACCCAAGATGACAGAAGTAAGATTGAGAAGTAAGATCTCCATGAACTGGGCTGGAATCAGTAAGGTGAAATCAAACACTGATAAATATGAAGATGGCTTTGAAAGTGCCGAATGGGGGAGACCTGGTTTGGTAGCACTTGCTATGACAAGGGTATGTGACTTCAAGCTGAGGAGGGGTCAGTGTGGTAAGGTGGCTGAATTAATAAAGGCAAGGTATCCTCTCCAGGGGAGGGGACAGGCCTGTTCTAATATGTGGTGGTTTGCGCACACCCAGAAACAGTGTTTAGTACCAGGTTCTGTGTTTTACTACTGCAGGCGATTGTGGGGAAAACCGCCTATGATGGACGAGGGCAGCTAACATGAGGAACTGTGCGGAAACTATTTTATATGAGATACAGTCAAGGGGCCTGGGGCTGTTTGGTGTGATGAAACCCAGTGTAGAGGGACTCTGAGAGTAACTTTCAAATGTGAGTTTGTTCCAGAAGCAGAACTGGGTTCTGTGGGTGGAAGGTGTGGGGACATGAATTTTGTTCTGAACACGGCAGGCTTCCTGAAGAGCTGGCTGCCGAGTGGTGGGGTGGGCCACTCTGCTCGTCACCTCATCCCTGGGAGAGTTCAAGGGGGGGGGGGCTGGGCCCTAGTGTGGCAGGACTGTGTGCCTGAGACCATGGGGGGCCTGGCTTTGATGGGCTTGGGTGGTTTTAGCTACAGAGCTGTCTAATCAGGGACACTCGGAGGACTTGCGAGCGGGGGAGAGGCCCGGTCCAAATGGCGTTTGGGATGGATAATCTGCTTGCAGACACGTGAAACTGGCAGATGGTGGGGGCCTGGAAGGCCCCTAGCCCGAGCCCCCCGTGTTGGAAGCTACCCTTTACAGCAAAGTGCTTCCAGCAAACTGTGTAACAAAATATTTACCAGACCCCAGATCCTGGCTCACATTTCGGAGTCAAATTTGGAACAATAAAAATCAATGAATAGCTTTGGAAATAGCGTCTGATCTGTAAAAAGACACAGAAGGCTTGTCGGTGGCTGGAGGTGCTCGGAGTGGTGGCTGTCCCCGGAGCCCCCACCCCATCGGTGAGCAGTGACTCATCTCCCCTTTGAAGTCCAGGCTTGTCTTCGGAGCCCTGGTGTTTACACCCTCTGCTCCTTCAACAAAGGGCCTTCTGTCGGTAGATCTCGGAGGCCAAGCTGGGGAGGGTCAGAAAAGGAAGGTATCGACTGAATACCAATAAGAAGGGGCAGTGTGTTCGCGGAGGATGAGGGGCGCCAGGCGACTGGGGGCCCACTCGTGCTGTGCAAACAGAGCGGAGAATGCCCTTTGGTGGGCGCTTTTTACTAAAGGGTCTGGGGCCCTGGAAGAGGCAGGGACGGGGGACAGGAGAGAAGGAGGAAATATTTCACAGTTTGGAGTTTAAGCTCAGCCCCTTGTTGGGGAGGGGGCGGGCCAGAATGTTGCAGGGTAACAAAGAGGCAGTGTGGACGGGTGACAGTTAGGGGAAAACACATGGCAACTAATGGGGCAGTAATGGGTGGGGAGGAAACCTGGGAAAAGCTGGTACAAGAAAGCTGGCACATAAATTCTGGTGGTGTGACATCCCCCTTGGCAGGGGGACAGGGGCCACTCTTTCACCCTCCCCGTAGATGTTCCCGCTCCCAGGACTGAGGCCACAGTAAGGGATGGATGGAAGAGGAGATGCCCCACGGGGCCCGGGAGTGCAGAGCATTCTCTGTGGAAGCCAGCGCCCCAAAGCAGAGGTTCGAGGCTTCCATCACGTGTGAGCAGTGGAGGGGTGATATGACCCTTGTGCGAACCTCCCACCCCTACCTGCATGGTTGGTGTCGCCCCAGGGCACTCACCTGTGCGAGGCTTTGCACCCAGGCCAACTCTCAGGAGTCCCCAGCTGGCCACTGCAGCCAAGGGACCAAGACCACGTGTGCACACAGAGACTGATCCCCAAGTTCCTGGGAGGTGCTCGATGGAGACTCCCAGACCCCAGGGTTTCCTGTTCACTGCCTCAGAGCTCTGCTCACCTCTTCTCAGAGACTCCAAGGGACATGTCAGCTCTTAAAGGGGACAGAAACCTGGGGGCTTCCCGAGGAAGCCATTTAGCAGTGTGTAGTTGGACCTGTACGGCTTCTCCGAGATCCCTAAACAACTGGGCGCATCCTGCAACCCAGAACGGTGGCTTGTTGGTGGAAGTTTGTATTTTTGGTCACAGACCGACCATTTTTGATCAAGCTAATACTCTTTTCTTAGAAAACAAAACAAAACAAAACCACCCTGGCTAGGTGGCTCAGTTGGTTGGAGCATCACCCCATACACCAAAAGTTTGCAGGTTCAATCCCTGGTTGGGGCACGTATGGGAGGCAACCAGTTGCTGTTTCCCCCTTTCCTTCTCACTCTCAAATCAGTAAATATCCTCAGGTGAGGATTAAAAAAAAAAGAGAGAAAACAGCAAAACGACTTTTTATCTATTTATTTGTGTGTGTGACCAGTTCTCCTCTTTATAACCTTCGGGAAACATTTAGGAAAGGAGAGAAAAGCAGCACACCTGTCCCCAGGTATGGGTCTAGAGTGTTATTAAAGTGTTGCCACGTTGGATGGGGACACAACAGGAGTCTCTCTTTCTAGGCTTCTGCTGTGGGCGGAATTCTTAATCCGACTCATCGCTGATGTTTTTGCAAAGCAGCAGCTGGTTTTAGGCACCTGAGCACTTGCAGTTTCCCCGAGTGCGCCCCGGAAGGAGATGGGGATTCTGGAGACCGTCCCAGCCTCGTACCTGGCTGAGAGGCAGCCCTCCCCTGAGTGTCACTTTCCCCAGCTTGGCAGTGGGGACCCGGGACCTGGCTTCCTCCCCTGGGTGGAGGGATTCACTTATTCACCCAACCAGCTTATCACAAGCCTGCCGCATGCAGCCCTTTGTTGGGTGTGGGGATATCAGGATGAATTAGACATGGGGAAGGGCTTGGCTGGAGTGTCGAGTGCTGGTTCTGTGGTGCTGAGTTCTCAAGTGGGCGATAGGCATACGCTGTGAGAGTGTGATGGCTGGTTTGCAGCCTGGCTTTTTCCCTCCCAGTGCCCATGAAATGAAAGAAAGAAAACGGAATGTGAATAGAACTAATAGAAACGAAAAATCATATTTCACAGGGACAAATACACACACATCAATTACACAGCTGTTCAAACATGAACTTCCCTGTGCTATTCATCTTCTGTTTCAGATATACTGAAATGGGGTCACTACACCTGTGAATCTCTAAAGACAACTGGAAAACAAATCAGTTTCCTACAAATCATTAACTCCATTGATGGGAAACAAAGAACAAGAAATCATTTTCGGCAGGTCCTTACAGTAAACTGTGTGAGCAAAGGCTGGAACTCGTTTATCGATGATTTTTAATAGCATCTTTCACAGACAGCTGGACATGGTATGAGACCTCAGTTGTCCCTCAGGGAAGGCTGCGGACAACTAGTCGCTTGAACACCAACCACAGACTGCAAATGGCTCTGTCGGCCCGGCTCCCTGCAGGAGCCCGTCCCTTGCTGAGATACGCCATCTGTTGATGGTGGAGGTGCATGCAGGTGTCAGCTGTGCATTTCTGAAGGTGCAGGCGACCGGGAGGCCTGGAGGGGGTTGGAGGAGTCATTGTGCAGTTTCCATTTGGACTTTCTCTGTATCTTCTGGTGCTGCCGAGATAAACAGAGCCGGGGATCAGACATATCAAAGAAGTTTAAGAGTTTGGGCTCTGGAATCCAACAGCTCAGCTACTTACGACCTAATTGACCTGGGCCAGTTGCTTAATCTTGCTTAGATTCAGCTTTCTCACTTGGAAAAAGGGCACGAGAAGAAGCTATTTTAAATTGTTGAGCTGGGAATAAATAAGAATTCTGGCCCACACTTGGTGGGGTAAACCATCAAGAACCGTTATGCTTGTGTTTTTCTTGATAGTTAAGTCCTGGTCGCTCTAATAGCAGGGACTGCAGGGAAGAAAGGTAGAACACCTGCGTTTTCTTACCCCGTAACCAGTGTCTTAACCTCATTCTGTTCTTGGAATATTTAAAGCAAAATTTCCAAAGACGGTTTTTTGATGATTTGTAGTTTGATTTTGTTGTTGTTTCAAACAAAGATAATTGGCAACCGAATGGGACTGAGGTTCTGGAAACTGGGTCTAGGTAGCGAAGACGCCGGAGCTCTTCCCAGCGAGGGAAGCGAGGCGTGACGACACAGAGCTTCGATGAACGCTTCACGCTTCCCGACAGCGGGGCTCTGTAAAGATTCCTCTGATTAGTTAGGAGGAGGGAAACGTTATTTTTAAAGAAACAAAATAAACATGTGCTTGTTTTTAAGGCTGACCAAGGGGGCTGGAGCTTAGTCAGCAAAAAGGTTCCTTTTCCTCTTATTTGACTTTGCCTGGCATCCATTTGGTCCAGGTTAAAAGGATGCTGGTCTTTACAGCTCATTTAACTCGAGAGCATCAGGCTTTGTTGAGGCTTTGACAGTTATCCGTTTTGACTCTAACAGGGAGGGCTTGGCCCTGTTCAATCTGTTCCAATCCCCGACCCCATTGTGAATATCAGCTCACACGGGGGTGAGACACCCCTCTGAGCCACCCCCCCCAGGCATGTCACGTTAAGCCCCAAGGATGCGGTGTTGCCTTTTACGGACCAAGGATGTGCGTCCACATCTTGCAGGCTGAGAATCAGGGTCTTTGTTAACGTGGGAGCATCACTCCGTCCTGCTCATCGTGCAGCTTCGGCAGCCCTCAGCGTGCGCAAGTCACACCTGCCACACTCTGCAAAAGTCCAGCAGAGATGGTTCGTTTTTGATTTTCCTCTAAGGAGGAGACAGGTTGTTTTGTTTCAGTGTGTGGTTTTATTAGTGTGTCCCCATTCTTTATTCCCCACCAATACCAAGTGCAGGTGCTGACACCTCAGGCTAGCGAGACCTAGCGTCCCATCCGGCATTAAATCCCATCACCCCAAGGACCCCAGAGATTCAGAATCTACCCAAGGTTCTGGAGTGTCTCGTCAGCCACTGCCCTCCCAGGGCACAGAGCATCAGTTCATAGGGGGTTTTTCATAAGGGCAGGCAAAGTAGGATTATACATTAAGATGCCTAAGGGAAGCACTTTTAGCTGAAGACCCGCCCCCACCCTGGTCCCAGTCATTGCCATTGTCAGAAACAGGAGGCAGGACGCATCAGTGGTATTAAATGTGCTTCTGCAGCCCTCTTTCCACTTGGCAAATAGCCCCTCTGGGGACGGAGCCCGTCAGGGTGAGGCCAGAGCACAGGGCCCAGTGAGAGCTGCCGAGAAGTGGAAGGTGCTCCCGAGCTCAGGTACTGACTGCATCCCGCCTAGATTTACCTCTGCTCAGATTTCAGATTTGAGACCTTTTGCCTCCCGAGGCCTCCCTGCTGCCCAATAAGAAGCCGCTGCCTCCCTGGGCATCCTCACTGTTGCTCCAGTTCCCGAGGCATCGAGCTCACCCTACCTCCCTTTGCTGATTCCTGTCTGTCGTGGGATTTCTGCTTCTCACTCTCCGCCTCCTAGGAAATCCTACATGTAAGCCCAGTGCATTAGGATGTTGAGAGAGGGCTTCAAGTTCAAGTTTCACTGCTGCCATTTCTAGCTACATAATTGGGGGCCGGCAGTGCAGCCCCCTGAGCCTATTTCCTCATCTGTAGAATGGGGGGATAAAGCAGACCTGTGTTGGGGGGTGGAAGTGAGGATTAGGGAAGGCAGTGCATGGGTCTCTGTCAGTGTCAGTTCTGTCATGAGCAGTGGCTGCTCCGTGGTCCTGGCCCTTCAGGTCCACTGCTGCCTTTAGGGGGCTTCCCTTCTTGGGAGGAGGATGGGTTCTGTGGTCCCTCCAGACCGTCCCAGAGAGGAGCTGATAGGATCATACAGTGCGTGGACATTGGGCCTCAGTATTTTGGAGACGCATGTTAACTGGCTGCCATGTTGCCATCAAATGAAGACATAGGTGTGCACTCAAGGGATGGGGAAGGGAGCAAAATCCCACACAAGCTATTTAAAGATTTTTATTTATTTATTTTTAGAGAGAGGGGAAGGGAAGGAGAAAGGGAGGGAGAGAAACATCAGTGCGTGGTTGCCTCTCCTGCACCCCCTACTGGGGACCTGACCTGCAACCCAGGCATGTGACCTGGCTGGGAGTCGGACCGGCACTCAATCCACTGAGCCTTACCAGCCGGGTCCCAAGCAAGTTGTTTAGATAACATGCTCCCCGGGCTGCTTTGCTGTCTGCAATGGGTGCCATTCAAGTTCATGCCTGTAAGCCTGCAGACACAGGGCTCTGCGGCCTCTGGCTCTTTTGGGTCTGACGTTTAATCCTTTGTTGGTAACGCACTCAGCAAATATTTCTGTGCCTGCTTCATTCCATTCTCTGGGGGTTCAGTGGTGAGAAATTAAAAGGATGTGGCCTCTGCTCTCCAGAGCTGGTACCAAGGGCAGAGACGCAAAGGACCAGTCACATGCTTTAATCGGTAACAAACCAGCGACGAGGGCTGTGAAGGGAAGGACTGCAGATCCCTGGGAGCTGTGGCAGAAGCTCCGGCGCTGGGCCGGGGCAGGGCTGCAGGGAGGAGCCAGGAGGGCTCCTGGGCTTTGGATGCTGGAGCCCCGCCCTCTGCCCTCCTGTTCACTGGAGCTGCTCTGTCTGACCCTGTGCCTGTCTGGCACTGGGAAGTCAGATCTGGGGCACCTGGGGACTTGTCCCACCCTCACCAGGACCCAGGGAGCCCGCCACCCACCTGCTTCACTGCATTCTTTCACCTTGGGGTCTTCTGACTGTAGCCCATTTGCTACCTGTCCCTTCCCGTGTCTGTGACTTGGAATTGGGCTTGTGCCTCTGGATCAGGCACCCGTGGTCCCCTAACCTGGACTCTGAGCTCCTGCCTCTGCCCCTGGCCTTCCCTGCCCGCAGGACGGCCAAGCCGTGAGGGCACAGCCTCCTCCTGGTCCCGGCTGTGACATGACCTGTCTGTGACACTGCTGGCCTTGACTCCTGTACTCTAATATCCCACCTGCAAAACAGGAGCCAAAGCCCTTCCTCCCGTCCTCCCTTCCTCCCTTCCTCAGCTCTCGGGGACGGGAGGCAATACAGGAGTCCCAAGAGCGAAAACAAGAAAGAGAAAAAGAACATGACTCCAAATTCCGTTAATTGATGTTGCAGAAGTTGCCTTGTGGGTTTCAGCCAGAAGGGATTTTTCAGATCAGCAGCACTCAAGTGGATTAAAAAAAATGGGATCCCCTTTTCCTAGTATGTAGGCAAGAGTTATTTCACAGACAGCAAGCTTTGCAACATACTAGCAATCACTAGAGAGTTCCTGGTATTGCGAGGGGGTTTCTGAGGCCCTCCTCAGGGTTCCTTGGGTCCCTGGGGACCTAGGGCTGTGATGATGCCACACCATGAAGTTTGGCCCTCCTGGGTGTCTGCAGTTTGAAGGGCATGTGGTGAAGGGCTCAGGTCGGCCCGGGGACCTCCTCAGTCTCTTCCAGGTCACTGTGGTTCTCCACTTCTTCTGGGAAAGAAGTGGCGCTCCGGAGCCCAGAAAGTGGCCTTGGGAACAGCTGCTGTGGTTGAGCACCTGCCATGTACGCGCACTCGTTAATCCTGGCAACGCCCTTTCTGGGTGTTCAAAGGGGAAAGAGAACGTCCCTTCTGCAGGCAAAGGGTGACACTGGGGGGTCACCAGAACAGAGGTCGGAGCATCTGAGCCAGCCCGGGAACGAAGGGCAACTCAGGCTTGGGGTGGAGGGCTGCGGAGGGGCAAGGAGAGGCAGTGAGTCCCCTCAAAGGGGCTTTTGTCTCATTAAGAGGCCGTTAGTCAAGCCCCAGGTGGGTGAACTCCAGCTCGACTGGGAGACTTCCTGTGGCTCAGGGGTAGGGTGGGGAGGTGGGCTTGCCCTCGTGGCTTGATTTTCCCTCCAGACTCCGCCTGCAGAAGCGGGGTACTCCCCATCCTACCCAGGGGCGCAGAGAAGAAAGGCTGCCCTTTCCCAAACTGTGTGTGCTTTTCCCAGGGGCTATTGTTCCCTGTTGCCAGGGAACTGGGGCCTTCAGGTGTCACCCGGGAGACTGGAGCCTGGGTATTCGGGTTTAGGTCAGGCACAATAATGCCTGTAGAATGAAATGGCATCCCCAGGACCTCCTCTGTCATTTGTCACACAACTGTGTTTCCCAACGACAGTGGAGAATCACAGGGACTTGGGGGAGGAGATGGATGGGGGCAGGATGAGGCAAGAGGCATGAGATGGGGCAGGCTAATGATGCCCCCCACCAGAGCCGAGCAAATGCACCCCTTTGGGGAGAGGAAGTGGGGCCGCCCTGGCCCCTCGGAGACTTCAGAAGGCCTGAGAGGGGTCAGACCGCGGTGCAGGCCCGCCCGCTGGGAGCTGGGGGCCTGCCAGGCCTCGGGCCTGGTGATGCGTCAGGAAATGCTCGAGGACTTAATGGGACAGACTGGCTCCCTGGCCAGATAGTCCTAGGGCACAGCGAGAGCAAAGAGACTGTTCACATCTAATATAGCAGGGACACAGGGCTGTCCAAATATGACGGCAAATCCGAGTGACTCAAGGGACCTAGCAGCAAGCAGGGGGTCAGGAAACCGGGGGGCAGAGTGGAGATGTCACTTCTTAGCAGGTCCATGACATATCCACATGCTTCCCTCCCCAAACAGCTTCTCCTAAATGGGCCGTAGAGTGAATAGAGAATAGATGGTGCGTCACCCTACCTGTAAATGGCTCTCTTCCACTTCCACTCTGTTTTCCAGATTTTTAATTGTGGTACAACACACATAAAAGGCACCGTCTTCATCGTTCTTAAACAAATGGCGCAGCAGTGTTAAGCACATCACACTATTTTGCAAACAATCTCCAGAACTTTTCCATCTTGCAAAACTGAAACTCTGTTCCCATTAAACAGCAACTTCCCGCTTGTCTCTGCCCCCAACACCTGGCACCCACCGTTCTGCTCTCCGTCTTCATGAATTTGACGACTCTAGGTACCACCTGTGGGTGGAATCCTACAGTACTCGTCCTTTTGTGGCTGACGGATTTCACTTAGCATAATATCGTCAAGGCGGCCCATGTTGTAGCGTGGGTCAGAATTTTCTTCCCTTTTAAGGAGGAATTTAGTCCATTCTGTGAATTTACCACCTTTTGTTTACCCACTCATCAGGTGAAGGGTGGCTTCAACCTTCTGGCTGTTGGGAATAATGCTGCTGTGAACATGCCTCTCCCTGCTTTCGAGACTCTCTCGGATTCCCTTTATGACCTGGGGACGGGAACTGGTGACTGTTTTCCTCGCTTCTTATCCAAGCACCCAAGGCCTCCCAGAAGCGGGACTGTCGTGGTTCCTTTCCCACACACCGAAGACGCTCATCTTTAGCTGTTTCCTTCTGTCTGACAATGTGGCCACACTCTCTTGTGAGGAAGATCTTCGTTCAGGCAGGGCAGGGGCTGGGCTGGGAATCCGGAGCCCTGGGACTTAGGCAGGTTGACAAGGTGCAGCCTCAGAGGCATAGGGTTCTCCAGTGCAGTGTGGGGGGCACTGGCCAGCCCAGTGGTAACAGGACCTTCATTAGGTTGGAAAGTACACAGTGCAAAACTGGGTGTGTGACTCTTGGAAATATAGCGAGGGGGCATTTGGCATGTTAGGTTCTGTGCAGTCATAGCATGGAGTTTAATGATAGGACCCAGAAGTCAGATGGGGGAATGGCCTCTTTACTGTGTTGGCAGCCTAGGGTGGGAGCCGAGGTGAAGTTCAGACGAACAATTCAGGTACGAGGCTGTGGGACTGTGGCAAAGGCCACTGTTATATGGGGGCAGCTCTGGAGGTGGCCTGAGACTCAAAGAACCAAGAGGACTTTCCGAGGGCAAAGTTGGGAGGGCATCCTGGGGAGATGCAGGGGTCAGCTTGGGGACCCCCTAAGAGGCAGCTAAACAAGCATGCTGCAATTCTAAACTCTTTCACCATGGAGGGAAGGGAGGGGACTGAGATTGCAGGGGTCCCTCAAGTTGGCTTTTGTGGAGACTGGGGATACCCGAGCCTGGGGAGGGGCCAGCCCGGAGGCTCCCGAGGGCAGGGTCTGGGAAGACAGGGGAGGCAGGTGTGGCTGGCAGAGGCGGACCTTAGGTCACACACAGTGCTTAGAACCTGAACTCAGAAGAGCTTGATGCCCCCCGGGCATGTGGCTAACTGGGGCAATCTCCCAGGCATATTAAGTTTCACCCAAAAATTGGTGGAGGGGAAATGAGCAGTTAGGTGGTGAAAACAGTTTTGTGTGTTACATTTATATAGCAGTTAATGGAGTGCTCTTGGGGGCCGGGATGAGTTCCTGGTCCCAGCTTTGCCATGCTGCTTAACCACTCTGCCTCAGTTTCCACATCTGTAACATGAGGGTGCTAATAAGACCTACCTCATAGGCTTGTTATAGCAAATGAAATGATTAATAAAGAGCTCAGAGCAGCACCTGAAAGAAGGCAAGTTCTCAGTATACATTAGTTGCTGTCATTATCATGACTGTTAGTAAAACAGAAAATAGGACATTAAAGAGGATGTAAAATGGACTAGGATGTTTGAGGTAAGGGACCCCCAAGAAGTTCTGTGCTTTGGGACATTGTCCTCTGCCTTCAAGGTGCTTTGATGGAGTTTTTTTAGAAATGTCACAGGCTCCAGGGGGCAGACTGGTATCTGTTGTCCGCAGGGGTCTCGGCTCATGGTGGAGTCGCCAAAAATGCCTGTTCAGTGTGGTGGATGCGTGGTTGGCCGCGCCAGCCCTACCGGCGGAGGCGTGGCCCGTGCGCCTTGAGTGCAGCCCCCCCTCCACCTCAGGGCCGGGTGGGCATGGCCTGGACAGAGGCCTCGTTTGCGTTTTCCGGTCCACCAGAGGCAGCCAGCGCCCAGGCAGAATTTGTTTGAATTAGCTGCTTGAATGGATCTGTTTGTGACGAGAGTGTGTGTGGTGAGAGATGTTGGCAGAATTTGAAAAGGGCATTTGGACGAGCCTCCTGGGCCCTGGATGGACAGCTGCGCAGAAGGGAAAGGCTGTTTCTGGCTGGGTGGCCCCTTGGGGCAGAAGGACGTGGGGGAGGTCGTTATCGCCACGCCCTCCCCTAGCCCGTCCATGCTGTGGTCCTCACCTGCCAGGGTCTGCTTGGGGTCCACAGACTCCAGTCCACGTCCTGGCCACATGCAACTTGATGACAAAGACTGAGTTTGTCCACGTGGCTCCTTGGGGATAGGGG
Source organism: Mormoops blainvillei (assembly GCA_004026545.1). Classification (NCBI taxonomy): domain Eukaryota; kingdom Metazoa; phylum Chordata; class Mammalia; order Chiroptera; family Mormoopidae; genus Mormoops; species Mormoops blainvillei. The sequence goes on along the minus strand of PVJD01001554.1, from coordinate 18,677 downwards.
AGGATTCCAGACCACAGGGCATATTTCCTGGGCAATTCAGGTAAGAAGAAAGAAAGATAGAAATGTCCTTAGATGCCCAGACTCTGGCAGAACGGCCATGATACCGCGATCGCCACCAATCAGAAGACCTGTGCCGACGTGGGGTTCCTGTGTGCCCTACATTGTTCCAACTGCTTGACATGTATCAACTCAGTCCTCCCAGTCACCCTCTGAAGTAATGCAGTCACCCTTACATGTGGGGAAAGCGAGGCACAGGGAGGGGACGTAACTTGCCCAGGGTCATATACTGGAAGTAGAAGAGCCAGGATTTGAACCTAGGCAGCCCGGCTCCACAGTTCACGCTCTTTACCACCACTTTATGTTTTCTCTCATTACTTCTTTAAGCTTCTTAACACTTTTGTAGAGCTGGGGTCATTATCTCCAGGTTTTCTACTAAGAACACAAAGTCCAGGAGTCACTGATCAGTGAGGCCGTGTGACTGGGGATGCAGGATGCTTGGGGCCCTGTCTGCGTGGAACCTCCCGGTGGCACCGGTGCCCTAGCACCCATGCAGTGTGCTCAGTGAATGATCTGTCATCTCCCCGTGCTTCCTTATCTCACCCATCAGAGGCCACTCAGGGGGACATGGGACGTGGGGGCGGGGCACCCAGTAAACTTTATTCAAACGATGTTTCTTGAAAGTTTCCTTTTCACAGATGACAACTCACTCTCATGGATTTTTTTGTGCTGCTCCTAAATGTCCTATTATTTTAGTCTTTTCGAGGAGGGCACTGTGCTACGTGTGCAGCTAACTGTGATTATGTTGAAAACCATTACCAGGTTTTGTTTTGTTTTGTTTTGTTTTTTTTGCGTGTGAGATAAAATATATGTAACATAAAATTTACCCTTTTAAACGTTTTAAGTGTACAGTTCAGTGGCTTTAAGTTTATTCACATTGTTGTGCAACCATCACCACCACCCACCTCTAGAACTTTTTCATCTTCCCAAGCTCTGTGCTCATTAAATAGCAAAACTCCCGTTTCCCCTCAAACCCCTTGCTCCGGGCAGCCACCATTCTGCCTTCTGCCTCCACGAATTTGATTCCTCTTATGAGTGGAATCTTATATTTGTCTTTCTGTGTCTGGCTTCTTTCACTTAGCATAGTATCCTCAGGGTTCATCTGTGTTGCAACATGCGACAGGGGTTCCTCCTTTTTTAAGGCTGACTAGTATTCCATAGTATGCGCGGGCCACATTTTCTTTATCCATTCATCCATCAGTGGACACGTGCGCTATTTCCATCTCTTGGCTATTGGGGAAGATGCTGCTGTGAACATGTGTGTATAAATACCTGTTTGCACCCCCGCTCTCAGTCCTTTTGTCGATGTACCCAGAAGTGGGATTGTTGGATAAAATGGCAATTCTGTGTTTAAGTTTTTGAGGAACTACCAGACTGCACCTGACTTTTTATATAAATAAATCCACGTACCGTGTGCCTGGTCCAGAGTTTAGAAGCTTTGCTTATCCACCTGCCTGAGGCGCTGTCCAAACCGTCTCCCTTTCCCTATGTCCTCTTCCGCAGACCGGCCTCCTGTTGTCCTGGGACAGTTTATTTTCCCCTCTTCTTAAAAAAAACAACATTTTATTTATTTACTTTTAGAGAGAGGGGGAGAGAGGACGAAAGGGAGAGAAACATCAGTGTGCAAGAGATCCATGACTGATCGCCTCTCGTGTGCCTCCAGCTGGGGACCTGGCCTGCAACCCAGGCATGTGCCCTGACTGGGGATTGAACCCGTGGCCTTTCTGTTTGCAGGCTGGCGCTCAATTCACTGAGTCACACCAGCCAGCGCTGTTTCCCCTCTTCTTGTTGCCTTCATCCTCTTTGGGTCTTAGGGGCCATGCCCACCAGGCAAGCCCCTGGATTGGCCACAGGGCCTGAGTGAGGAGAGGAGGTTCTGTGGTTGTGAGGACACAGATGGCCTTCGTCCTGGCCGAGGGTCTGGCTGGCAACTGAGGGGGCTGAGGCTGCACCCGGCTGTGAGGGGACATGTGTGGGCTTTCTCAGTAGTAAGCCTGGGGCTGGGGAGCAGGGCTGAGTCCCCTTGTTCCCATGCCATGACCAGGGCCCGATGTGGTGCCGGCCGGGCGGGGCACTCAGGACCCTTGAGGGAATGAAGAGAACAGAGTTGCTGAGGTGACAGTGGCTCAGAGTTACCTTCTTGGGAGTCTGCTGCCCCTCCCAGGGGAGGGGAGAGAGAGATGGTGGGGCGACCTCTAATTTGAGTGAGCCACGGGACTGCTGGCTTGGACCATTCTCAGCTCAGATTCCTGGAAAACCTTGCTCTGACAATCCAGTTCGTAAAAGTGAATGTCTGTGGGTCCTACCTGAGAGCCAGGTGCTGTGCTAAGTATCTTATGTGAGTTATTGGGCTGAGTCTTCATAACACCCTATGAGGAACATGACACCCAATTAGCTCCATTTTACTTAAATGGAAACCGAGGCCCAGATGGGTTATGTGACTTGCTTAAAGACACAGAGCAGTAAGCTGAGAAGCTCGGAGTGAAGGGATACGGTCTGAGCCCAGGGATTGGACTTGAACTGCTTCTCTATAACACTGCACCTTAGGAAACAGAATGACTAACTTTTATTCTCTCTGAGGATTTTTTGTGGCTTAGTTTTTCAGAGCATATATTTAAGGCATAGGAAAGGAATGGGGCAGGTAGCATTTTTGCTGCCAGGGGGCTGGAGAGACTGAACATCATTGGGTATAATCCTAAGAGAGATCTTTTCTCCCTCAGGCAGAACCTGGTGGAGGCTGAAATTTATCACAGAAAACATGTCCCCTCTTTCCCTCTTCATCTTGTTCTTGCACAAACAAGAAACCTCAGTCACGATTCCAGCTGGGCATCCTCCGTCTCTTAGCAACCACCATCAACCCCGAGCCGTGGGCTCCAGCCCCAGGCTCCAGGCATGCCTTTCTTTGCTGTAACACTTTATGTGGCTCCTACACACACACAGTGCAGGTTGTGGACTTCGGGGAGGAGCGAGCATGCTAACCCCGAGTCAGAGAGGTTGGCGGGGGGCCGCCCTGGGAAGGTAGGAGACAGAGATTTGGGTGAGGGGAGCTGGAGGATGCACACTCTTTGCTGAAGAGGAGCGGGCTTTGGGGAGTGTGTGTGTGTGTGTGTGTGTGTGTGTGTGTGTAGCCATGTGGGCCTGAGCTGCTGGAGGCAGGCATTGTGCCAGGTGAGAGAGAACACTGCTGGGCCCATCTTTACAATTACACGTTTGTTCAAAAGCTTGTTTCTCAAACGCAGTGAAGAGCCCCCTGGGACTCCGGCTCAGGCTCTGCATAGAAAGGGAAGGACAGGGCCTGAGGAGATCTGTGGAGATCTGCTGAGAGAAGGCGTTATGGACCAAGGACCGAAAGAAATGACCAGGGCTGGGGTAGCGGGGCCTGACCTCACGCAGGGTGGGAAGAAGGTGTCAAGTGGGAGTCTGAGAGCAGCGTGGTCCAGAGCACGTGGCTCTTCCAGACACAGCATGGCGGTTTCCCAGGGGCTTTTTGTTTGGCTTGTTTGAGGCCTGTGTGGGAGTTGGTATGTTCAGAGTTGTTGCATCTCAGTTTTTTGGAAATCTTGGCCTTTGGGGCTTACCTCTCATGCCTGAGGAATCATGGCTTTAGTCTTTTATGAACTAGAAAGAACCTGTGAGAGATTCTAAGACATGCCCTGATTTTACAGATGAGGAAACTGAGGCCCGGAGAGGTGACAGAACTTATTCAGAGCCTCCCAGCTTGGGGGGAGCCTGGTGGAGAGCCGCACCCGGGACCCCGATTTCCCCTGTGGAAGTGGAGCTGGCAGACACAGAAGTGAGCCAGCAGAGCCCTGGGCCCATCGTTGTAGCCAGAGGACAAGGTTTCAGATGAAGCCCTCGTAGGGCTGTTTCCGTGCAGGTGGAGTAGCCTGACCCCATGGGGGAGACCTTGAGTCCATCTCCTTAGCAGACAGTAAGCTGCCCCCTCCTGGCCCCTGGTAGGGACTGGGCAGACATCACCCAACGAATGGACAGTGCATGGCAGCAACGGGCCTTTCTTTTTTTAAATTACAAGTCTGGGTTGAAGTCTCTGGTGGGTTGGGATGCTCTGCAAAAATGTCAGACAAGCCCTGGCCGGTGTGGCTTGGTGGGGCATCGTTCTGCAAAGTGAAAGGTCACCGGCCCTGATTCCTGGTCAGGGCACGTGCCTGGCTTGCAAGTTCGGTCCCTAGTTCGGGGCATGTACGAGAGGCAGCTCGACCGATGTTTCTCTCACATTGCTGTTCCTCACCTTGTCTTTCTCCCTCCCTTCCCCTCTCTCTAAAAATAAATTTAAAAAAATGTCAGATGGAGACCAACTTAAAAAACCTTTAAAGCCTGAGATGGTGCTGATGGAAGGAGTGCTCGGCAGCACGTTGCATTGGGATCAACGTAACTTCTACGTTCGCTCAGGGCACGAGCAGGGGAGGGAGTGCCAGGCATCGGTCACAGGTGTTGGGTTGGAGTCTTGCCTCTTCATCCCTTCTTGCCAGGGGCCTCAAGCAAGTCACATCTGTATGTGAGCCTTAGGGGCTTTCAGAAAGTCATTCCGGAGCCAACAGTCTGTGAGCCCCTGGGCCAGTTGCCATCCACAGCCACTCACTCATCCACTACACAGATGTTGGCTGAGTGGGTCCCGAGATAGGTGTTAGGGAACCCAGGAACAATGCCTGCTCCAGCTACATGGGGGTGCTCACAAACGGCCTGCTGTGGCATCTGTCCGACAGCGAGACAAAACCCTGAGCTGTCTCTTAGCCCTGCTCACTGAGAGCCAGCCTCTGGGCTAGAAGTGGGCTCATCAGATGAAAGTATCCCTGAGGGGTTGCTGGTTCCCCACCTCCACCCTGGACCTCTTAGGTAAAGGCCAGTTCGGATGCTGCCATTTTCAGTGGCTCCTGAAACACCTCTGGGAAGAATGTAGTGTGACCCCTAGGAAGCAGGGAGCGCTCCGTCCCAGTTCATTGCTCGCCCAGACCTTCAGGGGGCTTTCTTCTTCTTAAGAAATGCCCACGTTGCAGGTGGGAATTTGTGCTAGTAGCTCTCTGCACGGGCGTTATCCTACAGTTTACAAAACACTCTTATGTTGCCTGCATCTGATTTTCACAGTGGCAGGGTGTTCCCCGTCCAAGCAGAACAAAACCTAGTGTCTCAAAGCTACTGAAAATTTAATACCTGATTTAAAAAAATCGATTAGGACAAAATCACATTAAAATGAAAAGAAATCTTCAGATCTCTCTCTCTCCCCACCCCCTAAAATCAATAAACATATTCTTGGGTGAGGATTTAAAAAAAAAAAGGCAAAACATTGTTTCAAAGGGATAGATAGCCTTATAAATCTGACTCTTGCATTTAAACATCTTTAGGTCCATAAGACCAACTCTTAGAGGTAGAAGTCCTGAGTTAAAATACATTTTATTTTATGAGGCTATTGCCAAATCCCTGTCCAGAAAACCTGGACCATCTTAATATATGAAAATCTCTGTTTTTCCACACCTTTTTAGTATTTTGCATTATTAACGGTTTTCATTTTTGCCAATTTGATAAGCTAAAAAAAGTATCATGTCTTAACTTGTAGTTCTTTAATTATGAATGTGGCTAACATCCCTTTTTAATGTTTTTAAGGCTGTTTGTGTTCCTTTTTTGTGAACATGCCCATTTGAACCTCTTGCCAATTTTTCTTTTCATCTCCATTTTATTTACGAGGATGCTGAAACTCAGAGAGGTTAAGCCATTTATATTAGGTCACACAGCAGGCACATGGCAGCTCTGGGACTAGAGCCCACTCTTCTGATTCCTGGTCCAGTGCTCCTTCTAGAGCCCATGGTGCCTTCATGTGCAAAGGGTGGAGTGACTTCGTTGTTCTGCTCCTAGTGCTCGTGGGTGGTAAACGGACATCATGCTGGATATTCTTGGGAACCCCGTTAGCCCTGCGAGGAATGTGGGGCCTTCGAGAGTGTTTCCAAGACTCAGTCCTCTCAGACCGGAATTTGATTCTTAACGTGCTTCTAGGCCTTGTCTTTCCCTGGTAGGCTGAGTGGGCACGTGGGTGGATGTTTGCTTCTAAACGGTTAGCGGACCCTCCCCGCCCACAGAGAAGGGCCAGCTGGCTTTATGGTTTGTACCCGTGAATTATTGATAAGCATGAAGTGGCCTCAGCCTTGGAAGAGCATGGCCTGAGGGAGGGCAGCACCACGGGGTGGGGGTGGGGCACAGGGCTGGAAAGCCCCTACCTTCCCAAGGCCAGCGGTACCCTTTAGATGTCAGAAGACTTCGTGGACCTCCCCTCTGCTGTCCTGCTGGTCACAATTGGACTTTTGAGCAGGTATCATTTCAAAAATCTTGCAGGGACAAAGCTACCATGAATTTAATGCCATTTTATTTAGATGATCAGAAATGTATAAAAGTTATACACACTTGTTATAAAAACTCAAATATCTCAGAACTATATCATATAGAAAGTGAACCCTGTGTGGTCTCATCCTGAGGTTTCCACTGCAGTTATGCTTTCGTGTGAGTTTGTTTTTGACTCATCCCTCTGGGTCTGTCCACACGTGAGAGGCGCACTGTTTATTCAGGCGACAGTGTTTGAGGGACGCCTTGGAGTCCATCCTCTGCTGCCTAAGGGTTGGAGAAGCGCTGGCTTGGCTTGGCTTTGGCACTCAAGGATTTCTTGTGTGTCTCTTGCTAGCTGTTGACTCTTCGTGGGCAGGGGTCCTGTACTAGGTCCCTTCTCTGCCTCCACATGTGCCTGGAGCTGGTCTTGGCACCCAGTAGGTGCTTGTTCTGGATTGTCTGGTTTGTTCAGACATTCTGGAGAAATCTGATTGTTCGAATCCCCCCAGGGCACATCCTTCGCCAAATGAAGGGTAGTGTCTGAGACCCTCTGCTGCGTGACTCACACTTTCACACTGCACGGACCCTCGGAAGGGGTCTCGTTGTTTTGCTGAAGTGTGGCATGCTGACGGAAACTGTCAGGCTTGTTAGGGAGGAGCTGCCTGACGTTTGCGGCTTTTCAGCAGTCCCTTGAAGGAGGTCAGGATGCCGACTTCTGAGGATTGTTTCTTTGGGAAAGAGGGAACAGAGAATGCTGGGAGGAGAATGACCAGCTTCGTGTTACAGCCTCATTTCTTCGTGTGTAAAATGGGGATGATAACAGAACTTACAAGAATGTTGTGTGACTGCACTAATGTGTTCGCAGGCTCCGGACGTAGGGCTGGCTACAAAGACATTAGACACGTCCCTTTCCTGGAGTCTGTGGCATCTGTTGACAAGGACCAGAGCTGATGCGCTGTGAGGCGCTGGAGGGGCTGGCCCTCGAGACAGAGGTAGATGAAGCAGACTCCAGGGGGCGCTGGTGAGCGGGCAGGGCACAGACCCGGAGGCTGGCCGAGGGACCCTGGAAATGAGGCAGCCCCAGGGCTGACTCCCAAAGCCAGGCACGTTTGCTGGCCTAGCAAAGCAGCTACCAGACGAGGAAATCCCAGGGAGCATCCTCAGCACTCAGCGAACGTCTGCGGAACGGGCGAAGGGGCTCCCGGCTGCTTTCCAGGTGGTGCAGCCTCTCCCAGCACCTCAAAATGCATGGTCTGCAGGCTCAGCCCCAGGCTTGCACCTGCTGCTCTCTCAGTCAGGAACAGGCGCTGCCCTGGAGAGGTGCACGTGTGTGTGTACCTGTGTGCACCCCCCGTCGCCCCCCCCCCACAAATTCTATCATGCTCTGGGTCTCAGCTGAGACAGTGTTTCCTCAGCGAAGTCATCTCTCATCACCTCGTGGGCTGGGTGGGGCTCCTCTGCTCTGTGCCCCCTTGATGTCCTACTTCACTTTTTTTAGGACACACATGAGGCCTCGGGCACTTGTAATGACCTGTTCAGAGCCTGTGACCCCTGGAGGGCTGGAGTGACCACCTGTTGTGTTCTCAGAATCCCCAGCCCCTGGTGCGGCCCTCGCCATTTAGTGGGTGTTCAGTAAATATTTGTTGAATGAAATCTCCTGACTGGTATCGTTCACTTGAAAATAGGGTTTCCCTTGCCTAACACGGAGTTACAGGAGTTGGTCTGCCCTCACCTTATACCTGTTAGACCTGCCTTCCTTATGGTCGGCATCCTGATGTGTGTAGCAGCCTCTCGGAAACACAGTTGGCTCTTTCCTCGTGACGGAGGATGGCACAGAAGACTCGGAAGTCAGAGCCTGGCTTCAAATTTTGGTCCTATAAGTTGCTCACTGGGTGACCAAGGGCAGTGGCTCAGCCTTTCTGGACCTGGGCCTCCCTTCCGTGAAGTGGGTACGATCACTCCCAGAGTCGCCTGCCTTGTTTTAACACCTGCAGTGCTGCGTGGGTTAAATGAGGTAATCCAGGCGTTTAGCAAATATCACATAGTGAGCGATCAATAAACATAATGCATTCTTTATATTATTTCATGTGCATCCACCCTCTCAGGCATCCAGCGTCTGTAAAGCAGTGGGGGTGGGGCTGTAGCTGATCAGGCAGGAATGGGTGGACGTGATGGAACTCAGAAGGACGGCCTGTCTGGGAGCCCCTGTAATGGAAAGCAGGAGGGGAACTGGATCTAGCAAAAAGACAGAGGGTGGGCTTGCCGGATCTGCTACACTCAGCCTGAGGTTTTTCTGTAGTGCGCTTAGGACTTGAGTTCACATCTTGGTCCCACTACTTGAAAATTATGTGTTCTTTTGGGCAAGTTGCTGCATCTGTGTGAGCCTCAGTTTCCTTATATGCAAATGGGTTCATGATCGTAGCCTCACAGAATTTCCACAGGCACACGTAAGAGAAGGTATAAAACAGCAGCCACACGACATCTGGCATGCAGTGTGGGTTCAGTAAATGTTTCAGAGAAAGGTGTCGGGGGCTGTGCATGTGTTTGAAAGGATGGTGACTCCAAGACCAGGGTGGACAAATCCACCCATCCTGGCACGACGGTGTGCGAGGCTGAGGAAAGGAGGGGCCAGCTGAGTGTGTTGAGCATGGCTTCACAGGGTGACACCGCTGATTGCGTAATTATGGAACAACGCTCATAAAAATGAAACTATGGGTCCAGATGGCAGGCCTTCCAGGCTGTTGAGAGGCAGAGCTAATGAACTTAACAAATCACTGATAATTAATTTCCAAAAGCCAAAGGGAAACCGGGGAGCGATGAATAGGCCTACAGAAGGAGAGCATGCAGACTGGTGCCAACTGTCAGCCAGGAGAGAGGCGTGAGATGCTGGCACTTCCAGGCCAGTGAGATGGATCTTGATGTCTTATAGCCATGGAGGGAAGGAAGGGAGAGAAACCTTATAGGTGATATAATAGTCCTGACAACATTGGCCAAACTCGATTAAGCTCTTTCTCATGCCAGGGGCGGTGTTCAGCATTTTGTTTGGATCCACTCTCATTTCAGATAGGTGGTTTGCCCACTGGGTGGGGATGGGAGGTGGGGAGGGAGGACCAGAGCCCAGGGGCCGACAGGGGCCTTTATCTTAGCCCTGTGGGCAATGAGGCAAACAGTGATAACAGTTACTGTCTATGAAGCACTTGAGGTGTGCTGAGCACTCCCTCGAGCACTCCAGTAGATCCTCTTAGATCCCAAACATCGGGAGGCACTTGCCTCATCCCTGCTCTTAGCAAGATGCAAAGCTTGTAAAAATGCAGTACCAGGGAAGGGACTGCACCTGTTCAGAGCCATCCCCTGGACACACGCAGGGCTGGGGTCAGCAAACCTGGATTTTAGCTCCAGTCCTTCCAGATGAGCTACTGTACCTCCCTGGATTTTATTTCTGTAACTATAATGTGAGTAGTGGATTTGAATCAGCAGGACATAGATGGTGATGTAAAACAGACACGAGTGGACAGGGGCCCCGTCCACTCGTTCACTGCCCCTCAGCCTCAGGCCTGCCTCCAAAGCCTGTGGGATGCACTTGGACGCCACCGATGATCCCTAGGGCTCCCTCAGCCCTAATCATCAGAATTTCTTTGACTCCAACACTCCTTCCCTTCAACAGTCACATTGAAATGGTTGTGGGGAGGGGCGGGAGGAAGAGGGTATGTGGAGTATGCTAACAGGGGGACTGGTACACCTCCCTCATTTGCCCAGCCCTAGACTGTAGTCTGGCTCTGCCCTTGCTAGCTGTGCATCCTAGGCAACTAGCTTAACCTCTCTGGGCCTTATTTTGCTGAACTGTAAAAAGGAGGTGACACTTCACTGGGCTGGCTTGAGGGCTAAATGCTGTAATGTACGTAAAGCCTAGTAAGAGGTAAACCATAAAGGTGACCTACTGATAAACGACTGTTAAATGAGTGAGTACTTGTGTGTGTGAGTGTGTATTTACTTTCAAGTATATATATTTACTATGTGAGGCAGTTTCAAAGCCGAGAAGGATAGCCGTGTGCCAGCCCTGGGCCAGGTGGGAATGAGACGACAAATCTGGCTGATGGGGCTGAAATGTCTGGGTCCCTTTGTTTTCCTAGCTGGCTGCTGACACTGAATGGGCATCAGCCGTGCCCCTCCCAGCTGCTGCTGGACCACCTCCTGCCTGTCCTCTGGGGGTCAGATGACAAAACCGAGGAGGATGGGTGAACTCACGGCGCCATCTCCCAGTCCTCCGGACACTCCCGGTGACCTCCGAGCACTGCTCCCCACACACTACCTTCTGTTCACATCAGCCGGCTTTCTCCCTGACTGCGCTCGGATCTGAGCCTTTGTCAATTCATGTTTCCAGATTAATTAGTGAGGCCCCATGTCAGATGCTGCCTGAAACCCAGATGTCGGCTCGGTTCCTCTCATCAAGTCATTTTGTACCAGTAATTGAAGAACACAGAGGCAGTAGTTAGGTTAGCCAGGACCAGCTCACTCTCCCCCTCCCCTTTCCATTAACAGATAAATAGACCCCCCACTCCCCCAGAGGGCCATGGAAAGGAGATTTGCCTGCCATCCTGTGTAATAATAAAGATGGTGATGAGCTGACGCCCTGACCTTCACACTGAAGGTGGGGTTCCCCAGAGAAGTTTCCTGTGGGTTTACAAGAAGATGGGGAAAGGGGAACTCTTTCAAATTTTAACTTTAGCCAGAAACCCGCTTCCCAGTCTGGAAACTGGTCCCGTGGGAGAACAGATGGAGCTTACCACAGTCCCTGCCCACAGCGGTCCCAGAGCATCATGGCTGGGTGTGCGGACGCTCCCAGCTTCTGCGTGAAATGGACCAGTCAGAGCAGGGATTTCCACTTCCTTCTAAGCTATATTTGGGGAATGTGTGAGAATACTTTTTTTTTGAGCTATCACTTTTTGAGCACTTACTATATTCCCGCCATCAAGGTTAACACTGTACATACATTATCTCATTTAACCCTTAACAGCAAACCTATGAGGTACAGACTTTTTTTAAGCCTCATTTTTCCAAAGAGGAAACTCTGACTCAGAGAGGGTAAGTAACCTGCCCAAGGTAACACAGCCATTGGGGGACAGAGCCGAGCATGTTGCTTCTATCTGTTAAATTGTTGCGGGAAAGACTAGCCACCTTTTCTTTCTCCTGAGGCAATGCATGTTCTCCTGGACATATGAGATGAGCATAGCTTTTGACTATACTCTCACCATTCTCAGTTGAATGTCAAAACTTACAATGACCATTTTGGAGCTAGAGGCGTGCTTTTAAAAAAATTTTTTTTAATAATTTATTTTTAGAGAGAGTGAAAGGGAGAAAGAAAGAGAGGGAGAGAAACATCAGTGTATGAGAGAAACATCAATGGGTTGCCCCTTGGCCTGCAGTCCAGGCATGTGCCCTGACTGGAAAGCAGACCAGCAATCCTTTGGTTTGCAGGCCGGCACTCAGTCCCTCGAGCCACACCAGCCAGGGCTAGAGGCGTGCTTTGATGGATGACACAGGTGCTCACTTTCTGCTAGTCTGAGCTGGAGTTTGAAGTGCATCCCTCAGGGCTAAAGACAACCTTTGAGAGCTGGGACTGGGCCCTGAACTCCATTGCTTGGTGGGGGCTTCAGCCCCACTGCACTGGGAAGTAGAAGATGAGCCGAGAAGGCTCTGGGTTCCTTGGGAAGTGGATGGGCACCCCAAAGACGAGGGTGTAGAGAGACCCAGCTGCAGCTCGCTCAGCCTTGTGACCTGGGGCTGCTCATGTTTCCTCTTCGAGCCTCAGTTTCCCCATCGGCGAAAGGGGCCTAAAAACTTCTTCCGCCCTGGGAACCTTATGAGGCTGCATTGGGTATTGTGTGATATTTAGGCCTTTCTCGGGAAGTGTTAAGGTCTGTGACAGATGCAGATACCTCAGATTTTCTAGATTTAATAAAGCAATATCTTAAATATTATACACAAGGACTTGGGGTATCAATTCTCAAACATTAGAGAATGAGAACGTGCTTGTTAAAAATGTGGGTTTCGGAGCCGTACTTGACATTCTAACCTGGAACCTGGGGCTGAAACCGGAAATCTGCATTTTGACAGGCTCCCTTGGGGGCTTTTAAGTATGTTTTTGGAACTTTTAAATGTCAGAGCCAGGAGATCTTTTACGCCCCTCCATTTCATGGAGAAAAAACTAAGGTTTAGGTTGCAACTCAGAAAAGAGTTTCCCTCAAGGGGATGGGGATAGACCTTAGTTTGCTGATTTTTTAATGATTTGATTGACTTTTTCAAAATTGTTGCTGTTAGCTGAGGAGTGACTTGCATGTGGGTGATGTGACCAAAGCCTCATTACTTTTTCAGGTTCAGCAACCCAAGAGCTTCACATACTTCTCATATTCTATCCCTTCAATTTGGGTCCACTGTCACCAGGTGGCAGTAGTGTGCTATAGAGGCCCAAGGGTTAAATTGGAAATCCACACCCTTGTGGATTTATACATTGAATAATTACAAATTTTGTTTTTTACACAAAGATAAATAGCTTTATTAAAGTAGCTAAATGAAGCAAACATCAATCAAATATGAAAGTGGTATGTTTAGAGCAAATTTTTTAAGCAAATAGATTATTAGAGGTAAGAAGCTACCTTTCTTTATGATTTTTAAATAGATATTGTTCCTAGTTCTTCTTCCTATATTTGGTTCCTTTCTTTCCCTATATAACTTTCGCATACCCCCTTCATGTGCTTTCTTTTCAGAATTTCCAGGGTGGGATTCCTTGATGTTGGGGCCTCTTTAACTTTTCACCATGTCATGTGTTTTTCTTTCAAGTCTGTCTCTCAGAAGCCACAGAGATAAATTGGTTTTTTGTGTATCTTTCTGATTCCATCCCTTCTCTCTGTGGAGCAGGGTATCAGCATGTTTCTTCCATCCACTCAAACAGTAAAGGGAGGAGGAGAGAGAAACTCATCCCGTCACTGGGCACTGTGGACCAAGTTCCAAACCATGTGCTTCCATGTTACCTTGTGACAATGTGGGGAGGAGTGTGTTGTCATTTTATAGACGGGTAATAAGCTGGGGCCATCAGTGACTCCCAGGTCTTTCTGGCTCCAGAGTTCACCCATCCTCTTGTCTGCATGGTGTTCAGGTCACGGAGGGCTGCCAGATGCACCCCCTCACCCCACAGAGGAAGCCCAGATGCCCTGGGGTGCCTAGGCCTGGTGGCAGGCCCTCTGCAGGTGCCCCACCTCCCCTACTCCCTTGCAGCCCCCTCCCCCAGCCTGCACCAGAGAGGAGGCAGGAACACCTGGGACCCTCTCCCTGGGGAGTCTGACTGCCACCACAGCTGCTCCACTGGCATTCTTGAGAGTGTTAATTGGGCAGGGTGCCCAGGCCCCGGGCCCACTGTTCCCAGAAATGAGCTGGGCCAGGGAGAGAAACCTTATTGTTTGCCATGCATAAGGGAGCTGGGGCAGGCTGGGCAGGTCAGCAGCACCGAGGAGACGGTCCCGGGGCCAGGCCAGACCTGTGGGCAGTGGCCACGCCTCGTTAGCAGCTTCCACTCTTTCAGCCTCTGTAAGATGGGAAAGGGATGGTGACCCCAGGCGTCAGCACAACTCGGGGAAGCGTAGCCTGTGATGCTTTCGGGGGACTTCCAATAGCTCAGAAAGGGGGTTCTTTCTGGGCTGGGGGGACAGGGTGTGGGGTGTGATGATGATTTATTATTTCTCTTCCTCCTCCTCCTCCCCTTGTTGTTGTTCTTGTTCTTCTTCTTCTTCATCATCGTCGTTGTCATCATCATCATCATCATCGAAGACTGTTATTTAGTGCCTGCCCTGACCAAGGCCAGCTAATGACTCTCCATACTTTATTTCCTTGTATTCTTACAACTGCCCTGTGAGTTATGTTTTGTTGATTCTTCTTTCACATTCAAGCTCAGAGAGGTCAGGCAACTCGCCCAGGGTCACACAGCAGGCGAGTTGACACAGCCAAGGCTTGAACCCAGGTTTGACTCCAGAGCTCCTACTTGGTCAGCTTGGCTCATGCCCACTGCACTCTGCCTGACAAGGACACAGCCCTCTGGCCTTAGGAAAGGCTCCCTTTACTCCAGCTACCCCTCAGGCCTTGTGGGAACAGTATAGTTTCCTTAGTTTTCAAAAGACTTGCACTTTGACACAGGCTTCTTCTCTGAGCCTTGGCTCCTTGGAGGGAAGGCAGAGAAATGCTGTTTCCACAGCACCGTCAGAGGCTGGGGTGGTTCACAGGTGGGGGCTGGATTTCTAGGGGAGAAGAACCCAGCACGCCCAGGTGCCCAGTGTTGGGGCTCGCTTATTGGCCCTCCCCTCAGCTATGATCGGAGGGACAGGGGACCTCTACCCTCACAGAAGGACAGGAGAGACTTAGGAATCAGACTTCCCAGGGGTCTTCAAGCTCTGGGACTGGGGGTCGGGGAGGGCCAGCAGCGGAGCTAAGGGCTGCCCGGGACATTTCCTGGGAACGTGGTGCCAGGCTCTACACTCCTAGACTAGAGAGGAAGTTTGCTAAACTCAGAATAGGCCCCCGACCTGTGAGGAGTCAATGAAGAAGCTGGAGATTTCAGTCGATGAAGAGAAGGTGGGGTGGTCCCCAGAGCTCTGAGAGCGTGGCAGGGTGTGAGAGGGAGGGGCTTACTCCCAGTTCCCAGAAATAGAATGGCACTGGTAGGCGGGCTTTAGGTCAAGTCTAAGGAAGAGCGGCCTGCCTGGGTGCTGGGCCCCTGGCCATAGTAAGCACTTGGGTCCTGGGTGTGTGCCAGCAGAGCCTCACAGGGAAGCCAGGGAGGGGCTCCCAAGCTAGGCCAGCCCCCACACTCTGTGATCATAGTGTCCTGTCAGCCCGAATGGCCTCTGACATCCTGATGGTTCACTCAGCTGCTGTTCGCTGAGCACCTGTTCTGTGACCAGGCATCCAGTGGCTCTAAGAGAGACACGGCCCCTGTTTCATGTGGCAAAGAGGCTTGCGTGTAACTGCAGGACCATTGGACAGTAGGTCCGTCTGTGTGCTAAGGACGTGTCCTGGCCGTGCTGTGTGTCCCTGTCTTGTTTAACACTTTCAACAGCCTTGTGAAGTTGGGATTATTATTCGACCCATTTTATAAAGGAGAAAACTGTGTCTCAGAGGAGCCAAGGGATTGCCTAAGATCCCACGGCTGATGAGGCTCAGAGGAGGCCAGAAAGATGCGCCTCCCTGGCTCTCTCGCTGAGCTGAGATGTGACTCCAGGTATCTGGGTAGCATACTCTAGGGCCTTTGATGTCCTTCCTGGGAAGATTTGGGAGCGTGGAGTAAGGATGAGCTCCCTTTAGGCTGGGTGTCCTCCCTTGGGCAGACCCCAGAGTTGGTGCCTCTGAGATGGCTACCCCACCAGTCCCTTGACCCTGTTGCACACGATGCCAGCCCCATTCATTCTGTGGGGAACTCAGGTCCTCCTTGGCTTCCCCATCTTGACCCTGAGAACTGGCGTGAATTGTTCTCACCCTTCTCATTGGTCTTTTGGTTTATATTGTTGCTTCCATGGTCGGTCACAGAGTGGAGAAGTGGTCAGGACCAGGGCAGATGCTGCTTCTTTGCTGGGCCGTGCATCCTTACCTCCTGCCTCACTAGGAACTGCTCTGAAGGCCTGGGAGAGGCGGTGCGTGGCCTTAGGCTGAGGGCCTGGCAGGCTGGGTAAGGTAGGTGCTGTCCTCTCCCTCAAAGCCTCGCTCCCACTCCTCCGCCCTACCTGGGGTGCTTGGGAGATTCTTCATGGGTCTGTGGTCAGGTCCACAGAGTATATACTGGGTCAGGTCACCCTTGGGACAACCCATAAAATCCACCTTAAAAATCCTCAAAGAGCCCTGGTTGGTGTGGCTCAGTTGGTTGGATCATCATCCCCTAGACTGAAGGGTTGCAGGTTTGATTCCTGGTCAGGGCACATGCCTGGGCTCCGGACTTTGTCCCCAGTCAGGGTGCATGTGAAAGGCAACTGATCGATGTTCCCCTCCCTCTCTCTCTCCCCCTCTTCTCTCTCTAAAATCGGTAAGCATGCCCTCAGGTAAGGATTAAAAAAAAATCCTCAACGAAAAATGTTCAGAAATGCTGATTTACATAGGAAAACCCTTTGAAATTTCAACGTGCTGTGTGAAATCTGTGTTGTCATTAGTACATCTTTGTAAACGGTTAAAAAAAAAACCTCTCAGGGACACAAAAATGAACACTAAACGTTGTCATTGCTTCCCAAGATACTTTCCAGGTCTCACATCCTCTGATATCCAGCTGCTGAGGGCATTCAATGGTTTATTCAGAACATTAATCACAGGTCATGGGCTTTGGAGTCTGACAGGCCTGGCCGACAAGTACATGGTCTCGTTCCTGTCACCGGGCTTTTCCAAAGCTCAGTCTCCTCCTCTGTGAGATGGGAATGGTGGCACCTCGTGGAGTGGCTGTCAGGGTTACGTCAGATAATGCTGTCAAGGCTTAGCGCAGGCTGACGGAGGCACATTAATGAGGACGGTCTGTCCTCGCCCACCGCTGTCTTACAGGTCCAGGACAGGAGGCCCGGGCAACAGCACGCATTTGTTCACAGCGAGCTCTGAGCTCGTGTCTGCCCAGCCTGCAGGCTGGGGTCGCAGAAAAAGGGGCTCAAGGTCTGTGGAGAGAGTGGACAAGGAAATGCAGAGCCGGTGGGAAGGGATGAGCAGCGGGGTCGGTTTGCGGGGGGGGGGGGGGGGACAGAAGCCCAGCAGCGAGGCTTGGGGAGCTCCCTGGAGGAGGAGGCACCGCACCTGGGGCTCTGAGAGTGCAGTGGGCACTAGCCAGGCCAGAAGAGAGGCAAAGAAGGAAGGGCAGAGGGAAGAGCCCGTGTGAGGGCAGGCGGCGAGAGAGAGCACGATGCCGTTGAGAGCCTGCCGGTGGAGTCGAGCCTTCAGGCCAGGCTGCGGGGGTGTGACTTGTGAGTGGGGCGATGTGAGCTGGGAGAGCTGGGCCAGGATCTGTCCGTCTGCTGAGGGGTTCGGATTCATTCTGAAAGCAGTGGGGAGCCTCTGGCAGATTTTAGGCGGCTGAGAAGCCCAAATTCCCTGACAAACATAGCACCCTGTGGTCCCCAAGCCCCCAGTCTTATTTTCATGGTGTGTTAAGTTGATGATGATGAGTAACAGGGCGGTGGGCCACCTGGGTACGGATGTGAGCGCCGGCAGACATAAGTGTGTGTTCATGGAAGCAAGCGAACGTTCCCAGGTGAGCTGCCTCCTGTTCTTGCAGAAAAAACGCTGTTCGTCTGATGCCAGGCACTTCAGAGAATAGGCCTTATCAAAGCAAAACATTTGGTTATAAATATTTATATATATGTGTTGGATTGAATTGCGCTTTGGTTCATTCACCGTTTATGTCTATAAATATTTGAGAGGCTGCCTGGCATTGCAGAGTGACGCAGTCTTCACTGGCGCGGACGCACGGGGCGCCTTTGGTTTCTCGCTCAGCGGCAGGGCCCGCTCGGTGACGCTGGCCACGGCGCTTCACCTCTCGGAGCCATATTTTCCATGGTGATAATGACGATGCGTCTTGCACGGATAAAAACCAGGATAAACTCTGTAGGGTCTAGTGCGTGCTCATGACATGATGGGCACTTAGTAAATGTGGCTTTTATTATTGTTCATTTGCCTCTGTGGTTTTTAATAACTTCAGCTGGCAGGACATTAGTGGCTGTCTGCTTTGGCTTCAGCGTTCCTCAGAGTTCCAGCCCCTTTTTGCCTTCGGACGTCCCTACCAGTATTATTGTCAGCCCTCTTTCTGAAAATAAGTTTTTAAAATGAATTTTTGATCATACAAAAGAATATTTACAATGTGTTATAAGTAACATACATTTATATATGTTAGTGGCACAGCATAAGAATAAAACGAGTGTCCATGAATTCACCACCTAATTTAAGCAAAGGGGCAGCACGGTGCTACCAGAGGCCCTGCCCTTCCCCCACCCACCCACCCGCCCCGCCCCCACCCCTGACCTCGGCGGCAGAGGGAACCACTGCGCTGATTTTTGTTTGTGATTTCCTTGGTTTTCTTTGTAATGTTACTACGTGTACGTGTAGATGGAAGCATTAGTTGCAGCTTTGCTTATCCTCTAACTCTTTCTTATAAAATGAACCAAACTGTGTATGTTCTTCTACAACATATTTTCTTTTTTAAGGTCAGTATTATGTTCCAGAAATTTGTCCATAATGATGTGAGTGGCTGCGGCTCGTGATGTCACCATCCGAGGGAACCCCCA